>JAKSZT010054487.1:15853777-16039950 GCA_026826555.1 Tolypeutes matacus
GATGGATGGATGGATGGATGGATGGATGGATGGATGGATGGATGGATGGATGGATGGATGGGCGGATGGGTGGGCAGACTGACGCAGAGCATTAAAACTCTGTCACAGTAGGATACACATATCATATTCACCTCCACCTTTATCCCAGAACAGACTAGATTCAATAAATGAATTGTTATTGTTAAAGATATTTATAAATGTTTTAGAATAAAGCATTTAAAATTATCCCAAGGAGAATCCTCAAAAAAAGTGAAAAAATTCATAAATGTGAGTTTTCACACATGAGGTTACCTGCAATTTCTCAAGAGTAAGGACTCATTATCTTTTATCCTCTTTATATATTGTACAATGCTATTGAGAGTTAGCATTAATGAGTATATACTGAATAAATCATAAATGGCATGAAACTGCAAGTGATTGGCCAAATTGACTGGATGGTTTTTCTAGAATAAAGATATTAAGACTTGGAAGTAAATGGAAAGAATCAGAAGGGCTATATCTATAACTGAAGGAAAATGTCACACATGGAAACCATTTCAAAAGTATTAATAATAGAAGAAATTTTTACTGATACATAAAAATATCACCATTACTATTAGCAGTAACATTTAAGACTCAGTATTTACAACCAACTGAAAACAAGACTGAGTGATTTGTTTCTCTAAAGATGTTCAACCATTCAGGTCCAATATAGCTCAAACTCAGGAAAAGGTTTCGCTGAACAGGTTTAGCAGATAGATACAGTAAAAGGGAATCAGGAAAGCTAGTGGACAAGTAGTTCACATGAGGAATTATGTGTCACAGGGACAGCCTAAGGGTGTCCAAAAATACAGGAAAAAGTAGAGGGGTCAGGGAACCTTCACATGGAATCCTAAAGTCTGAAGGATAGCATATATGTGGAAAGCATGCCAGAAACTGAAAGCTCTGGAAGACTATGAGGCTCAGGCCCAAATAGGACTTTCAAAAGAAAGGACTCGGGAATACAGTCTTCTAATAAACTCAGCACCCAAATTACCTCGGCTATAGCTAAAATGCAAGTAAAATGGCCTTTTCTGATATTTTCAACATAAAAAGTTTCAGATTTAAAAAAATATGTAGGTTATGAATAACAAATTTACTTCATATAATTAATTACCTTTATTATCTGCAACTGAACTCCTTCATCTGTTTGAGGACCTTGGAAACAGCCACAGATTGTTTCAATAATTCTATCAATTAATTTTTTGCCTGGTGTTGTACTATCCGGAGCATTACCAGTTAAGTGCCCATAAGCAATAAGTTTCTGAAATAGAGAAAGAAAACGAAGCTCCTAATTAAGCTAATATATATATTAAGTTGAAATACCTATCAATTGAATATACATTGAAATTTTTATATACAAACATTAAGTCAAAATCAAAGGTTATACCAACCTTTTCTAAAAAAAGCTTATTATCTATAAACATGTGAAATTATTTACACTTGCAATAACCACAATAAAGAGATCAATAATGAGAGCAAAACCATCAGGCAACTTCAAAACAGCCAGATCTTCAGTATTTTCCTTTGTTGTGTTAGAATAGTCTACTGCTTTCTATCTAAACAAGGTTTTATTGATAATGCTTTTGTGTAAACTATCTTAACATTTTTAAATAACCCAAAATCTTTTTCCAAATTAGATCTATCAATATGTAGAAAACTTAGTTTCCACATACCAGCCTCAATATATCATTGATTTGCTCACTCATTACCTACTATTACAGCCCTAGAAGGAAGGTCTTAGATATTATAATTCTAATTTTCCAGGGAAAACAAGGTCAGAAATCAGATGAACTTATCCTTAACCTCTCTTAAGGACAAATCTTAGTCTTTATATAACCACCTAATTGTTAGTTGAAATGGTATAGTCCACAAACAGGGAGAACACCTGAAGGAGAAAGACCCCCCTTTATCTAGAGATTTGTCTTACAAATATCTAAGACCACCCTGTGTGTGTGTGTGTCTGTGCGCACGCGTGTGAGAAAGAGAGAGAGAAATATAGGATGAAAGATAAAAGGAATTTTTCTTACCTAAGGAAATGCCATAGCTCAAGTCCAACAGTCAATAAGAACCTATTGCTTTATATAAAACAGTAGGCATTTAAGCAAAATCATGTGCAAATGATGACTATGTAAAGTCAGCAGAGGTTAAAAGTATTTTGGTTCTTGCATTTCTTGGACAGAAAAGACACCAATCAATACTTTCATTATTGATAACCTTTGTAAATATCCTGTGTCTCACTAAGTAATTTTCTTTACCATTAAACTGGAAACCTCTTTTTGCAACTGCTATTTCCTATCTTAAAAATAAACAACACCCAACAAATAGACAGAGAGCAGACAACAAGGCAAAACAACGAGGGGGGGAATAAATAAATAAAATAAATCTATAAAAAAAATAAATAAATAAACAATCATTTGGTATCTTACCACAAAAAGAATACCTAAGGTTTTGGTGAAAAACTCTGAATGATCAATTGTGATATTTTAGAAGCATATTCAAAATAAACAGTTTTTAGATAATGCCATTTTATACATACCTGTAAACAATCTAGAGATGTACTAACTATACGGGGACATCTGGACTGGCATGCTAACTCAAAGGGTAAGAAGTACTTGTCTGCTTCAATAAAATTTGCCTTTGATTTCACTGGTGGAAGGGTGCTTGAGCCAGCTTTTGCTTCTCCTTGAGGAGGACTAAATGAAAAGAAAGAGTCTCATTTGACTATCACATTTATCATGTTTATGATAAAGTCACACAGAAACAAAGAATTTGTTCTAAAAGGGACTTTGTTAAAAAGCAGTCCTCCATCTTTCCATATTTCATGAGTAACCCAAAGCTCAGAGAACTTAAGTGATTTGCCACAAGGTCAAAAGCTACCGGTCAGAGATGTTATGAAATGTAAAACATTGGATTCAAAATACCTCAAAAGGCAAGGGGCTTTTAGTTGTCCTTAAGTAAAACTGCACTTTTGAGTTTTTCAATACTGTCCCCTAGAGGTCAACACTATCAACCACACCTAAAAAAATTTTCTAAATAAGAATCAGTCTTTGGGAAAGGACTTTACCTCCTTATTTCAGAAATATCCTTGTATATTTATTTCTGTAAGATTGTTTTGTAATTATAAGTATACTCACAATTATATATTTTTTAAACTTTTTCTAAAAAGTTGATTGGTAGAGATAACTTGAGAAAATTTGCCACATTAAAAAATAGACCATTGTGTTATTATTTTGGCCAATATTATCAAGTTTGCTAATTATTTTTACTGAAGAAAAGAAACACAACAAACCTTTGTTTTTCAGTTTCTACTTTTATTTCCTCTGAAAGAAAAAAAAAAGGAAACATACATTAGAAAGCTTGACAACAGAAAGATCATTAAGCAATCTGATTACAGATTTTATAAACTAATATGTAACTCCTACAAAATTTTGGGAATAGTGCAAATTCAAAAGAAACTAGGTGTAACAAATCCATTTTTGCTCAATATGGTAATTAACATGAATAATAAAATTTTATAAAATTAAACAAAGAATGTACATAACAATCAAAAGGATAGATAGAATTGTGCATTACTAATTCCCAAAGTATTTCTTTTACCCAAAGCATTTCCTTTCTGTCAAGTAACTATATTAACCAGAAACATTAATATTAGGAGTGGAATATTATGCCAACAATAGGGGAGTATGTGGGAATTCTGTATTTTCTACATGTTTTTTTGGTAAACCTACAACTTCTCTAATTTAAAAAATAAAAATATAAAAAATAATAGGAAATATTTCATGGGCCTGTGTATTGGTGTTTTAAAAGAAGTAATCCATATAAACTGCTTCACAAAGTGTCTAGAACATATATATAAAAGCACTGAGATTCTATGGCAACTCTTACTAAATAACTGTGTGACCCTGAGAAACCCTCATTTCACTAACTACTAGAGGCCTCTGTGAAGGTTCCTTATATTCTAAAACATGGTCGGCAAACTATATCACCTGATTTTGTACAGCCCATGAGTTTAAAAATTTGGTTTTTACTCATGAACATATGCAATAGATTTGATGATAGCGAGCACTGACTTCAAACCCCAACGAAGATAAATGTTATCTTCCAAAAACTAATTCCATTCTTCTCATTAGTAGACCTGGATTAGAAAGAGTATACTCAATTATTATCCTTCTGATTTTCATCAATAAAAAGGGGGTAAATTTGTTTTCTCTCATTATATAAGTACCTATATACCATCCTTAAGTTTCTCTTGGTCTGCAAAGCCCTTTTCAAAAAAATTTTGTTGACCTTATTCTGAAGCACTATGGCTCAAGGGACCAATAGACCCTATAAACCATTCTGTTCTCTGATTGCCATTTTTTAAATGCCAATATTTAAACAGTATAATAAAATATGCCCAACACAAATTATATTGAATGCAATGTTTCTCTAATTCAGAGACTACTATAAAAATCTGAATTCTAAAAAAAAAAAAAAAAAAAAATAGCTATAATTATTTAACTGTAAAGAGAACAAAATCCTGGATAGTGTGTTAGTAATGAATCATCAGATAATAGGTCGTGAGCAACACAAGAGGTTTTCAATTGCTATGTGAAATAGGGGATGACTTAGAATAAGTACAAAGGAGGAAAAAAATTGATGGAAAAGAACGACGCTGACATTTCCCATTGTACTGAGTTGAGTAGTGTCTCCTGAAAATTCATGTCCACCCAGAACCCATGAATGTGAATTTATTTGGAAATAAGGTCTTTGCAAATGTAATCAAGTCAAGATACATTCACACTGGATTTGAGTGGACCCTAAATCCAGTATCAGGGGAGTGAATGTGGCTCAAGTAGTTGGTTGCCTGCTTCCCACATGGCAAGTCCTGGGTGCTTCCTAAAAACAAAAAAACAAACAACAAGCAAACAAAACAAACAAACAGAAAACAACGCAGAGGAGACAGTGTGGCTTAGTGGTTAAGTGCCGGCTTCCCACATACTAGGTCCAGGGTTCAATCCCCAGCCCTGGTACCAAAAAAAAAAAAAAAAATCTAGTATCACTCACGTCCTTATAAGAAGAGAGAAATGTGAACATAGAGACACAGGGAGAATGCCATTTAACAATGAAGTCAGAGATGGGAGCAATGCAGCTGCAAGCCAAGGAATACCACAGATTGCCAGCAACCACCAGAAACTGAAAGAGGTAAGGAAGGACTATTCTAGAGGCTTCAGAGGGCCCATGGACCTGCCAACACCTTGATTTTGTACTTCTGGCCTCCAGAACTGTGAGAAAGTAAATTTCTGTTGTTTTAAGCTACCCGATATGTGGTACTTTGTTGTGGTAGCCCTAGGAAATTAATATACTGTCTTATTTTGTAAGTTTAATCCAGAAAATTTCACTCACTGATATTTTACTAAAAGCATCACACATTATTTACTAACTTCTGTAAAGAAACAATGAACAGTCATCGTTTTGCATGGTTCTGACACATATGAATTTCAGATTAAATAACACTAGTCCTCCAATAACATGGTTCAAATTTAAGTTATCCCATATTGAGTAATTACATAAAGTACAAATTCTTCACTACCAACTCTTCCGTCCACAAATCACTACATAAATAATAGATGTGCATCATGATTAGTGAGCAATCAGGTCACTTCTTTCACAGTCTCTTGGTGACTGATTACTGTGCATGTTATCCAGTTCACACACAGACATCAAAATGTGTGGTTGTGTTGCCTACATGTCTCCCAAAAATAAAACCACAGGACATTTTACAAATATGGTCAATAGAAGGAGAGACTGGGCCAAAAAGATGAAAGTACAGCAAAGAAATGGAAAGTAATAACACTGGAAGTGATACTGGAAAGTGGTTGTGATGGAAACATTACAGAGTAAGTGATGCCGGCAAATAACTTTACATTAAAAAAACTCTTGGAAGATATTTCAGGACACTGAAAGCACAAAGGATAAAATGCTGGGGCTGATCCAAACTTAGAAAGGAATATGACAGTTAAGACAACAAGGCAGCAAGCACTGTTCAAACTATTTTTTTTTTTTAATATTCTTTATTTTTTTAAAGAAACTTAGATTACATAAATGTTACACAAAAAGTATAGGGGATTCCCATATACCCCACTCCCTAGCCCTCCCACATTTTCCCACACCAACACTATCCTTCATTAGTGTGGTACATTTGCCACAACTGATGAACACATCTTGGAACATTGCCACTAAGCGATGATTATAGTTTACAATGTAGTTTACACTCTCTCCCGCACATTTTTGCAAGTTATTACAAGATAGATAATAGCCTGTATCTGTCATTGCAATGTCATTCAGGATAATTACCAAGTCCTGAAAATGCCCCAAATTACACCTATTTTTCCCTCTCCCTCCCCTCAGAACTTCCAATGGCCACTGCCTCCACATCCATGATAAAAGTTCTTCTATTGCTAGGATCACAAGTCTACAGAACAAATATAACTCTACTCTAGTCCATTGTCCATTCCCCAATCTTGAGGATTCTGTGATGGTGATATCCACTCCACCTCTAATAGAGAGGGGGCTTAGATCCCATGGGACAGATGGATGAGACTTTCTTGCTTGCAGTTGCAGACTCTCTCTGTTCCTTGAGATGGTCGTCGTCAGTCATCATCTACATGTTAGCTGTCCTGGGTGAGTACAATGAACTGGAGAGTAGGTGTCTGCAAGACTGTTGAGATTCAGGGCCCAATTGGCACATGGACAGCCCAAAGATTTAAGTCTCTTAGACATACACCTCAACTCTAATACTAACTATAGGTTCAAATAAGGGACAGCAGAGCCATATGTAGGGAAAACACAACTGAGTCCTACTCTATCACACTGGTGAGCATAAATTCTAAAGTAGGGCCCACTGGCAGGGAACCAAAGTCCTGAGCTGTCTACCCTGCCTACAGTGTTTGGATGTCTCCAGAGTCCTCAAAAGCCCTGCTATTTGAGACAATATTTACTATGTCAAGCCTTTTCTAGTCCTAATCAACTACTTGATCACTAAAACAGAGTAATATTTACTTTGGCAGTCAATGAGTTCCTGCTGAGATGTACATAAGCATAACCGCTGAAATGATCTCCCAACTCACTTTGAAGTCTCTTAGCCATATAAACTCATTTGTCTTTACCCTTTCCGCCTTTTGGTCAAGGTCTTTTTCCAGTTACATTGCTAGTCGGTGCTTGGTAATAATTCCTTGGTGCCAGGGACACTCATCCCCAGGAGTCACGTCTCACGCTGGGGGGAAGGTAATGCATTTATATGCTCAGTTTTAGCTTATAGAGAGATCACATTTGAGCAACAAGGAGACAGGCTCTCATGGGGTAATGCTTAGGCACCCTATAATACTATGCTAAGTTTCAATTTCAAAAGTAAAGGTTCATAAGTACAGTCATTAGAGAATGCCATTAGAGAATGTGGCAGAGCTCTGCAGGATGGGAATTCAGTATTTCTTTGGTTATTGTATGGATCTCCACCCACTGTGACAATGCCCCATAAACACCTGAACACATTCATATGCTTTACAGGTATGCCCCAGGTGAACCTCCTCCTCCCATGCATCCCCCATCACTGACATCCAAAACTTCTTCAAAATTGAAGCCAATAAAATAACCAAATACAATTAATAGGAAAATGATATAATAATGTTGGTTTTAAAAATAACGAATAAAATACAAAAAAAAAAATTTAAGTTTGAAATAAAAAATACAAAATTAAGAAAATTTTCCCCATTATGTCTTTCATCACTGTATCTGTTATCTTGTATGTACAGTGACATTTGCTTCCGTTTACTCACCCAGTGTCATCTTTTTTTTTTTTTCTTTTTGTCTTCAAAGAAGTTTTAGGTTACAGAAAAGTCATGTACAGAATACAGGTGATTCCCATATACCCAAAATCCTCCTCCTTTTCCCCTTCCCACATTTTACGAGTAGATGAGACATTTTGTTAAAACTGATGTACAACTATTGAAACATTGCTACTAACTATGGTCAATGATTTACATTGTGGTTTACATTTTGGACCATATACTTTTACAGATTTTGATGAAGTTTGGCATGGTCTCTATCCATCCTTGCAGGATCAAGGAGAACAATTTCATGGCCCCAAAAATGTCCCGTGTTCCATCTATTCTTGTCCTCCCTCCCTTTCCCCTTGAGACCCATGATAACCATCAGGATTAACTCACTGAAGGACCAGATTCACAGTTACTTGCAACAGCATTAAGGGCTTAACATACTGGCCTGTCCTCCCTTATTAGGCACTGCCTATGCTCTAGAGAGATTCCGCCCCTCTATTTGAGATCACAGCAGGACTCCCCAGGATGGGAGTCCATCACCTTCCTGCTCATTATGTGAGTCTCCATCCCCTGATACAACACACTATGACAAGATGAACGCTACACACTCCCTAGAAACCTGCCCCAGGTACGACCTGTCTCATGTGCGCCCCACATCCAACACCTTAAACCAGTAACCCACCCCTGCCATATTTGCCAAAAAAATTCCTAAGGTTATAGTTTCAACCACATACCCACAAATCCCCAGATTTACCTGCTCCCTCCCCCAACCCTCATCCCAGTTCCATGGACAGTCTAACCCACCCTCCCTAGCCCCCTCACAGACCAGCACCTCCCGGCCCAATAGCATCAATGCACCACTGTTACGGCCTATCCACTACACAATGTTTGTTTGTTTGTTTGTTTTTTAGGAGGTACTGGGGACCTTGTACATGGGAAGCAGGCATTCAACCACTGAGCTACACCTACTCCCTCTTAAAAGACCTACTTTAACTCTCAATATTTTTAATGTTTTAAATTAGAATGTACTAAATAAATATTAATTTTACTATTTTTTTTGTTTGTTTCCCTATACATTTACAACCCACTGTAAGATAATTTTTACTGTTTTGACAAAACTTTTACAGGTCACAGAACTGCAATTTTCCCCATTATTTATAAAGATCCCTCACATGTTTTCAGCTCTCATGGTCATTTCTATGGTCCTGCCAAATGCCTATTTTTATATTTCCAGAAGGACTAATTTTATCCTCATAGGACAATTCCTCATTTTACAAATGAGGAAACTAAGGATCAGATTAGTTAAATGGTGAGTCTAAATTCAGATAATCTAGTGATCTAGAAAGTAATTTCCTTAAAGTAGCGTATTATCTACTATATTGTGCTGTATCTAAGCAACCTTCTGTTAATTAGTGCAACTGAACTGAAAAAATTCACTAATTCACTTCATAATTATCAGGATAAACTTATTTTAAAGCAGTGGTTCTCAGTGTGGTCCCAGGGACCAAGAGCACTGGCATTACTGGGGAGCCGAGCATGTCAGAAACGCCAAATTCTCAGCTCTCCCAACCCCAGATCTATTGAATCTCTGAGGATAGAGTCTGATAATCTGTGTTTGACAAGCTTCGAAGTGATTCTGATACACAAATAAGTCTGAGAATTATTGCTATAAAGTGATTAAAAGAAACAAGTAGAAGACAGACTTTATCTGCTACCAGGAATATTAAATTTATGTTCCTGTAAGAGCTCTTAGAGCGTTTGAGTCTAGGCTAAAAAAGCAATTCCTTTTCAGTTTCCTTAACATATAATGAATGTACAGTTACAAAGTCTTTGAGGAAACTGCCTGTCTATTTTAATGAATCAGGGCTTGGAAGCAATTTGTCTCAGATTGGCCTTCAACAACAGAATCAAGACATTAATTTTTAAAAACACTCTGGAGAAAAAGTGATTTTTAAAAAATATTAATTAATATCAAATTAAGAAGTAACCTACTCAAATAAAAGGCACATAGTGCCCAATTGTCAAAACCAAGAAAGATAAGGATGATCACAAACATCAAAATATTTTTAACACTGCTCTAGCAACATAAGACAATGCCAAACGAAGTAATAGGTAAGATGTGATGTGATAAGAAAAGTCATGACTCTTGAGCTGAAATGAGATCAAATCAAAAGCTGGCTTTGTTTGTTTAGTGATATTTAGGTTTTTAACTGTATGACCACAGAACTTAAAAGAAAACTTATTATTGAAATTCTTGTAGAAATTATTTTCCTACAACCACCATATGTAAGGAAAGATTAAAATCTGAGGAAATGGTCATTCTGAATTAGCATAAAAAGTATAGTTTTTTTTTTTATCTTGTACATAACACATTGCTTTTATTTTTATTTTTATTTATTTATTTTTTAAAGTATAGATTTTTAAATGTTTTGAAGGAAACATAAGTTTTATTCCTTTCAGGTACATTAAATAACTGGAACAAAGTCAATGCTGCTGACAAGGCAAAGGACTTGCTTAATAAACAGGGATGATTTATTTTAAAAGATAACTGTATGCAAGTTATACACTTGATCCTAAGAAGATTAAATATTCCTATCATAATATTATCTTTACTATTAACTTGCCTAGCAGCTCTATTTTTCCCCAATGAAATATAAATTTCAAAATAAGATTTATATTGACAGCAAATTATATTACACTGCAAATTCTATACACAGCATGATTTTTATCTACCACTTACGATATTAAGTTTATATATAGTACAGTTTACAGAGCAACAGCAGCTAACCCAACACAAACTCAACTAAGGAAAGAACTTAAAGTCAAATAAGTTTTTAAAAAAACAAATTAGAACTTATACATCCAAAGAAGCGTTGTCTCCTTCAATGCAGTAACTGTGGGAGGCAATGCGTCAATTATCATAACACTGTCAGTATTAAAAAATATTTGTGGAATACATCATTTGCAGTTCTTTCCTGCCTGCCTCCTTCCTTTAAATGAATAACCTCACAGAAGGAAAATTCTCTAGAAAAGAAACCAGACTCTAACCACCAATGAATCAAACGTAGTTTGCAGCCAAGTCTGAAGAACGGTATGTGAATATAAAACAGAAGTTCTTAACTTTAGTTGTTCCGTATTTGTAAGCACTGATCTAAGAAAAGAGTACATAACTCTCATTAGACTCTCAAGAAACCTGTATTCCAAACTATAAAGTGATATAGGATCAATTATGATTAAGAATGGTGATCTAAATCAACAATGATACTGTATGTGAAAGCACTTTAAATTTATAAAACATGTAGCACACACATAAGGGATTACCTTGAAAAATAACATTCCTTTGGATGTATAAATTCTGCTAGGTTTACCTTTTTAAAGCCAATCATATAAGTTTAACATTCACATAGTTAAGGACTGACTAAAAATACAGAAGTTAAGAAGAATGCTAAAAGGAGCAGACGTGGCTCAAGCAGTTGGGCACCCACCTCCCACATGGGAGATCCCGTGTTCGGTTAACAGTGCCTCCTCAAGAAGACAAGCTGATGCAATGAGCTGACACAATGACCAGAGAGAGGATATGGCTCAAGCAGTTGGGCACCCACCTCCTACATGGGAGGTCCCAGGTTCAGTTCCAGTGCCTCCTAAAGAAGACGAGCAGCTCAAAGACAAAAGACATGGCAAAGAACAGAGTTGGAGTTTTTTGAGTTGGAGTTCTGAAGCTGAGTTTTAATGCTGGAGCCCAGGGAAGCAAGCACACAGAGGAGCTTGGTCATGAGGATGGAGAGAAGGCCCAGGATAGAGACGGGTGGTTCGCCTGACAGGTCACAGCTGGCCTTGTGGAGAGAGGCAAAGGCTAGAGAGCCTCACAGTCTACAGCTGACCTTGTGGAAGACACAGAGGAGCTGAGCCCCGAGAGAAACAGAGCCGCAGGAAGAGAGGAACCCAAGAAGCCTGAACAAATGTCGGCAAACGTCGGCAGCTGTCATGCTCCAACACGTGGCAACAGACTTTGGGGAAGGAAGAAACTTACAATTTATGGCCTGGAAAGATTCTACCCAAAATAAATACCCTTTATAAAGACTGGGGGTGAGGGGGAGATAAGCAGACAATGAGCAGACACAATAAGGAGAAAAGGAAGAGACACAGCAAGCAGACAACGAGCAGACAGATGAGGGAGCCATTTCAGGGAGCAGAATGCTACAATAATCTAGAGAATAGTGACTTGAACTAAGGCAATGACAATGTGGAAGAGTAAATGTGGATTCCATGCACATGTAGGAGGAAGGACAATCTCCATTATCTTGGGCAGGAAAGCTGATTGCAAGAAGATGGAATCTGCTTTGCACACCTGGGTAATAGAGGTACAAAAATACCATTTTATCAATATGCAGGAGTAGGAGTGGAGGGACAGGGTGAGGAAGAGATAAGTTTTGGTCACATTTTATTTTAAGTGACTTTGGTACGTTCAAGTGGAGATATTCAGTAGGTAACAAGATAAATGAATTTGGAGATAACAAGGCAAACTGTATATTGCAAGATGGTCAATACATTACCTCCCATCCCACATGCTCTTTTGCAAAGTGACCTTGTTGTAACATCATTAAGAGGTAAGAGTCTAATTCCTCTCCCTATGAAACTGGGCTAGCCTTAGAGATTCATTTATAGCCAAAAGAATGCAGTAGAAGTGACAATTTCTGAGGTAAGGTCAGAAATGGCCAAGCAGCTACTGCCTGGGTCTCTTGAAACACTTGCTCTCCAGACACTCCCTCTTGGAACTCAGGTAAACTAATGTGAGAAGCCCAAGCCACATGGAGGCCACATGTAAGTGGTCCAGTCTATGGTCCCAGCTGAGACCATCTTTTAAGTCATCACAGCCCAGATGCCAGATATGTGAGTGAAGACACCTCCAGAGGATTCCTGTTCCCAGTCATCCAAGCCTCCCCTTCACTAGCCCCCACCCCCTACCCCCAGGCCATCTGAATCTTCCCAGCTGAGGTCCCAGACACTGGGGAGCAGCAAGGCGCCCTGTCTAAATTCCTGTCACACAGAACTGTAAGCATAATAAAATAGTCGTTGGTTTACTCCACTAAATCTTGGGGTGTTTATTATACAGCAAAAATAATCAGAACAGAAAGAGTTAAGGAGACTTCACAAGCCTGGGGTTTTTGAGGATTGCCATGAAATGGGAAAATCCTTCTAATATGTTTGAAGATTTGGATAAGGAACGCAGATGGTTAAGAGGTATAGGGCTTAATAAAATGCAGCTAGGGCTCTGTTCCCTAACCAATCCCCTATAAACAAACTCAGAATTTGGGTAATCTAAAGTTGACAGACAAGCTCTGGCTCCTTTTTAAAGACTGAGCTGGAACTTCACCTCCGAGGTAAAATATTTCCCCAACTAGCCCCATAACCACTCACTATTCCTGCTTATGTGCTCCCAAGAACACACCTCTATAAAGCACTAAATACCATAATGAACTGTGATTATCTGCTTACCCTTGATGCTGAACTACTTAAAGGCAAGGGACATTTTTCATTCTTTGCATTCCTAGCACTTAGCAGTGTCAGTCACATAGTGAGATATTCAGTACATGATACCCTAGCTCAGGAGAACTAAAGAAATGAAAAAATCTTCTGTTTTTTCTTTGCTATTTCATTCCTTCCCTTCTCATACCTTTCCTGCTTATGGTTCTTGCATCTAACATCAGAGGAAGAAAGTGATACTGAGTGTTTCTATAGCCATCTGCTTTGAGTTTATACAAAGCTTAACTTCTACTAAGATTCTTGAGTTTTTAAATAATGTACTGGTTAGAAGAAACACACTGCCCAGGTGACTTGGAGGAAAAAATGCTTTTTACTCCTCAGCTTCAGAGTCTTAAATCCAGGAGTACTACTTTCTCTTCAAACAAAACAAATTTTGTAAATGGTCTCACTCAATGATTTTCAAATTTTCTTGACTGCAAACCACAGTAGAAAATGTTTTCTATTGGACCCCAGAACACACCTACATATATATTATGGAAACAAAAATATAATGATTAACCTTGCAATTTGGAATATACTCTCATTTTCTATTCTAGTCTACCAACAACAAATATACTAGCCATGACCCACACAAAATTAACTTCACAATCTAAAAGTAGTTTGCATCCACTAATACAAAATACTCTGGTTTAGGTTTTGGATTATGAGAAATAAGCTGTCTCCTCTTCTGGATCAACTGATATTTGTGACCCTGGCAACTGAACGGAATGGCTGGTGAAGTGCTACCTCTAAAGAGCAATCACGTTCAAGTTAGAATATTTAATATTCATACCAGTCCTGCCATTAAAGAACACCAAAGAGGAGAGTCATAAGGAACCAAAAGTTTTGTCAAATTAGTGGGTCTAACAGAAAAGGTTTAAAAAGATGAGGTTTCCAGGGAGAAGAGTGCAGGGTAAACTGTTTCCTGCATAAAGAGATAGACAAATTCTCCTGTAGTTTTATTTTAGATAGGCATGGGTCTCAGAAAATTTTAGGAGAATGATTTTTCTTCTTGTTACCTGCCTGCCAATTCCCACAGACTGCGTTAGAGAACAATTTATTGTGCCCTGAGCATACAGAAGTTAGAAATTGATGAGAATTCTCCAATAAAAACTGAAAGGCAGGAGAAAAGATCTGCAGAATAGAGTTTCTTGGTGTGGCTCTATCTATCTGAAAATAATGGTGATGTATTAACCAAGCCTGTTGATCACTGTCCGGCCCCAATGACAGTTGTGCTTCTCTCCAAACCTTTGTGCCAACCAGAAAAGAGCAGATATTTTTGGCTCTGGATTCTGAACCTCAGGCTGCTCCATGAAAAAATTTCAAAATTTTTATTCTTTAAGCAGTTTTACTAAGATATATTCACATGCCATACAATCCATCCAAGGTATATAATCAACAGCCTTTAGTATAATCATAGAGTTGTGCGTTCATAATTTTTTTTAAGGAAGAAAAAAAGTACTTTTCAATTCACTCCCATTGAGGAAATAGGAGTCTCTAACTTTGGGGTTTCTCTAATACTCTTTTTTTTTTTTTTTTTTTTAAAGATTTTATTTATTTATTCATTTATCCCCCCCTTGCTGCTTGTGCTCGCTGGGTCAGCTAACCATGCCATGCGGGCGGGCTTGCCTTCACCAGGAGGTCCCGGGAACCGAACCCGGGGCCTCCCATATGGTAAACGGGAGCCCTACTGATTGAGCCACAGCCGTTTCCCCATCTCTAATACTCTTAAACAAATAAATTCATTGATTCTTTTAAACTAAAATATATTTTCTGGGAGTTATGAGGGAGGCATTGAGCCAGACTTCCTTCTTTTGTGTCATATAGATGCTTCCCAGAAATGGTCTTTTCCAGAAAAGTGACAAAGTTAAGGGTTACTCATTCCGAAATTGCACATGGCTTAGTGAATCCATTGTTTAATTCACAAGAGAATAGGGGAATTGTTTTAAGAAAAAAACAAATTCACATTTACACACTCTCCAGTGGCATCATTTAACCTAGCAGTTATCAAAACTTTCCTAAGAACCTTGTCAAAGCACCTGAGGCACCAGGGAACTCTACTTTTATCTGTTATATAATAGAGTCCCCACAAATGGGAAGAAAGGAAGGGTCCTCTGCAAAATTAGTTTGAAAAATTTTGACAATCATATGTAAATAACTGATTTCTTTTGAAGTATAAAATAATTTAAAATAAAATAAATTCCAGTTAAAATTAATTTCAGTACCCAGTAAGACACCAAAAAGAAAAGGCAACTTTCCCTTATGCTGCTGCAATCACTGCCTCTTTCTTCCCTTTAGTTTCTTGGAAGTAAAAAGGTGCAATGGCAATGTGTATTTAGCTGCGTTTATAGCTAGTTCTTCAGTGAATATTCCCTAACGTGAATTAATGTTCTCAGGTATTAAAGATGATGGCAGCAATGACAAAGGTTAGCAACATCCTGCTAGTCCTCGATCTTAATGCTTTGTATTTGTGAAACTTTTACCTGCAAAAATGAAACTTAGCCTAATTAGAATTAATGCCTAAGAGCTACCTCCTGAATACCTCCTTTTTACTTATATGTGGCCTCTCTCTAAGCCAAACAGCAAATAAACACACTACCTTCCCCGCCAACATGGGACATGACTCCCAGGGATGAGTGTCCCTAGCACCAAGGGATCACTAAGGAGTGCTAACCAGCAATGCATTAGGAAAAAGACCTTGACCAAAAGGGGGAAACAAAAGAGTTGTTATGGCTAAGAGATTTCAAAGTGAGTCGGGAGGTCATTCTGGAGGTTATGCTTATGCAGGTCTCAGACACATTTCACTAACTGCCACAGCAGGGGGAAAAAAAACCTCAAACAAGAGCACTTCCAAGGGCTCTTGGGACATATGGACACCAAAAGCAAGGCACACAGCCTCATGAAATCAACACCCCTTCAGCAGGCCCTAATTGGAAATATATGATAATCTATTTCCCCAATATAGCATAGTTTCACTCATTCATAATTCCCCTACTCATGATTCTTCTACTTCTGTTATTTGAACTTATAATTCTCAATATACCCATTAAATATCTCTCTCAGAGACTTAAATCTTCAGATTGTTCATATGCTGGTTGAGCCCTGAATCCCAGCAGAGCAGCAGCCAACTCCTACTCTCCAGTTCTTGAGGCTTGCCCTAGACAACCAACAAAACGATGATGATGGACAAGTCCCATCTCAAAAAAACAAGGATTATCTACAACTGCAAGCAAAACAGTTCCTTTCATCTGCCCCCATAATATCTAAGCCCCCTCTCAGCCTAAAGCAGTCAGAGTGGACATCATCCCAAATCCCTAAAGACTGAGGAATGAACAAACATAACGGGGGAATGTAACCATGGACCAAAGTAGATTATTGTTATTGTAGTTATTATCTTTTGTTAACGGGAGAACTTGCAACATTGATATAAATATACTGGTTGCCAGGAGTTCAGAAGGGAGGGGGAGGGATGAAAGGGTAGAACACACGGCATATTTGGGGCAATGAGATTATTCTGTATGATATGGCATGACAGACATGACACTATGCATTTGTCAGGGCCTATGGAACTGTCCAGCGCAAAGTGTAAACAATAATGTAAACTATAGACTTTGGTTAACAGCAATGATTCAATACTGGTTCATTAACTATAACAAAAAATGTACCACACTAATCTAAGATGTTACTAATAGGGGAAACTGTGTGTGGGAGTGGGGGCGGCAGAGGGGCTATATGGTAACTCCCTGTACTTTCAGTGTAATTTTTCTGTAGCTGTAAATCTAACACTTCTCTAAAAATGAAGTTTATTTAAAAACATATTTTAACAGGATGGTGCGATGTACAATAATACGTGTTTTAACATTAGGATAAAGATTAATTGAATAGCTGTTATGTAAGCTTTTATTTATTTCCATCGTTTACAATGAAAACTATCATTTACTAAGGCAATACTTAAAAACTCCTTCAAAACTTTTGGAAAGCCCCTGACCACGACAGGGTCATCCTTGCCGCCATGGCAGGGAGTGGGGCAGTGGGTGCTTGCTTTCTTGTGCAAGGACTTCTGAGCAGACTGCTGGCGGCACTTCCAGGCCGGCCTGGCCAGCCCAGTGCCAGCCTGGGAGTCACAAGGCAGAAACCCCAAAGGGCAGCCTTGCACGCCAGGCTGGGGATGTCCCTCGGCCGGATGCACAATGTACATGAAATGCAGAGACCACACCGGACCAGCAACCCTCATGATACCAGCCAGCCAGATGCTGTGCATGTCTCCTGGATGTGGACTACAAGGACTCCAAAAGAAGCCCTCTCTGGTCTGAAGAGAGAGAAAAGGACCCCCTTACAGATTGATTGTATTTTTGTTATTTTCTCCCACCCCAGTGTCATAGGCAGTCCCAATACAGTAATGGCAGTGGGATGAGGTAGACACCTAAAACTCTGAGGAAGAAGAATTTTCTCTCTGACCTGAATAACTGTGGGCCCAAAAGCATGGAAGAGAATCCCTGATTATTTTTTTCCTCTCTATCCTTCCACTGCTTGGCTCCAGAGGCAGACACAGTTGCAGGAAGTAGATGACAGAGTGGGAAAATGAAAGCCCCATCTTTCTAGCCAAAAGACCAGTAATGGAGGAGAAGGCTTCTGGAAGCCAGGAAGTTTTAATTTTGCAGAGAGGAGGGAGCTCAAAAGAAGATCTCATAAAGTTGTGTATGAACTCCTGGGATTACCCCAAACTGTGCATGAGTGTGCCTGACTCAAAGTCTCTGAGAACCAATCTATGGGGTAGACGATTTTACAGGTCCCAGACTGGCCGCTGTGTGGTACATATGCAGGACATTATCCAAATAGCACTGCAAACGCTTTGAAAACTGAACTGACATAAAAAGCAACATCCCAGAAGGCCAGTCAGAACCTTCAGCTTAATCTTACTGAGTCAACTGCCTAATAAAATTTAATAATCACTGTTCTCGGTAGGATCTAAACAAGGCCCAGAGCCTAAAAACAAAATATTCAAAATTCCCAGGATATAATCCAAAACTAATTGATATACAAAGAATTATGAAAATATCAATAACTTGAAAGGGAAAAGGCGATCAACAGAGTTGCTGAGATTACCGGACCAAAACTTTAAAGCAGCTCTTATAACCTTACATACAGGAAGTAAGAACAAACACTCTTGAAATAAATGGAAACTATCAGCAGGAGAAAAAATGACAGAAGAAAGAATGAAATGGGAGTTTTGGAAATAAAATATGTAAGTGAAAAAAAAATTCACTAGGAGACTTCAATAGCAGATTGGAAATTACAGAGGGAAGAGAGACAGTAAACTTATAAATAGCTCAATAGAAATTATCTAATCTGAAGAAGAGAGAGAATAAAGATTGGAAATAAAAAGAACATAACTTGGGAAGTGGATGTGGCTCAAGCAATTGGGTTCCTATCTACCATATCGTTTCGCGGGGCCTCCTGGTGAAAGCAAGCTGACCCGTGCAGAGAGCTGGCACAACGAAGAGATAAAGAGAAGAGACAATGAGAGACACAACAAACCAGGGAGCTGAGGTGGCTCAAGCGACTGAGTGCCTCTCTCCCACATCGGAGTTCCCAGAATCAGTTCCCTGGGCTTCCTAAAGAGAAGATGAGAAGAAGACAAGTGGACACAGGGAGCACATAGCAAAGGGACAGAGAGAGTGAGACAGCGAGCGCAAAAACAAGGGGAAAGGGGGGAATAAAATAAATCTTAAAAAAAAAAACAAAAAAAAAAAAACATAACTTCAGAGACCTGTGATACAACAGCAAAGGTCTAACACTCCTGTTATTTGAATCTAAGAAGATGAGAAAAGTATGGTGCAAAACTGTCTGAAGGAATAATGGCTGAAAACATCCCAAATATGATGAAAAACATTAATTTACAGATACAAGAAGTTCAGCAAACTACAAACAGGATATTGCAAGGAAATCTATGCCCAGAAACATCATAATCAAACTGCTGAAATCTAAAGACAATGAAAAAATCTTGAAAATGGCTAGAAAGAAACCATTCATTATACATTAGGTAACTATCATTCCAATGACTGCAGATTTTTCCCAATCAGAAACCATGGAGGCCTTAAAGAAGTGGAACCATATTTTTTACATGGTGAAAGGAACCAAGTGTCAACCCAGAATTCTATATACAGCAAAAATGTATGTCAGCAAACAAGGTGAAATAAATATATCTTTGGGTCAAGAGAAATTAAGGGAATTCATAGCCAGCAGATCTACTCTAAAACCAATATTAAAGGAAGATTTTCATAGGAAAGGGAAATGATACCGGAGGGAAACTTGAAATTTCAGGAATGAAGAAGTAACATAGTATGATGAGATTTTCAATGTATATATATGTAATACACATGACAGCTACATAATAAAGGGATTGATCTGGTAGGTTTCTACATTCTAATTGAATTGGTAAAATATTAATTCTAAGTAGTCTGTGAAAAGCTAAGGGTATTTTAATTCATGGAGTAACCACTAAAAAACTACATAAAGAAATATAGTAAACAAGCAATATATAAATTAAAACAGAAAACTTAAAAAAAATTAAAATTTTCAGAGTACAGCTAAAGCAGTGTTAAGAAAATTTATAACATTAAATGTTTAAATTCGGAAAAAAGAAAGACCTCAAATGAATAATCTTATGTTCCTGCTTCAAGAACTAAAATATAAGAGCAAAATTAACCCAAATCAAGCAGGAAGAAATTGTAACCATAAGAGCATATTTAAATGAAATGGAAAACAAGAAAACAATAGGGAAAAAACACAAAATGAAAAGCTAGTCTTTGGAAAAAATCAATAAAATTGAAATAGTTCTAGCTTTAGCAACACTGATAAATGACAAGTATGACCAATAACCTGTATGAAAAGTAGTTATCACTTAGCTCCTATAGCCATTAAAAAGACAACAAAGGAATATTATGAACTTTACACTAATAAATTTGACAACTTATAAGAAATGAACCAATTCTTCTAAAACCACAAATAAAACTCAAACAAGATGAAAGACAAAATGAATATTCCTATAATCATTAAATAACTTACAGTTTTAATATAAAAGCTCCTGAAAAACAAGTCTTCAAGGCCCAGGTGGTTTCATTAGAGAATTCTACCAATTATTTAAAGAAGAAATAATACTAATTTTACATAATCTGTTCAAGAAAAATAGGAGAGTTGAAGTAGCTCAAGCGATTGAGTGCCTCTCTGCCACCTGGGAGGTCCCAGGTTCAGTTCCCGTTGCCTCCTAAAAAGAAGATGAACAGACACAGAGAGCACACAGAGAACGACACAGAGAATAGACAGTAAGCGTAAACAACAAGGGGGCAGGAATAAATAAATAAAATAAATCTTAAAAAAAAAAAAAGTTAAACACAAAGTTAAGCACAGATTAAAACAGAAAAATTAAAAAAAAAAAAAAAAAAAAAAAAAAAAGAATATAGAAGAAGAGGTGACACTTCCCAACTCATTTTATGAAGCCCATATTACTCTGATATAAAAACCATACAGTGAAAGTTTCAGTATTTCTCATTAATTTGGATGCAAACGTTGTCGACAAAACTATTAGAAAATCGGGAAGTATCCACTCCTTGACCTCACACCTTACTAAAAAATTTACTCAAGATGGGTCAGAAACTTAAACATAAAATATAAGAGTACAAAACTTTTAGAAGAAAACACAGGAGAAAATCTTCAAGACCTAGAATTGCTAAGGGGTTCTTAGACATTACACCAAAAGCACATCCATAAAAGGAAAAAAATTATCAACTGCACTTCAAAATTTTAAAAAACTTTTGTTCTTCAAAGACCCTGGTAAGAAGAGGAAAAGAAAAGTTACTGGTTGGGCGAAAAATCTGCAATCCACATATTAAACAAAGGACTAGTTACCTAAAATATATAAATAACTCTCAAAACACAACAGGAAAAACAATCCAATTAGAGAATGGGCAAAAGACATGAAGAGGCATTTCAACGAAGAGGAAATGCAGACGGCAAACAAACACATGAAAAGATATTCGACATTAGCCATTAAGGAGATGGAACTTCTAAAATGAGCTATCATTACACCCTTATCAGAATGGCTAAAATGAAAAATAGCGGCACCACAAATGCTGAAAGGATACCAAGAAACTGAATCACTCATACATTGTTGGTAAAAATGTAAGATGGTACAGCCCTCTGGAAAATAATTTAACAGTTTCTTATAAAACTAAACAGACAATTGCCATGTGACCCAGCAACTCTTGGGCATTTACCTCAGAGAAACGGAACAGGTTATTATGTTATTAAACTTATATTATTCATAATAGCCAAAAACTGGAAATAACCCTGACATCATTCAGCAGGTGAGTGATTAAACAAATTTTGATACATCCGTACGATGGAATACTATTCAGCAATAACAGGAATGAGCTACTGATACATACAACCACTTGCATGATTCTCCAAGGAATTTTCCTCAGTGAAAAAAGCCAATTCCAAAAGGTTACATACTTTATTTATTTTTTTTTTTTTTGCATTCTCAGCCCATGCTCCTTTATTGCTTATAAAAAAATTTTTATACATAGGTGCAGAGTTTCCAACTCTTACATTTCCTTTTTACATTAAAGAATAAAATCTCTTCTTCATAAATCTCAGATGCATAGATTTTAAAAAGCTGCCTTTTGTAACACAAACATTCAATAAATTTAACATAATATATAGCCATGGTGCAATGGAGAGGATGCAGAATAGCAAGCAACTTAAAAGACAGTAAATAAAAGGAGACTATATGTGAAGGGCAGGCACTCTAATATCAGTCTTCTTAATGACAAGAGATAAGTAATGTTAAGGTAGTGCCAAGATTATTACTGTTGTTTCTTTAGAGACTGATGATAACATACTGCAGGAATCTCATTCTTACTCCTGGGAGAAAAATATATTTTAACCAATGGCATGGCATGGCTTATCATCACCGAGGGAAGCAAAATCTTTTGAAAATGGTCAGTACCTTTATCTATTCTGACTTTAAAGATGGTCTAAGAGTATAGGTTCCTGGAGAAATCTGTGATGTTTTGTTTTCTAGTACTATTTCTAGTACTAGAGGAATAATGGGAAGAGAAACTGTCCTTTATTGGTTTTACTGGTTCACAGACATGATATCAGTAAGTGACAAAGAGAGAAATTACACATGCAGCATGACATCTTAACTCCTGTACATAAGTGGAGACCAAACTCTGAAGTGACAAGAAATCTAATTCAACTCTGAACCAATGGAAAGCTACCATCCTGTTTAAACATTCCCAAAGATATTTGGAGTTAAGTTCCAGGGTAAAGAAAGTGAGGTTAAAATAATTTTGGAAAACATGTTTTTCAATTATAAAACATGGAAACTGGAAGTCTTTCCTGATTTCTCTATTTAGGGCTTTTTTGCAAATGCATTCCATTTGTACATTATTTGTCACTATCATGCATACTTATAAAGATTACTTCAAAGCCAGGAATCTTTCTTCTTAGAAAAATTTTAAGCTACCTCAATGAATTGGAGAGATCTTTCCCCCCCATCAAATAAGAAAATAAATGGCAAAGTTTATATTATCTTCTTTTACTTGGATCAAAAGCTTTAGGCAAGAAATTGTGCAGTCTCAAAATTTTAATGGTACAAAAGGTTCAATGTGAAAAGCAAAGTCTCTCTCCAAACCTTCCTCAGCCACCCAATTTCCTTCCAGAAAAAACTGTGCAGTCTGACTAAACCATTAAGGTTGTATAATCTCTCATTAGGAAAAAAAAAAAAAAAAAAAAATCTTAACATGCAATACAATAACAAAAGAGAAAACTACAGATATATCAATATTTTTAGGACTATTCCCATGAAATGAAATAGTCTCCTTTGCTGAAGGGGTCCTTTATTGCTGGTCAATACAAGTACCGTCCATAATAGTTGCCTTGTTACCTGGAAACTTTATTAGACAAACCCCATATAGTTATTTTACGTACTGTACACTGGTTTTTCCAACCCTTTCTTGAAACTCTACACCTTTTTATTTTTTTATCCAACATGCTTTTAGTTTATACCATTTGTTTTCTTTTTAAACATGCTTGGAGACTAGGAAGAGGTTAAGAGAGGGTAAGCACTGTTATGCCCTATTCCTGACAGTCTGAATGTCTTGGGGTTGCCCCTGTTTATCTTTTACCTCCCATTTTCAATGGAAGATAATCTTTTAATAAGAAAATGAAAATTGATAATCCAAACAATAAATTCAAGCTATTGGTTTACATTTCTATTGCTTCCTTATTAATAAATGCATATAGAAAATTACTACTCACTACATAACACTGGACATTTTTCTTCCTGCATTATATTAGTATTCTAAAATCAGAATTATGGGCCAGCTACTATTACTTGCACTTTCAACTAGATCCATTTTAATAAACATGTGAAGTAAACTCCTTGATTCAGAGAAATTATGGGAAATTACTAGGATACAGGCAAAGTTTCAACTGAAAATGTGGATTAATAGTGACTGCTTATAACTGTAGGCAAGCTCTCCACATTTATCACAATTATTTAGAATAGAGGTACAAAAGTCAAGAAATTAAGATCACTACTCAGATATGAAAAGCTTATATGCAAATCCTGGTCCTTTTGGGTTGAAAATGATGTAAAAACCCTGGGAAAAGAAAAAGAAAATTGAAAGATGTACAGTCTTATGGAGCAGAGTAAGTATTCTTGGGCCATTTCTTGACAGCTGTATCACAGAAGAGCATACATAGGTGGTGTAGGGATGATGAAGATGCTGTTATGCAGAATGGTTTCTCATCTGATTCACATTAATGAGCATTACCTGCACAGCTCCTGTGCCAACTCTTGAGTTCAGAATTTTGTTTTCTCTTCTAGATGAGGAAAATTTAAAAGCACCTAAAGGTCAAGGAAAATGTTCTTCCTCTGATGAGGAACCTCCACAGTCTAAAACTCTCACTCGCCTACCCAAGGGCTGACTGGTTCCCGGCCCAAAGGCCGACGACTCATCACTGCACGCCTCACTCCGCCATCTTCATTCCTTCACCAGGTTACATATTTCATATAACATTCTTGAAATGACAAAATTGTAGAAATAAGAGTACATATTTGTAGTTGCCAGAGGTCAGGGACATGGTGGGAAGAGGTAAATGGTGTAGATATAAAAGGGAAACACAAGGAACACTTGCAGATCTGCATCTTGACTATAACAATGTCAATAATCTGGTTTTGTACTGTTGTTTTACAAGATACTCCCATTGAAGGAAACTGGGTAAGAGTACACAGATCTCTCTGTATTATTTCTTAGAACTGCAAGTGATCTACAATTATCTAAAAATAAAGTTTAATTTTAAAAAGTTTGGTAAAGGATAGTGCAGTACACAATAACATGGGTTTTAACACTTTGGAGATAAATAAAAGCTTATAAAATAAACATTCAATTAACCTTTATCTCCAAAGTATACAGTAAAAATGGGCACAGTTACTACTATAACACTTAGTAACAAGTATTTTATACACCTTAAAAGTCTATTAGGAAGAAAAACAAAACAAAACAAAAAGAAAAAAAAAAAAGTCTATTAGGGAAAGCGGCTGTGGCTCAACTGGCTGGGCTCCCATTTACCATATGGGAGGGGGCCTCCTGGTGAAGGCAAGCTGGCCCACGCAGCATGGTGAGCTGGCGGCCTGCGCAGCATGGTAAGCAGGCGCAGCAAGATGACACAACAAATGGAGACAAGCAGACACAGAAAAACGCAAAGCAACTGGACACTGAGAGCACAAGCAGCAAGGGGGAAGGGGGGTAAATAAATAAAAATAAATCTTAAAAAAAAAAAAAAGTCTATTAGGGGAGGAGATGTAACTCAAGTGGCTGAGCACCTGCTTCCCATGTGTGAGTCCTGGGTTCGGTCCCTGGTACCTCCTTAAAAAAAAAAAAAAAAAAAGGAAAAACCACCTCTCACTGGAGAGAGGATGTAGTCAGTGGTTGAGCGTCTACTTCCTATGTATGAAGGTCCTAGGTTCCATACCCGCTACCTCCTAAAAAAAAAATCTTAGAATGATAAGTTATTGGAGCTGGAGGCATCACTCTTCCGAATGAATCCTCCTTCCACAAGAAATGGCTCATCTTGGAATCTACCAGGTGGTTCTCTCTCTACATCTCTTCTTCAAGTATAGCACACACACAAAAAAAGAAAAAACAAAAAGTCTATTAATTTTGCCCTGGGCTAAGCCAAGTTTTACCTTATAGTAATCTATAAAAGGAAACGAGACTATGGAACATTTCCCCCTAAGAGAACCCTAGTTTACATGTACTTATAGCAGAATCCATTATTTTCAAAATTAGTAGCAAACAAAACACAGATTAATTTTTTATTGATACCCCCCCAAAAAAGACCAACCATATACAACGCAAGAAGTTGAGCTGTCCCTTAAGTTACCAAATTTCCTGCTGAATTTCAAAGAAATGTTTTTCTGTCAAAGAACTAAATTCACCTGGTTATTTTCTGAATTAGGTAGGGAAGAACAGGCTTTCATTCAAAAGTCAATATCCACCCCCAAAAAAGCCAGCAAATTTTCATTTTAGAGTATGCTCCCAATTAATGAATCAAAGAGGAATGCAAAATTCAGATCGCAATCAATTATTGCCCTCAATGGTTTGACTATTTGTGGAAATTATAGAATAAAAAGTGAAAAGTGATGTTCCACTGTCAAACAACAAAAGGAAGTAAGGAGGAAAGACTAGATTAAAATTAAAAGATATACAGACCACAGATATAGCTTAGAAATAACTCAAACCTAAAATTTCTTAATTTTATTTTTTGATTACTTGCAACAGAAAGGCACTGTAGAACTTTTAAATTTAGCCCTTGATCTCTGGACAAAGATTTAATCTGTAATTTAAATTCTCTATTGCATTTAAATAAGTTTTCCATGATAATAAATAACTTAAAACTAGGAATTAAAATTCTAATGAACTGCAACTTTTTACCAATACATCATCAACTTTATAGAGACCCTTGAGAAATTTCCTCCTAGACGAAGGAAATTGTTAATTAGCTCACCAAAATAGCATGGGTAGGAACAAGTCTAACAAATTATAAAATACCTCATATTTACGTAGCATTTTAAAGTTTATAGAGCAGTATACATATATCATAACTGTTACAACAGGAGGCAGCATTAAAACATGCCCGTTGCAAGATTTAAAAGCCTGCAGTGACTTAGCCAACCAAACAAGAGGGGTATGGATAATGACACTAAAGTATTAAATATGGGTAAACCAAATTTAAAGAAAACTCACTAAGTGGATATAGTAATTTAGAGAAATCATGAATTATGAAAATGATCTTTTAATGGTACTTACTATTTTATTATAGAAAAGGATGCAGTGGCTGTTCACTACCAACAACTTGCAGCAACTACAGTGAAAATCAACAAGAACAGAGATATTGTTCCAAATGCTAACAACCCTACTAGTAAAAAGCAAAAACAAAAACAATCAAACATTTCATAGATTCTGCTCAAAGTAAGATATGCAGATGCAGCAGCCATGGGGTCTTAACAAGAATACTGCACAAATCAGAGCCACCGGTTGCATTCTGAATTCATTGCACAAGCAGAATACAATGGAAAGAGATGTACTGAGAATCCAAACAGACTCTGAGTCAAATCCTGGGTCTGCTATTATGTGACAATGGGCAAGGTAAGATCCAGTTGTGTCTCTTAGGGATATTAGGAGAGCCAAAGAAATATGGAAGTGCTTGTTTGGGGGGTTATTTGAGAAAAGTCTTAAGTATTAAAAAGTACAAAGAATAAGATGACAAATACCCATGTAATCAACTACCCAAGCATTTCATAGAATGTATAGTTCTCTACAATTGCAAGCAAAAAAGCCCTTTAGAATAGGGCTAAAAGTTTAGTATACTAAAAGAAAGAACTTATACTTTGGATAAAATTATGATCCAAATCTCAATTTAAAGTAGACACAAGGGGAAATTTAAAAAGGGTTTATAAGTGTATGAACCTCTTCATTACAAATTCTTCTGGAAGGATTTGCAAGAAACTAGTAATGTTTGTCTGAAGGGGGGAAATCAAGTGACTAGGTGACAGGGGAAAACTTGCTTTTCATCCTATAATTTTTTTATATTTTTGAATTTCACACTATGTATATGTTTTAACTATTTTAACGAAATTAATTAGATTAAAAATTAAGCAAACAAAGCAGTAAAGATTCTGGTGAATATTCTCTGGTGAATATCTGATAAATATAGGGCAGGTTTTGTCCAGTATTAAATACTGTGATCTCCTTATCTATTATATTTAAATCCACAAAAATTATCTTCAAGTTTCAGTACTCTTTAAAATGTTATTTTTAAAAAAATCTGTATTTTTTACTGAGATTTTTGTACTGTGAAAATTTTTTTCCTACGAAGTTCTAATCTTAAAATAAAAATGAAGGGAAAATGATTTAACCTCCAAATATCTATACTATAGAGAATTTTCCAAAAATGTATCTGTTGCATAAATAAATTATGCCTTTAGTAGTCAGTCATTAACCCATTTTATATAATCAAAATTTAATTTATGATATTTTGTCAGAAGGTGCTATTAGTAGTTATAAAATATGCGCAAATGAAACTCATTCTAAAGAATCTCAAAAGTATCTTAATCTAAACCAGTATATACTCACATATATTTGTATGTACTCTTTAAAGTATAAGAAATAAAAATTAAATAATTGATATAGCATTGAATGTTTTGAGTTACATGCCACATTTTCTTACAGTCCAGCATATTATATTACAAGTGATTAAATTATGGACTTTGAAGAATGACTTATAAATCAATGACTATCACAAGCCCATATGGAAATACCAAATTTGCAATTCTCAAAATTAGTATGTCAAAACTTATACTGCTTTATCCTGCCATTCCAAAACACATTCTGGATTTTGAAAATGTATTTTCACACATCCTAACTGAACAAATGCATACTGATAACTACACTTCTGTAAATACAATTTTCATAATATGATGAAAAATGTACACATGAATATTGTTGAAGTTTTTCTAAGTCTACTCCCTCAAATGATGGTTTCACTGAAGAACTGAATGATACTGAAGTACGTAAGTCAAAACCTCCCTTAGAGTTTTGATCCATGGTTCTTCAATCTCTATCCTCTCAGTTAACCAATCATTTCCTCTGTTGGGCAACACAGAAAAAGAAAGACATGTATAGATAGTCTCTGCCATTTCCTAACCATGCCTCATCCTCCATACACACACAAACATTCTGGTTTAGGTCTCATTACTGCATTTTTCCACAGCACACTGTATTTCTCCTTAGTGGTATTTCACTTATCTAATTACTTGGTTCTATGTCTGTATCTCCCACCAAATTATAAACTACATAAGAAAAGGGATCCTGTCAGTCTTATTCACCAATGCATCTTTCATTCTTATCACATAATAATAGTTAACATCTACTGAGCAGTTACCTCATGCCAAGTATGACTGTAAGTGCCTCAAAATATCTCAGCAACTTTATGAAATATGTTATTATTACTGTTCCTATTTTTGAATGAGAAAACAGGTAAGATACGTAAGTGATCATACTTAGTGAACAGGGCCAAAGTACTTGTTATGGGTTAAATTGCATTTTCCAAAACGATATGCTTAATGCTCACCCCCAGTACCTCAGGATGTGACCACATTTGGAAATAGGGTTGTTATAAATGGAATTAGGCCAAGTTAAAATGAGATCATACTGTAGCAGAATGGGCCCTTATCCAGTAAGACTGGTGTCCTTTTAAGAAGTGGAAATTTGGACACAGACAGAGGAGAATACAACGTGACAACTGAGGCAGAGAAAGCCAAGGAATGCTGGCTGTCTACTTCCAGAAGTGAGGTATGGAACAGATTCTTCCCTACAGACTTTAGAGGAAGCATGGCCCTACCCACAGGCTGATTTCAGACTTCTTGCTTCTAGAACTGTGACACAATAGACTTCCATTGTTTCAAGCCTCCCAGTTTGTGGTACTTTGTTACAGCAGCCCTGGGAAACTAAGACACATCTTTTTTTTCTTAGGAGGTATTGGGGATTGAAGCCAGGACCTCGTACATGGGAAGCAGGCACTCAACCACTGAGCTACATCTGCTCCCCAATGAGAATTGATTTTTTTTCGTTTGTCTGTTAGTTTTTGTTTTTAGGAGGTACTGGGGATCGAACATGGGACCTCGTACATGGGAAGCAGGCGCTCAACTACTTGAGCCACATCTGCTCCCCTAAGACACATCTTGACTGCAATACTATACTGACTGCAGACACTCAATAAATGATTATTGAATGAATACATGATCCTAACATCTGGTAGAGGATATAATTTAAACATGAAACAATAAAAACATTTAGAATAATTTCAGGTCACTGATATTAAAAAAGGATAGTCTGAAGACCTTTAAAATAATCCTAAAATTCATAAATATATCTATGGCAAATAATTTGTCCCACAAGGAGTAAACAAAGCTGCTATATTCCTAATTAGTGGCTAAACTCAGCTATTAGTCAAGTGAGTCACTTCCTCACATCAGCCTTGAAAATTAGTGCACACATGATTCAAATCTGTGCCTTAGAAATATCATAAATTATTAGGTTGGTGCAAAAGGAATTGCAGTTTCAGACTGTGAATTTCAAATCATTGTAACTAAGCTCAAACACATCTTCATTAATCAAAATAGGAACCATTATAATCAACACATTTTTGGCAATGAGAAATAAGTTGGTTTATTTCTGTAGCATAAAAATCCGTGCTTCAGGATTCAACAAAATCTTGGAAGGCATTTTCTGCATCCTGCTGGTTGTGGAAGTGTTTTCCCTGCAAAAAGTTGTCGAGATGCTTGAAGTAGTGGTAGTCAGTTGGTGAGAGGTCAGGTGAATATGGCTGATGAGGCAAAACTTCGTAGACCAATTTGTTCAACTTTTGAAGTGTTGGTTGTACGACGTGGGGTCGGGCGTCGTGGAGAAGAATTGGGCCCTTTCTGTTGACCAATGCCAGCTGCAAGCGTTGCAATTTTCAGTGTATCTCATCGATTTGCTGAGCATACTTCTCAAATGTAATGGTTTCGCCGGGATTCAGAAAGCTGTAGTGGATCAGACCAGCAGCAGACCACCAAACAGTGACCATGACCCTTTTTTGGTGCAAGTTTGGCTTTGGGAAGTACTTTGGAGCTCTATCTTGGTCCAACCACTGAGCTGGTCATCGCCGGTTGTTGTATAAAATCCACTTTTCGTCGCATGTCACAATCTGATCGAGAAATGGTTTGTTTTTGCGGAGAATAAGAGAAGATGACACTTCAGAACGACGATTTTTTTTATTGTTGATCAGCTCATGAGAACCCACTTATCGAGCTTTTTCACCTCTCCCATTTGCTTCAAATGCCAAATGACCACAGAATGGTCGACGATGAGGTCTTCGGCAATTTCTTGTGTAGTTGTGAGAAGATCAGCTTCCATGATTGCTCTCAACTGGTTGTTGACAACTTCCGATGGTCGGCCACCTATGCTCCTCATCTTCAAGTCTCTCGTCTCCTTTGCAAAACTTCTTGAACCACCACTGCACTGTACACTCGTTAGCAGTTCCTGGCCAAATGTGTTGTTGAAGTTGCAGTTGTCTCTGCTGCTTTATGACCCATTTTGAACTCAAATAAGAAAGTCGCTCGAATTTGCTTTTTGTTTAACATCATTTCCACAGTCCAAAATAAATATAAACAGCAATAAAATCATTAGCAAAAAATATAAAGGAAGAAATGCACATTAAAATGATGTATAACATAACCACATTTATTTAAGAATGTATTCCAACATCAAATGGCAAATTTCAACAATGCAAAACTGCAATTACTTTTGCACCAACCTAATACTATATTCATATCAGAAAGCTCAGTAATCTAAACTGCAGACTTTAAGTCCACAAATGTCAAGAGCTTTCTATTTTTTTTAAAAAAGCAAGCACTAAATTTCAAGGAACAAAATATAAATGTGGAAGAGAGCAAGAGAATGGGAAATAATAAGTAATAGATAATCAGGGAAGCCCTCACAAAGAAAGTGGTATTTGAACAAAACTTTTGAAAGACAGAAAGGATTAGGGAGGGATAAGGAACTGAAGAAGAAAGAAATGACAAGCTACAAGAGGTAGACTGTTGAACGAGTGTGGAGCTTTGTTCCATTGTAAGATGATAACTCAATCAGAAAATGGGCAAAATATTTCAATAAACATTATATCAAGAATATACGAATGGCTAATAAGCACAATGAAAATCACAACAAGATTCCATTTCACACCCCCTAGCATGACTATAATAAATAAGACATACAGTAACAAATGTTGGTGAAGACAGAAATGCAAACTCTCATAGACTGCTGGAAGGGATAAAAAATGCTGCCCACCGGTTTGGAAAACAGTTTGACTATTTCTGAAAAAGTTACAAACATAAATTTGTCATATGACCCAGCAATTCCACTCATGTATCTGTTCATCCACTTAAAGACTTGTACACCTATGTTGTTAGCAACATTATTCATAATAGCCCCAAATTGGAAACAACCTAAATGTCCATCAACTAGTGATTAGATAGACACAATGTGATATATCACAATTCCATATAATGGAATGCTAGTGCACAATAAAAAGGGATTACTGATACACGAACAAACCACAAAAACATTATGCTAAGAAATAAGTCATACACAAAAGAACAAATATTGTATGATTCTATTTATATGAAATGTGCAGGAAGGCAACTCCATGGGAATAGAGGTTAACAGCTAATAGAAATAGGGGATTTTATTGGAGTTATAGAAAGGTTCTAAAATTGATTTATGGTGATGGTTGCACAAAAGTTAGTAAATTTACTAAAAATATCATTGAAACAAATTAAACAATACGTAAAATATGCCTCAACAAAGTTATATTAAAAAGTACCAAATACATATATATGATTGGAATGAAGGATGTGTTGTAGGGAATAGAAAACAAGTGACATGTCTATAACTCAGCGGCTCAGCTAAAGCAGTTCAGCCAAAATGTAGGAGCCTATAAGCACAGAACAAAAACAGTGACTCACAGTTGACGCAGTGCAACTGCAAAATACTAGTATGCTTTATAATAAGGAGACACTTATTTTGTCCAAAAATTCTTTGTCACCTTATATTTAAACCTTTATTAAGTCTCCCATTTCATAATACACTCTTTTACTCTGATGGCTTTTAAAACTTTTTTTATTATGGAAAATTTCCAACATATTCAAAAGTAGGTAATAGTATAATGAACTTCCATGTCCCATGATCCACCTACAATTACCATCTTGTTTCATCTATAAGCCCAGGCACTTCATACTCCTTTTCCCCAATGGAATAAGTTAAACCAAATTCCAGGCCTACTATTTAATCCATAAATAATTCAGTATTAAACTACCTTTTAAATTTCTTTTTTAAAATATTATAAAAGTGACCCACGATCACTTTAGAAAATATGGAAAACATAGAAACGTATAAAGGAGAAAAACATATCACCCATAATCCCATGGCCCAGAAATAACACCAGGTAACATTTTAATACTGTGTGATACGTTTTCCTATATACCTATTTTTAGTATAAACTTTTTATTAATGTATAATGCAGAAAGGTATACAAGTATCAAATGTCCAGCTCCATAGATTTTCCTATTACCTGTGTAAGAGTTTAACAAGTGATTTAAGCAAATGATCTAATATTATATAAATAGATACAGATGATATTGAACATAGAGGGTATATAAATCTCCCTGCCAATTAAAATATAGGGGAAAAGAACATTCAGTGACTGTATATAATGTCTCACTTAATCCTGTAATAACCCTATGAAGTAAGCATTACAAATAAAGAAAAGAGACCCATAGACATTTGATCATTTCTTCATCACATAAAGAATGGTAGAGCCATTCCAACTTAGAATTTAATCTAAATTCAGATTTAGAATAAAACAACTGATTGTCAGGGTTTTTTCCACATCATTCCATCTATTTGAATAGTATGAAGAAATCAAAAAGAGAAAAGCTGGTTCTTTTCTCTTAAGTCTCACTTGTTCTTTTGCTTTTTGTCAACATTCATGCAGATCAGAGACAATTTAATCAATAATGTAACAACAACAAACCCAAGAAGACTCTGTATGGTAAAAAGAAGACGGCGAACTGCCTATGGACCGGCAAACTCCTATGGACCGTGGGACTTGAGAAACACCAGAGCAGTGAACTTCTTGGGTTTTGTGTCTCCCATTTATCCTGGAGGGGGCAATGGAGAAGCCTGAAACTTGTAACCACCAACAGGCACAGATATTAAAAATAAAAATAAAAATAAAAATAAAATAAATAAAATAAAATAAAAATAAATATCCCTCTAGTGAAAGGACAGGGAAAAGAGCAGCCAGCTGAGTAGAAAAGTTTTTTGATAATACCTGCTCTACTCCAATCAATGACTAAAGGAAAACTTGCACCTGCAGTATCAGTGGGCTGAGAGTCAAACTTCTAGCCTCACCAGGCAGCAGGACATGGCCCCACGACAGTGGGACTGAATGGAAAAGAATAGCTATAAAAAACCTACAGCTAACATCAAACTTAATGGTAAAAACTGAATGCTTTCCCCTTAAGATCCCAAACAAGGCAAGGATATTCCCTCTCACCACTTCTATTCAACTTTGTACTGAAAGCCCAGTCAGTGTAATAGGGCAAGGAAAAGAAATAAAAGGCATATAGCCTGGAGAAAAATAAATAAAATTATTCTTATTCACAGATGACAAGATTGTTTAAGTAGAAAATACAAGAAATCATAAATATACACACACAACACCTAGAACTTGTAAGTGAATTTAGCAAGGTCACAACACACAAAAATCAATATATTTCTACCTAATAGCAAGGAACAATTGGAAAACAAAACCAATATAATAGCTCCCGTACAGGATCTGTATATTGAAACTATGCTGATAGAAGAAATCAAAGAAGAATTAAAGAAATGGAGAAAGGTACTGTGTTCATGAATTAGAAGACTCAAAACAATAAAGATTTCAATTCTCTCCAAACTGATCTACAGATTTAACCCACTGCCAATCAAAATCCCAGAAAGATTGTTTATAGACAAGCTTATTATAAAATTTACATGGAAAGGCAAATGAAGTAGAACAGACAACAATTCTGACAAAGAGGAATAAAGCTAAAGGAATCACAATATTCAATTTTAAGATTTAATACGTTACAATAAACAAAACAGTGTGGTACTGCCTAAGGGACACACAGACCAATGGAACAGAATAGAGTCCAGATATGGACCCATCAAAATATACCCAACTTTTTTTTTTGGAAGTACCAGGGCCGGGGATTAAACCCAGGACCCCACATGTAGGAAGCCAACACCCAACTACTGTGCCACATCAAGCTTTCCCGAGTTGGTTTTTTCCATCTGTTTGTTGTTTTGCTTTTGTTTTTAGGAGGCACCGGGGATCGGACCCAGGTCCTCATATGTGGGAAGCAGGCACTCAACCACTTAAGCCACATCCCCTCCCCCCAACTGATTTTTGACAAGGGTGTAAAGGCAATCCAATGGAGGAAGGATAACCCTTTCCACCAACTGATGTTGGAATAATTAGATATCTATGTGTGCTATATACCCCAACAAACACAGGATCTTAAATCTTATTCCACATCCCTGTAGGTATGAGCCCATTATAAACAGGACCTTTCGAAGATGTTATTTTTAGTTAAGAACTGGTCCAAATGAATTAGGATGAGTCCTAATAAGGATTAGCAAAGGCCTTATAAAGAGGACCAGGAAGTCAAAGAAATGAGAAAGGAGATGACCTTGCCATGTGACGTGAAGCAAATATGTAAAACCAAGGAATCCCAAGGATTGCGGCAAGCCAGCAACAAAATGCTACCAATCCCAGGAGGAAGCAAGCCTTCTAGTCTCCAAAACCAAGAGACAATAAATAGTTGTTGTTTAAATAAATTAATTGTGTAATATTTGTATTAGTAGTCTGGCAAACTAAGACAATATGCAAAAAAAAAAGTCTTGACTGAAACCTTACATACAAAAATTAACTCAAAACGGATCATAGATCTCTTGGATCTAATGGAGCCACTGATCTAATAGATCATAGAAAATTAAAAAACCTTTAGAAGAAAATATAGGAGAAACTGTGAGTTTGGATTACAGAAAAATTTCTTAGATATTATACCAAAAGTACCACTCATAAAAGAAAAAACAGACAAATTAGACTTTACCGAGATTAAAAGCCTTTTCACTGTGAAAAATACCATTAAAAGAAAAGATAAGCTATAGAAACTATTTAAAAACCATGTATCTGACAAAGGACTTGTACCCAAAATATATACTAAAAGAAAAAAAAAAAATACTTTTAAACAGTATACAAGCAACAAAAGAAAAAGTAGATAAATTGAATTTTATCAAAATTAGTAACTTTTCTGCTTCAAAGGACATCACCAAGAAAGTGAAGACAGCATACAGAATTGGAGAAAATATTTGGAAATCAATATCTGGTAAGGGATTAATATCCAGAATAAGTAAACACAATTCAAAAAACAAAATGACACACAACCCCATTAATAATGGGCAAAGGACTCGAACAGACATTTCTCCAAATAAGATATACAAATGGCTAATGAAAACATGAAGAGAAGCTCAACATCATTAGTCATTAGGGAAATGCAAAACAAAAGCAAAATGAGATACTAGTTCACGTCCACTAGAATGGCTTTTTTTTTTTTTTTTTTTTTTAATGTAAACTACCAAGTGTTGACAAGGATGCAGATAAATAGGAATATTTGTGCATTGTTGGTAGGAATGCAAAATGATGGAATTATGGAAAATAATTTGGAGGTTCCTCATTACCATATGACCCAGCAATTCCACATTCAGGTATATATCCAAAAGAATGAAAGCAGGGACTCAGATAGATATTTGTACAACAAATGTTCAGAACAGCATTATTTACAACAGCCAAAAGATGGAAGCAACCCAAGTGTCCATCAACAATTGAATGGATAAACAAAATATGGTAAATACATACAGTACAATGAAATGTTATTCAGCTATAAAAAGGAATGGTGTTCTGATACATGCTACAACATGGATGAACCTTGAAGACATCATGTTGAGTGGAATAAGGCAGACGCAAAAAAAAAAAAAAAAACATATTGTATGTTCTCATGTATGAAGAAATAAGTATAATACATAAATTCTTAGAAACAAGAGTCTTTCAAGACTCAGCTTCAGTCATGTTCTATGACACCCCCCCAAAAACATCTTTCAATAGCTCTCCATCTATGCTCTTCCCTACTGTCTATAACACTGTCCATGAGTCTCATCTCTAACCATTCCTGCTGCATATTTAAGACTCTTAAAATGCCAATCTTCTGGGCAACTCTCTCCAACGCTTCATGTTTTTTTCAACTATTCATGCCTTAGCTAATGATGCTCACCCAGAATACTTTTTTCCATACATCATTTCCTACAAACACCTACTCATCTTTCAGATTAAACTCAACTGTCATCTCCAAGGAGTCTCCTCTGTACTTCCCATATTACACTTCTCTATTCCCATAGCCTCCTTTGCTTATCACTATCACAACTTATCTCATTTATCTGTGTCCATCACCCTACATTTGCTCCTTAACAACAAAGATCATATTTTATATCTTTATATTTTCAGGCCTAGCATAAAATCTGGAACAAATGGTACTTAGTAAGTGTGTCTTAAAGAAAGCAATGAATGAGAGTAAATTTATCAGGCAACTTAATTATACATCTCCATTTTCCCAAAAGTATCTAAAAGTGGCTAACTACATTCTGGTAACACCTAAACCTCTATCTACAGCTGAGATCTCTCGCCTAAGCTTTTGTGATGTTATAAACTGTCAACTAAGCATCTTTACCTAGATGTCCCACATGTACCTCAAACTCAATTTAACCACAACTAAATCCATTTTCTCCCTCCATCACTTCATCTCAAATGTACTCATTTTCTCATATAGTCATTTTTGGTGAAGAGAGCCAACAAATCCAAATCACTCCTGTTAGAAATCTCAGAGTCACCCTAAATATCTTCCTTTTCCTCATTTCTCACATCCATACAGTTATGAAGCACACCATATTCACTGCCTCAGGTTAAACCTAGGCTATGGCAACACCTTTATTAACACAATGGTCTCACTGCCCGCAGCGATTCCTGGAAATCTATTTTTCATAATGCCAACAGTATCTTTCAGAAATGTAAAATCATAATTTTTCTACTTTACTTGGCATTCTACTGTGTATAAGAAAAAGTCTGAACTCCTTAGCATGGGATAAAAGGTCTTCAATTATCTGGCCACTGCTTTTTTCCCCAGATTCATTTCTCCCCTCATCCCCTCTACCAAACTATACCAACACTCTCACTGAATTTCCTGCAATTCAAGTGCAGCTATAGTATCTCATACCTCTATGCTCAAGTAATTTTTTCTGCCTGTAGTGTTCTTCTACAGCATCCTCATCTGCCTGAGATTTAGGGTGACTCCACCATAAAGTTGTTCCTAAGCCATTCCTCCACCTACCACTACTCCTGGAAAGAAATGATGGATTCTGACTCTGGGTTTCTATTAATTTCATGTATGTCTACCACACTCCTATTTATCACTTATAACATCTATTTACTACAAATCTGTTTTCCCCTAGGAAATTATAAATTCCTTGAAGGCTGAGTCCTAGCATCTCTAGTATGTAGGTATAATGTATCTATTATCTAGAACTGTGTCCCTAATAACCACAGAGGAAAAATCCACTAATTTGCTTTTTAACAGAAAATAGCTAATTAATGGGCATTATCCCCCACATACACAAAACAAGCTATCATTAACAAGTTACAATGAGTACTTAAAAGTTCTAAATAATATACATTGTTCCTAGGCAAGTTTCAATATAATTGAAAAGAACTTAATAACCAACTATAAAAAGGATGTAGACCCAAGAATTTGGAAGAGTAAAGGCATACCAGTTAACACTACTGAGATTTCTATATATATCAAGAAAATCTGTACTATTGAAATCAGCTTTTCTTACATCTTCTGAATGTGTTGGAAAGGCTCTAATGAATATAAACACGGAAATAAGATCTTCTGAAACCTAATACCTTTCTTGTCTTAGGGTTTAAGATGAAAATTAAGGTTCCCTTTGCAATTTGAAAAATACAACAACCAGTGACGTTCTCTCAAAACACGTTTGATTGTTGTTTTTTTAGTGTAGTACATTTGTTATAATTCATGAAAGAACAATTTTATAATTGTACTCTTAACTATAGTCCATCATTTACAATAGGGTTCATTGTGTTGTAAAATCCCATGTTTTTTTCCTTTAAATTTTATTCTTAACATATATACAACCTAAATTTTCCCCTTTTAACCACATTCACATATATAACTCAGTGCTGGTAACTACACTTACAATATTGTGCTACCATCACCACCATCCATTTCTAAAACTTTACAATCATTCCAAATAGAAATTCTGTACAAATTAAGCATTAATTCCCCAATCCCTATCCCCAACCCAGCCCCTGGCAAGTTATATTCTAGATTCTAACTCTGTGAGTTTGCTTATTCTATTTATTTCATATCAGTGAGATCATACAAATATCTGTCCTTAAAAGTCTGTCTTATTTCAGTCAGCATATCTTCAAAATTCATACATGTTGTTCCATGTATCAGGACTTCATTCCTTTTTACAGCTGAATAATATTCCATTAAATGTACAGACCATATTTTGTTTATCCAGTCATCAGATCATGGACACTTGGGTTGCTTCCATCGTTTGGCAACTGTGAATAATCTCACTATGAAAATCAATGTGCAAGTATCTGCTGTCAATTCTTTGGGTATATATTCAGTACAGGAATTGCCGGGTCATACAGTAATTCCATACTTGGCTTTCTGAAGAACTGCCAAACTGTCTCCCACAACAGTTGCACCATTGCAATGTACACTATTTCTCCTCATCCTCTCCAACACTTGTAATTTTTTTTTTTTAACAGAAGCCATTCTAGGAGGTGTGAAATGGTATCTCATTGTGGTTTTGATTTGCATTTCCCTAATAGCTCTTGATGTTGAGCATCTTTTCATGTGCTCTCAAAAATACTTTTTAGGGAAGCAGATGTGGCTCAAGTAGTTAAGTTCCCGCCTACCACATGGGAGGTCCCAGGTTCGGTTCCTGGTGCCAAAGAAAGATGAGCAAGACAGCAAGCTGACATAATGGTCTGGCACAGTGAGCTGATGGAACAAGGCAACACAACAATGAGACACAAGGAGGAAGACACAATGAGAGACACAACAAAGCAGGAAGTGGAGGTGGCTCAAGCAATTAGGAGCCTCCCTCCCACATGGGAGGTCCCTGGTTCGATTTCTGGTGCCTCCTAAAAAGAAGACAAGCACACAACAAACAGACACAGCGAGCATAAAACAACGAGGGAAGGAGGGAGAAATAAATAAATCAATCAAAAAAAAAAAAAACAACTTTCTACTTCTTACGATTATTTAGATAGATTACCAGATGCATAAATTACACATATACCTAGTCAAAATTCTGGGAAGCCAGTTATTCTCTACCACATGTTGATGAATCAAAATATATCTGAACAGGACTTCTGGGAAGATGGGAGGACTAGAAAGACACGGGACTGTCTTCTCCTCCAGAAAAAGAGCTAGAGGATAGGCTGAAACAGCCTGGAAAAAAGATCTTCTAGGGTTTAGGACACGAGGCAAAGGCTGGATACCGCCTAGAGGAGAGAGGACAAAGGAGGGGAATCACCAGGACAGAACTGTAAGTTGAAACCAGAGCTGCTGCTGCCATAACCCTCCTACACACTAAAGACACTTTAGAATTCTGAGGCCTTTGGGCCAGCCTCTAAAGACAAAGGGGGCTTCAGGGATCCACCACTCCAGGAAAGGGGAGAGAAAGGAACACAGCTTAAGGTTGATTCAGCTTTTGACTCAAAAATTTGGTCTGCTGTGTCCCAGGAGCCCTTCCAGGCTGGGTGGGCCATTGTGTGCTGTGGGAGCCAGCAAGGGGCTAAAGATAGAGGACCCTCCTAATCTCCTCCTCTATTAACAGGGACTGATTGTTGAGGACTCAGAGGGGAGTGGAAATATTTCGGACCTGGGAAAAGGGAGGGGGCTGCCAGAGAAGGCTGGAGAACTGTCACTGAGGAAGTTTGAATTACAAGGCTCTTAATCCCCAAGCAGGAAGCTCTGTCACATTGATCCCTACAAAAGAGAAAGAAATTGAGCATCTGAGTAATTTACATCCTAATAAGATGCCTAGACATCAGCCAAAAATAACAAGCCATATTAAGAAAATAGAAGAAATGGCCCAAGAAAAGGAATATATCAAAGCCCCAGAAGAGACGCAGAATTTGAGAGAACCAATCAGCGAGATGCACACAAATTTCCAAAATCAAATTAATGAGTTGAAAGACAATATGGTTAAAGAGAAAAATGACATCAAGAAGATGTTGAACGAGCACAAAGAAGAATTTGGAATCCTGAACAGAAAAGTAACAGAGCTCACGAGAATGAAAGACACAATATTTGAGATCAAAAAAAAAAAAAAAAACATTAGAGGCATAGAACAGCAGACTCGAAATGACAGAAGAAAGAATAAGTACTACCGAAGACAGAACAGCTAAAATTTGAGAGAGAAAAGAACAGAGAGAGAAAAGAATAGAAAAAATTGAGCAGGGGCTCAGAAAGTTGAATGACAATATGAAACACAAGAACATAGAAGGAGAAAAGAAGGGAAAAGGGGCAGACAGAGTATTTGAGCAAATTAATAGCTGAAAATTTCCCAACTCTCACAAAAGAAATGAACGTACATGTCTAATAAGCACACCGTACCCCAATCAGAATAAATCTGAAGAGACCTACTCCAAGACACATACTACTCAGGATGTCAAATGTCAAAGACAAAGAGAGTGGCAAGAAAGAAGCAAACAATCACGTAAAAGGGATGTCCAGTAAGACAGCACAGATTTCTCTTCAGAAACCATGGAGGCGAGAAGACAGTAGAATCATACAATTAGAATACTGAAAGAGAAAAACTGCCAGCTGGGAATTCTTTATCCAGCAAAATTGTCCTTCAAATATGAAGATGAATGGATAAATAAACTGTGGTCTATTAACACAATGGAATATTATGCAGCTGTAAGAAGAAATGAAGTCGTAAAACACTATGACAACATGGATGAACCTGGAGGACATCATGTTGAGCGAAGCAAGCCAGACACAAAAGGACAAATACTGTATGAGTGCATTACTATGAACCAAATCTATTGTGTAATATATTGTTTGATTAAAAAACAAACAAACAAAAAAAAACACGTATGTATCCAGTACATTTAATTGAGAAATCTATGTATTTATTCATCTGTGTTTACTTTTTAGTTAATTGTTTATATTTTCAATTATTAAATGTATAAAATAAAGTTAAGATCAAAAAAAAAGAAGAAACTAGAGTTTTTCATTATAGAAGAGTTCTTTAGAAGTATACAGACTCTTCGATGAAATATAGTTTTAACAACCTTAGCTGTATCATAAGACATAAATGTGACTCTATGATTATATTTGTCAAAATCTTGCATTTGTGACATTTTTCAACATATATCTACAATATTTGTTCTAAGGAAAATACTACAAAAATCTGTTTTCACTTGCACAACCTTCCATATCAACAAATATACTTCCAACACACCACTACTCAGTGCTGTGCAGCATTCCATTTGTGGACATATCATTACTTATTTAACCAATCTCATATTCTTGACCACTTGGGTTATTTTCAATTTTTACCAATAATAAACAGCACAGTGGTAAATTTGTGCATGTCTTCACATGTCTCTGGATTATTTTCTAACAATAATTTTCTATAAGAAGAATTTGAAGTGAAGGGGATGAGATAAAGGAATAGACAGATGAGGGAGAAAGGGAAAGAAGGGAACAAGGGAAAAAGAAGACAGAAAGAGAGGAGAAAGAAGAGAGATTTTCATTTTTCAGTGAACTCCTTTTACCCGAAGTAAAACTTTTCCTTGCAATCTGAACATAGTGAGAATTCTCTGCCTAGATATTTATGGATTAATTTTTATCCTTAATATTGAAAAAAACCATTGCTGAAGTGATACCTTATAAGAGTCTCTTTACAGTGGATCTTTTTCTTCCTGAAATATGGTAGTTTGCATGCATAGGTATTTCTTCAGTCCAGATGTTTTCTTCAAATGGTCTTTAATTACTGCTTCCCATGCAATTTTGTTTTTTTGGTCTTATTTTAAGTAAATGAATTATTCATGTTAGATATCTTTATATTCCCTGACTTGCATACCTAGCATCTCTCTCACCCTTTCAGTTTCTTCTCATTCCTTCCAGGGTCTAGCAATGGATTATCACCAGGAATATTACTAAGCTTTAAGAAGGAATGCACATGTGACAACATGCATGAATCTCTAAGACCTTATGTTAAGTGAAGTAAGCCAGTCACTAAAGGACAAATATTGTATGATCTCACTGATATGAACTAAGGAAACTGAACCAGACTCTCGGAGGTAGAGTCTAGAAGATAGGTTAATAGGAGATGGAAAGGGAGTAGAGAGCAGTAAGCCAATGCTCAATCTCGGCAGAATCTATAAGGTGGATGGTGGTGGTTTGGGAGGGGATTGGGGTGAGTGTGTGCAGTGACAGGAAGGGGTCAATGGTGTTGGAATATGAGTGTGAGTGGGAAGGGGGGGTGGGTTGGGTAATCCATGGAAATCAGGGGAGGGCTGGATGAAAGAAAAGGTGAATGTGTGGCCTGATGAACTCTGGGGATGCTAAGGGCTGTAGTGAGAATACAGTGGTGGGAGTGTTCCTCTGGGATTTACAGTGCCAGGGGGTCAGTGGTAGATGGATGTGTGGGGAGGGATACACCTGGGGCATGCCACCATGGAAAATGAATGTGTTTACGTTGCCACAGGGTGTTTTCTCAGTGGGTGGACACCCACACAATAACCAACAAAAATTGAGCTCCCATCCTGGGGAGTCCTGCTACTTTCTCAAATAGAGTGGCTAAAGTCTCTGAGTATTCAGGCAGTGCCTAATAAAAGAAAACAGACCAATATGCCAGGCCTTTGATAGTAATGCTTGTAAAAGTGAAACTTAGCCTAATCACAACTAATGCCTAAAAGTTACCTCATGAAAACCAACGTGTTACTCAAATGTGGCCTCTCTCTATGCCAAACTCAGCAAATAAACTCAGTACCTTCCTCCACAACTTGGGGCATGACTCCTAGGGATGAGCCTCCCTGGCTTCATGAGACTACTACCAAGCGCTAACCAGTGCTTCATCTGGAAAAAGACCTTAACCAAAAGGGTGGAAACATTAAATAAAAGAGATTTTACAGCTAAGAAATTTCTAAGTGAGTTGGGAGGACATTTCAGAGGTTACTCTTGCACATCTCAGGCAGATACCACTAACTGCCACCGTAAACAAAACCTCATACATGGGTGCTCCTGAGGGCTCGAGAACTATCTGGACACTACAGGCAAGGCACACAGGCTCATTAAATTAGCACCCCATCGGTGGGCCTTACCCTGGAATATATGATAATCTGTTGCCCCAATATAACAGAGTTAGACTCATTTATAATTTCCCTACACATGATTCTTCTACCCCTTTTATCTGAACCTATAATTAGCACTATACCCCTTAAATACATGTCCCGGAGACTTAAATCTTCAGTCTGTTCAAAAGTCGAAGAGCCCTGAACCACAGAAGAATTGCGGCCAATACCTACTGTCCAGTTCATCAGACTTTCCCAAGATAACTAACAAAATGATGATGATGGACAACTCTCACCACCACCACCCCCAAAAAAACAAAGAATATCTACAACTGCAAGCAAAACAGCTCCTTCATCTGTCCCATAAGATCTACACCCCCTCCTAATCTGAACCAGAGCAGGCAACATCATCCCAGAAGCCCCAAAATTGAAGAATGAACAAATATAAGGGAGAAATGCAACCAATAACCAAAGTAGACTTAGTATTGTAGTAACAGAAGAACTTACAACAATGATAGTAGTTATCAGAGGTTCTGAGCAGAGGGAAGGGGAAGAGCAGGTGGGACACAGGGCATTTTTAGGGCATGGGAATTGTTCTGCATGACACTGCAGTGGTGGATACAGGCCATTATACATTTTGTCAAAACCTATAAAATTGTATAATGAAAGTGTGTAATCCATAATATAAACTGCAAACCTTGGCTAGTACCAATCCTTCAATATTGGTTCATCAATTGTAACAAATGTACCACATTGCATTAGCCAGCCAAAGGGGTGCTAATACAAAGTACTAGAAATTTGTTGGCTTTTGTAAAGGGTATTTATTTGAGGTAGAAGCTTACAGTTACAAGGCCCTAGAGTCCAATAAAAACCAACCAAACAAAAAGATAATAGCGAAGAATGTGATGACCAAACATCTTCTTAGAGAAACCAGAATTTTGTATATTAACTGCCCAATCAAGTATGCTTTTTGAAATATAAAAGAAAATTAAGAATTAAAAAATATATATTTGCTTTAACTATTCTCAAAGGAAATAACTAAGCAAAGAAGAAATAACCATGTACAAAAGATTGAGACAGCAAACCCTGGCATATTCATTGACTTTTTAATGGATGCATGTGCTAGATATTATAAACATAAATAGCCTTCCTTCTAATTTATCATTCAAGAACCTTCTCCAATAGCCACAGAAATGAAGAGTGAGTAGAACAGAGGCAGGAGCAGAAAGAATAAAATAATTTGACTTCATACATACACACACAGATTCATCATTGCATTTAGGGCAAATGATACATTCTGGTAATATAATTTTAATGTCTGCCCTTTCATCCTCTAGCAAAATAGCTAGAGATATAGAATTAGTATTGACTATAAAATGTTCCTTTCCCTAGTAATTGTCAAAGGACCTACTTTTGCGACTGTTGTATATTTTTAAAGCCAAATTATTAACTGCTATCAAACAATTACAAGCTTATTTCTATTCTTCACTATTACCTTAAGACGCAGCTGTTCCATTCTCATTTCTAAAGAAATAAGGATATCAGAAATTATATTAGATATATAGATATCTAATAGATATTAGAAAAACAAGTTTTGCTTGTTAATCAATACACAAAACACACTCAATTATCAGGTTAAGAATTAAAAATCAGGAACTAGAAGCATGAGGACCCAACAAAATAGACACATCGAAATAATCTTCTTCCCAAATTTAACACTTTTTATCTAATACGTAAGATAAAAAGACAATTTTTAAATAAGATAAGAAATGCTGAATAAGCATTGTTAAAATACTAAAAGGGAGGATTAGGGAACTTAAAAGAAAATCCCAAAATTATTTGGGGGAACAAGCAAACAACATTATGAAAAAATAAATAAACAAGAAGCAACAAAGTAAGCGGATGTGACTCAAGCGACTGGGCTCCCACCTACCACATGGGAGGTCCATGGTTCCGTTCCCGGTGCCTCCTAAAGAAGACAGGGGAGCTGGCGCGATGAGCAGGCGCAGCAAGCTGACACAACAAGATGATGCAACAAGAGACACAAGAAAAATATGATGAGAGACACAACAAAGCTGGGAGCAGAGGTTCCCGATGCCTCCTAGAGAAGACGGGCAGGTGCGGCAAACTGATGCAACAAGATGACACAACAAAAGACACCGGAGGAAAAACATAAAGAGAGACACAATAAAGCAGGGAATGGAGGTGGCTTAAGCGATTAGGTGCCTCCCTCCCACATTAGAGGTCCCAGGTTCAGTTCCCAGTGCCTCCTACAGAAACAAAAGAAGACGAACAGACACGGCAAGTGCAAACAACGAGGCAGGGAAGGGGGGAAATAAATAAATAAAATAAATCTTAAAAATAAATAAATAAAAGCAACCAGGAAAGGTTAATCAATCCTACCAGATACTATGTTAGCTACTAAGCAAAATGAGAATGACAAATAGAATAAGATGATAATTTTAAAAAAATTACTAGTAACTATTGCTAGAACACCTCTGGCTATCAATTCAGAGAGAAAATATGAACTTATTGAACACATATCTCATATTATATACTCTAATAAACATCAAGAGTGAAAGTATGAAAAAAATTGAATAATAAAATTTGGAAGAAAGCAAAAGTATATATATTTGTAAAGGGGAGTTTTTGTAGCTTTGCTTCTTACAGTTAGAAAAGAAAAAAAGTTACAGAGGTAAGATGAAAAGGAATGGTTTCATAAAAACAGTACAAAACCAATAAAGTTAAAGAGAGCAGACACCCTATTTTCCTCAATACTCTGCTGCATACTTGCACTTAGCCCAGGTACAGGAATGAGAGGTAAAATTGATCATGTTCTATCCCAAAGACCGCAAGAGTTTATTTTTAAAAATTCTCACACATATTACTCAATGAACTTTGCAAGGATTAATAAAAAAATTTAATTTATATACTGAACAATTTAAATGCAAATGGCCAAAACATTTAAACAAATGACATTAAGAAGCTAAATAGGAAAGCAACATATATATATATATGAAATAATGACAGAACACAATATTTGAAACTATGACAATTACATCTTAATTGCATATATAGAAGCCAATGGGAGCCGATGTGGCTCAGTGGTTGAGCACCGGCTTACCAAATACAAGGTCCAGGGTTCAATCCCCAGCCACAGTATCTCAAAAAAAAGAAAAAAGAAAAAAAAAAGATGAAAAATGGGAAGCGGATGTGGCTCAAGTGATTGGGTTCCCATCTACCATATGGGAGGTCCAGGGTTCGATTTCCGGGGCCTCCTGGTGAAGGCAAGCTGGCCCACACGGCAAGCTGGCCCACATGGAGTGCTGGCCCAAGCCGAGAGCTGACGCAGCAAGATGACACAACAAGAAGAGACACAGGGGAGAGACAATAAGAGATGCAGCAGACCAGGGAGCTGAGGTGGTGAAAGAGATTGAGCGCCTCTCCCCCACTCTGGAAGGTCTGAGGATTGGTTCCCGGTGCTGTCTAAAGAGAAGACAAGCAGACACAGAAGAACACACAGCAAATGGACACAGGTAGCAGACAGTGAGTGCGGAAAAAAAAACAACTGGGGGTGGGGGGTATAAATAAATAAATCTACAAGTAAGCCATTGGCAGTTCTTAAAGAAGTTGAGTATATATTTGCCATGTGACCCTGCAATACCACTATTGGGTATACACTCAGAAGAACTGAGAGCAGTGACACGAATAGACATCTGCATACCTACGTTCATAGTGGGATTATTCACAATTGCCAAAAGCTAGAAACAACCCAGGTGTCCATCAACCTATGAATGGAAAAAAAAACAGTGGTATATTCACATGATGGAATATAATGCACCTGTAAGAAGAGATGAAGTCATGAAGCACATGACAACATGGAAGAACCTGGAAGACACTGTGTTGAGTGAAGCAAGCCAGACAAAAAAGGACAAATACAGTATGATTGCGTTACTATGAACTAAATATGTAACATATTGTATGATTCCATTTATACAAAGTGTAAATATAAATCAATCTATAAAGAGGAAAAAAAAAAAAAAAGTAATTGTGCAAGAATAGCCAGAAATGGGAGCTGTGGACAGCAGGGGAAGCATAGAGAGATCCAGAGATGATGGATTTTCTTGGTTGTTCTTTGTTTATTATTATTGTTGAAATAATGAAAATGCTCTAATGATGACTGAGGTGATGAATGCACAACTATGTAATTGTGCTGAATACCACTGGCTTGTGCACTTTGGATGTAATGTATGCTTTGTTGATATGTATCAATAAAATTGATTTGTTTAAAACCACTTTCCTTTCTTGACAGTGCCTGTCTTTCTACAGCAGCCCCTCTCTCCCCTTTTTTAATATGATACTTGTAAATATAGTGTTGTGGTTATGAGTGCAGGCCAGGACTCCCACATAAAGACAAAAAGCAAAGCACTGCACAACTCCCAAGACTGCTTTGTATAGGCTGTAAAGTCAAACTGCCTAAGGTTATATATTCCAGCTCTGTAAAACACAAACTCTAAAGCTCACTTTCTACATTTGCAAAATGCTGATCATGATAGCACCTAATCACATAGGGTTGTTTTGAGGACTATTTGAAATAAAACTTTAATAAAGTAACTAGCACAGAACCTGGCACACAGTAAACATTCACTAAATGTTAGCTATTCCTTTTCTTCCTACTACTGTCTCAGAAATTTAATAGCTTAAACATTTGAAGAATACATCTGTTCTTGTGTGTGTATGTAGAATAAAGTCTGGAAAAAATAATTCAACAAGTTGACAGTAATTCAATAAGATATCTCTTCACAAGCACCAGAATGGTTAAAATTAAAGACAGACAAAGGTTGGTGAGGATGTAGAGAACTGAGATTCTTATTACATCACTGGTGAAAATGTAAAAGCCACTCTGGAAAATGGTTTTGAAGTTTCTGAAAAAGTTAAACATTAATTTATCATAAGACCAGGTAATTCTTCTCCTAGGTATATACCTAGAGATATAAAAATATATGTCCAGGAAGATGGTAAAGTAGATAGCTCCAGGAATCAGTCCTTCCATCAGAACTATTCATACTGGAAGGAACTGTCTGAATCAACTGTTTTGAAACTCCAGAGTCTAGTAAAACACTACAGCATCCAGGGAAAAGCAGGAGGAAGAGGTTGGTAAATTGTGGTAAATACCAGTGAATTACCAGTGAACTGCACTCTCCCTGCTAAGGCTAACATCACCTATCCCCCAATCTCTCCACAGGCATCAGTGAGATTCTACACTCAGGCCCCTGGTGCAACTTCCTGGTGCCAGAGTAAGATATAAAGACCTAGCTCCCTTCCCCAAGATCTGAGGGTGTTCGGTCCCATCACTGATCAATGCTTCTAATAAGCTACTTCAGATTTCTTGGGGCCTGACTCTGAGGGTCACCAACCCACTGCACCAACCCACCCCAGGACAAAAACAGCAGGAGACTTAAAGAAGGTATCTTTCCCCAAAAAGACCGAAAACAATTACGGGACTGCATTTATTGGCAGGTACCAAATCAAGAAAATGCAGCCTCAAAAAGTCATAGGAGAAATTTCTGGCACCTTCACTAGTCCTTCCTAGAAGAAAACATAGGGAACCATCTCCAAGACCTTGATTAGGCAATAGTTTCTTAGACTTTACACACAAAACACACGCAACAAAATCAAAAATAGATAAATGAAACCTCACCAAAATTAAAGTCCTCAAAGGACTTCATCATGAAAGTAAAACAACAACCTACACAATGGGAGAAAATATTTGTAAACCACATATCCGAAAAGGATTTAATATCCAAATACATTTAAAAAGCCTTCAACTTAACAACAAAAAAGACAAACAACCCAATTTTAAAATGGGCAAAGGACTTGTATAGTAGCTCTCCAAAAAAGATACACAAATGGCCAGAAAGCACATGAAAAGATGCTCAACATCATTAGTCATTAGGAAAATGTAAATCAAAACAATGAGAAATACCAATTCACATCCACTAGAATGGCTACTATTAAAAAAAAGTACAGGGGAGCAGATGTGGCTCAAGTAATTGGGTGCCTGCCTCCCACATGGAAGGTCTCGGGTTCGGTTCCCGATGCCTCCTAAAGAAGATGAGCGGACGCCACAACCAGCAGACGGCACAATGAGCAGGTGCCACAATGAGCAGGTGCCGCAACTGTCACAACGAGCAGGCGCCGCAACCAGCAGATGCCGCAACCAGCAGGGAGCGGAAGTGGCTCAAGTGGCTGGGCACTCACCTCCCACATGGGAGGTATCAGATTCAGTACCAGTGTTGGAGATGATGTAGAGAGACAGGAACACTCATTCATGGCTGGTGGGAATGTAAAATGGTACAGCCACTGTGGAATCTAGTTTGGTAGTTCCTCAGTTAAAATATAGAATTATCATATGACCCAGCAATCCCATTTCCAAGTATATAACCAAAAAAATTGAAAGGTGGAGCTCAACCAACAATCCATGTTCATAGCGGCATTATTCACAATTCCCAAAAGATGGAAGCAATCCAGATATCCATCAATTAATACATGGAAACACAAAAAGTGGTATATACATACTACGGAATATTATTCAGCTGTAAAAAAGGAATGAAGTTCTGATACATGTGAAATAAGCCAGACACAAAAAGACAAATATTGTATGATCTCACTGATAGGAAATAATTAGAATAAGCAAATTCATAGAGTCAGAATGTAGAATATAGGTTACCAGGGGCTGGGTTGGGAGTAGAGTTTCTATTTGGGATAATGGGAGAGTTTTGGTAATAGATGATGGCGATGGCAGCACAATATTATGAACATAAATAAGGGCAATGAAATATGTATTTGAATGTGATTAAAAGGAGAACTTTGCAGAGCAGGTGTAGCTCAGTGGTTGAGCACCTGCTTCACATGTACAAGGGTCCTGTGTTCAATCCCCAGTACCTCATTTAAAAAATTAAAATTAAATTAAAATTTTAAAAAGAGAAATTTCAGATTGTATATGTTACTAGAATAAAATTTATTAAAAAAAAAAAAAAAATCATAGGACTGTAAAACACAAACAATGAACCTTAAGGTAAACCATGGGCTAGTTAGTACAATTATAAAAAAATGTTTTTTCATCAATTGCAACAAATGTACCACACTAATGCAAGATGTTAATAAAAGGGTGGTATAAGGGAATTCTGTATTTTTTGCATGATTTTTTCTAAAAAACCTACAATTTCTTAAAAAATACACACACACACACACACACATACATATATATCCACACAAAGACATATAGGAATATTCAAAACAGCATTATTCACTCAAGCCAAATGGCCATCAACTGGTGAGTGGATAAGCAAAATGTAGTCTACACTATGGACTACTATACAGCAATAAAAAGAAATGAAGTACTGACACATGCTACAACATGAATGAACCTCAAGAACAGTTATGTTGGGGGAGTGGATATGGCTCAAGCAGGTAAGCTCCTGCCTCCCACATGGGAAGTTCTGGGTTCACTTCCTGGTGCCTCCTGAAAAAAAAAAAATGAAAAAACCAATTCAGGGAAGCCAATGTGGCTCAGTGGTTGCGTGCCAGCCTCCCTGACCCCTGGTACCTCAAAAAACAAATAAACAAACAAAAAAACAGTATGCTATGTGAAAGAACCTAGACACAAAAAAAACTATGTATGACTGTATGAATCCATTTATAGAAAAAGTCCAGAAATGGCAAATCTAGAGACAGAAAGTAGGTTAGTGGTTGCCTGGAGCAAGGTGCAGGAATAGAGATTAAATGTAAATGGGCACTAGGGATCTGAATGGGGTGATGAAAATGTACTAAAATCTGGATTATGTTGATGGCTGTCCAACTCAGTAAATTTACTAAAACTCATTATATTGAAATAAGTAAATATTACAGCATGCAAATTATACCTGAATAAAGTTTTAAAAAGCATTAAAAAGGAAGCGGATGTGGCTCAAGCGACTAGGCTCCCATGTACCATATAAGAGGTCCAGGGTTTGATTCAAGTCCTCCTGGTGAAGGCAAGCTGGCCCACATGGAGAGCTAGCTCGTGCAGGAGTGCTGGCCCATGTGGAAAGCTGGTGCAGCAAGATGACGCAACAAGAAGAGACACAGAGGAGAGACAATAAGAGACACAGCAGACAAGGGAGCTGAGGTGGCGCAAGAGATTGAGCGCCTCCCTCCCATTCCAGAAGGTCCCAGGATCGGTTCCTGGTGCCACCTAAAGAGAAGACAAGCAGACACAGAAGAACACACAGCGAATGGACATAGACAGCAGACAGTAAGTACAAAAACAATGGGGGGAGGGGGAGAGATAAATAAATCTTTAAAAAAATTAAAAAGATAAAAAGATTGTGAGAATTTTGATTTTTACCCATAATAAAAAAAAAAAAAAAAAAAGATAAAAAGAGCTAACAGAGGTTATCTACAGATACTAGTGTCATGGATAAATTTTTTTTCCAGCTTTATTCTTGAAAATAGTTTATTTGGGAAAAAGGTTTATTTGTAAAAATTAAAACCTAAATTGCCCTTAAAAGTCAACAGAAGAGGATTGTGGGAAGATTGTAAAGTAGGAAGCTCCAAAATTCTGTCCCTCCACCAGAACTATTAAGCAGGCGGGAATTATCTGAAACAACTGTTTTGAAACTCCAGAGGCCAGAAGAACACAGTATCCAGGGAAAAGTGGGAGGAAGAAGCTAGTAAATTACAGTAAATTGCTCTCACAAACCAGCATTATTGGTGCCTATCTCCCAGGCTCGCAGCAGGCCACTGTGGTCATGGGGTCTAGCTCCTGGTTAGCTCACCGGTGACAGAAATGGACATAAAAATCCTCTTCCCCAAGAAAAAGGATGGTCGCAGCTAATCGCTGATTAAGCTTTTGATTAATAACTTCAGATCACTGGGGGCCGTCTCTGAGAGTGGCCACAGTCCCAACCCACGATGAAGAAAGACACAGCACAGGAGACTTAAAAAACTGCTACACTTGGGAGTGGATGTGGCTCAAGTGGTTGAGTACCCGCCTCCCACGTGGAAGATCCCAGGTTCAGTTCCTGGTACCTCCTTCAAAAAACAAAAAATAGAAACCTGCATGTGAAGTTGAGAAAGAAAATCCGCAAGAAAATCTTCGAGACATTCCTTCAACTTTTTCTCATTACCTACCGATTATAATAAACAGCTGATGGAGAGGGCCAAGATGGCGTTAGTGTAGGAGGGCGCACACTGCAAGCTCCCAGAGCAAGGCGGATTGTGGACGGGGTCCTGCCTGGGGGTCTGTGCTGTGCACGCGTGGAGTGAGAAGCTTGGGACATCTATCTGCGCGGATCGGCGGCGTGGACTGAACGGTGGAGATTCGTGAGTTTTGAGGCTGCCGGTGGAGGTTGGCACAGGCGGCTGAGCCCCGCGGTTAGGGAAAAAAAATAAAATTAAATAAAACGGCCATTTGGAGCCACGGGCGGGGCGAAAAAAGTTTTATTTTCTGGGGATCTGGCTGCCTGGCGCCCCTTGGACCTTGTGTGAACAGAGCAAACAAGCTAATCAGCACCCGGTGAACCGGAGGGGGGATTTTGGTAGGTAAACGCAGCTGATTTCCCTAGCCACCCAGGGATAAGACCCGGGCCGCTGCGGAGCCAGGAGGAAGGGACACTTCCCAAAAAAGGGAGGGTTCTGTTGGAAGACAGGGAAGGGTATTTTATATTTTTAGACATCGATCTGGCTGCCTGCACCGCCCCATAGCTTTGGGGAACAGATAAGCCGACCTGAGGCAGCATTAGGCTGAGAGCAGACGCGAATCTGCACTCAAACTGATTTACTGAGCAGCCCGGTGACGCTGGAGCTCGGCGCCAGAAGGGGCGGAATCCGCCCTCTTTAGCACTCCTCACTGACTAACATCAGAGCTTCAGCTAACCTGGGGAGTCCGGAAAGTGGGACATGCTTGATTAATTTCCACGGGCCCAGCTAGGGTCCCTTCCGTAAGGGGGTTGGTCTAGAGGAGGAATTATTTTGGGTCCTACATTTGGCTAAAAAAATAAAAATTAAAAAAAAAAAAAAAAAAAGTGAGGTCACCTCAAAAAATGGAAAATAAATTCTTTTTAATTTAATAGCTAAAAGTGCTTCAGGACCTGCATATAGAACCCTGTGGGGAAATTCATTGATAAATACAAGTAGGCAGGAAGGATCCACGTGGACCCTAGGGGAATCATTGACCCCCCTTAGCTCTGTTTGACTGCTTGCCTGTGTGGATCTTTGGTTTCTCTCTGTTACTTTCTGGTCTATTGCTATTATTTCCTTTTTCCTCCCCCCTTCCTTTTTCCTTCTATTTTTTTTTTTTTTAAATAGGTGCTGCCACCTTGTAGCTTCTTTGCTGGGCTTCTTATTCAGTAATTTACTACTCGCTGTATATATTGATTCTGTATTACAAACTATCGCTTATCCTTCCTGCATCTTTCTGCCTTCTGTTTTCTGTTGTGGCTCTTACAGACAACATTTTTTCCTAGGCCCAAAACTTAAGGGTGTCAATTTCTATCCCATCTATTTTGTTTTCTTCTTCTTCTTTTTTCTTTTTTTTTTTTTATTAGTATTAACTTTTTCCTTTCAGTCCTTTCTTTACTATTTCTCTCCCTCCTCATAATTCTAGCCTTCTAAATCACTATATATATATTCCTCCATTTGTTTTCCCAGTCCATTGTAGGAACTCCATATTTTTTCCTAGTACTCTACACTGCCTACACAAGTTAAATATTCATCTCATTAAGTCTCATTTTGCCCCTCTTCTAACTTTTATCAATATTTCTATTATCCTTCTGCCTTCCTTACATCTTTTGATTCCTCTGGCCCTGGCCTTTTGCCTTCAAGGGAACATAGAAAGAAGCAAGGAAATAAAATAAGAAGAAAAACTGCCAAAGAGAAAACTTAACTCACACGCAGAACCAACAGCTAAATAAAATGCTAGAGCATAGAGAAAAGCTAATCAACTGAACAAACCCATCAAGATAATATGATGACCAGAGGGCAACAGAAAAATACAAATGACTCTGAGAAACTGGAAAACACGGACCAGTCCAATGCACAAAATAAAAACCAGGAAGCAATGCAGTACATCGAACAACTAATCAAAGCTATCCAAACAAATATCATGGACCAACTTAAAAGAACTGAAGGAAGAGATTAAGGATATAAAGAAGACACTGGGAGAACATAATGAAGAAATAGCTAACACACCTAAAAAGGTAATGGATATGATGGCGAACAAAGACACAAGTCAAGAAATGAAAAAGACGCTGGACTCACATGGCAGCAGAATTGAACAGGCAGAGGAAAGAATTAGTGATATGGAAGACAATACAGTTGAAATCAAAGAGATTGTAGAAAAGATAGACAAAAAGATAGAAAAAATCCAGTACGGTCTCAGGGAATTAACCGATAATGCAAGACGCACAAACATACGCATTATGGGCATCCCAGAAGGAGAAGAGAAGGGAAAGGGAACACAAGGAGTGTTGAAGGAAGTTATGGCTGAAAACTTCCCAACTCTATTGAGAGAGATGGATGTGCAGATCCAGGAAGCACAGCGCACCCCAAATAGTATAAATCCCAACAGGCCAACTCCAAGACATATACTTGTCAAATTGTCCAATGCTCAAGACAAAGAGAAAATACTCAAGGCAGCAAGAGAAAAGAGAACCATCACATACAAGGGAAGCACAATAAGATTAAGTGCTGATTTCTCAGCTGAAACCATGGAGGCAAGAAGACAGTGGTATGACATAGTCAAAACACTAAAAGAAAAAAACTTCCAGCCACGAATTCTCTATCCAGCAAAACTGGCATTCAAAAATGATGGAGAGTTCAAAATATTCACAGATAAACAGCAATTAAGAGAGTATGTCAAGAAGAAACCAGCACTTCAAGAAATACTAAAGGAATCTCTACAAGTTGAAAGGAAAAAACAAAGGAGAGAGAGTTGGAGGAGAGTTTAAAAACAACTGAAAAGTCAAAAAGAGAAACAAAACAACATATGACATACATTAACCCAAAGAAAAAATGACTGCAGTAAGAAATTCGTTACAAGTAATAACACTGAATGTTAATGGATTAAATTCACCAATCAAAAGACACAGATTGGCAGAATGGATAAGAAAATATGATCTATCTATATGCTGTCTACAAGAAACCCACCTTCGGCCCAGGGATTCAAGGAGGCTGAAAGTGAATGGCTGGAAAACCATTTTACAAGCTAACAATAGCCAAAAAAGGGCAGGAGTAGCTATTCTAATATCAGAAAAAATAGACTTTAAATGCAAAACTATTGTAAGAGACGAAGATGGACACTACATATTAGTAAAAGGAGTAATCTCTCAAGAAGAGAGAACAATCATCAACATTTACGCACCTAATCGAGGTGCCTCAAAATACGTGCGGCAATCTCTGGAAAAACTAAGAGGAGAAATAAATACCTCTACAATTATAGCAGGGGACTTCAACACACCACTATCATCATTAGACAGAACATCTAGACAGAGAATCAATAAAGAAACGAAGGCACTCAACAATACATTAGAAGATTTGGACTTAATAGACATAAACAGAACACTACACCCAAATACAGCGGGATTTACATTCTTCTCCAGTGCACATGGAACATACTACAAAATAGACCACATGCTAGGCCACAAAACAACACTCAATGAATTCAGAAAGATTGAGATTATACAAAGTAATTTCTCTGACCACAACGGAATGAAGTTGGAAATCAATAAGGGCCGGAGAAACAGGTTAGGCACAAGGATATGGAAGTTAAACAGCACAATCTCAGACAAACAGTGGGTCAAAGAGGAAATTTCAAAAGAAATCAGTAACTACCTTGAAACTAATGAAAACAACAACACAACATATCAAAACCTATGGAATGCAGCGAAAGCAGTCCTGAGAGGGAAGTTCATAGCCATAAATTCATATATTAAAAAAGAAGAAAGAGCTAAAATTGAAGACCTAACTGCACACTTGGAGGAATTGGAAAAACAACAACAAACTAAACCTAAAGGAAGTAGAAAGCAGGAAATAACCAAGATCAGAGCAGAACTAAATGAAATAAAGAATAAGAAAGCACTGGAAACAATAAACAAAACCAAAAGCTGGTTCTTCGAGAATATCAACAAAATTGACAAACCCTTAGCCAGACTAACAAAGAAAAAGAGAGAACAGATGCAAATACATCAAATAAGGAATGAGCAAGGTGATATCACTGACCCCACAGAAATAAAGAGTATCATAAGAGGATACTTTGAAAAATTATATGCCAACAAGAATGACAATTTAGAGGAAATGGACAAGTTTTTAGAAACCCACAAACAGCCGACATTGATGAAAGAAGAAATAGATGAACCCAACAGCCCAATTACAAGTGAAGAGATAGACTCAGTCATTAAAAACCTCCCAACTAAGAAGAGTCCAGGACCAGATGGCTTCACAGCTGAATTCTACCAAACATTCCGGAAAGAGCTAACACCAATTCTACTTAAGCTCTTCCAAAATATATAAGTAGAAGGAATATTACCTAACTCATTCTATGATGCCAACATTACCCTAATACCAAAACCAAATAAAGATACCACAAGAAAGGAAAATTACAGACCAACTTCTCTAATGAACCTAGATGCTAAAATCCTTAACAAAATACTTGCTAATCGCATTCAACAACATATCAAAAGGATTATACACCATGACCAAGTGGGTTTCATCCCAGGTATGCAAGGATGGTTCAATATAAGAAAATCAATCAATGTAATACACCACATAAACAAACTGAAAGAAAAAAAATCACATGATCATCTCTATAGATGCAGAAAAAGCATTCGACAAAATACAGCACTCTTTCCTCATAAAAACACTACAAAAGATAGGAATAGATGGAAACTTTCTGAAAATGATAAAGGGTATATACGAAAAACCCAAAGCTAACATCATTTTCAACGGTGAAATCCTAAAAGCCTTCCCTCTGAGATCGGGAAGAAGACAAGGATGCCCACTATCACCACTCCTATTTAACATTGTCTTAGAAGTACTTGCACGAGCACTGAGACAAGAAAAGGACATAAAAGGCATCCAGATTGGAAAAGAAGAAGTAAAAATTTCATTATTTGCAGATGACATGATCCTATACATAGAAAGCCCTGAGAAATCGACAACAAGGCTTCTAGAACTTATAAAGGAGTTCAGTAATGTTGCAGGCTATAAGATCAATGCTCAAAAATCAGTAGCATTTCTGTACACCAATAACCAGCAAACTGAGGAGGAAATCAGGAAAAAAATACCATTTACAATAGTAAATAAAAGAGTCAAATACCTAGGAATCAATTTAACTAAAGATGTAAAAGACTTATATACAGAAAACTACACAACACTGTTAAAGGAAATCAAAGAAGACTTAAATAAATGGAAAAATATTCCCTGTTCATGGATGGGAAGACTAAACATCATCAAGATGTCTATCCTACCCAAACGAATCTACAGATTTAATGCAATCCCAATAAAAGTCAACACTATACTTTTTAAGGAACTGGAAAAACTAACCACAAAATATATTTGGAGAGGCAAGAGGCCCCGAATTGCCAAAGATATATTGAAAAAGAAAAATGAAGTTGGAGGTTTCACATTACCTGACTTTAAAACATACTACAAAGCTACAGTGATCAAAACTGCGTGGTATTGGCACAAGGATAGACCTACTGACCAATGGAACCGGATTGAGAGTTCTGATATAGATCCTCGCATATACAGTCATCTGATATTTGACAAGGCCACGAAGCCCACTCAATTGGGAGAGAGTGGCCTCTTTAACAAGTGGTGCTTGGAGAACTGGATATCCATATCCAAAAGAATGAGAGAAGAATACCATCTCACATCTTATACAAAAATCAACTCAAGATGGATCAAAGATCTAAATATAAGAGCCAAAACCATAAAAACCTTGGAAGATAATGTAGGGAAGCATCTACAGGACCTTGTAATAGGAAATGGTTTCATGAACTTCACAGCCAAACCACGAGCAGCAAGAGAAAAAATTGATAAATGGGATCTCCTCAAAATTAAAAACTTCTGCACCTCAAAGGATGTTATTAAGAAAATAAAAAGGCAGTCTAACCAATGGGAAAAAATATTCGGCAACCATATATCTGATAGGAGCCTAATATCCTGCATATATAAAGAAATCCTACACCTCGAAAATAAAAGGACAAACAACCCATTTAAAAAATGGGCAAGTGACCTGAAAAGACACTTCTCCAAGGAAGAAATACAAATGGCTAAAAAGCACATGAAAAAATGCTCAACATCACTTGCTATCAGGGAAATGCAAATCAAAACTACAATGAGATACCATCTTACACCCATCAGAAGGGCAGCTATTAAAAAAACAGGAGACACTAAATGTTGGAGAGGATGTGGAGAAATAGGAACCCTCATCCACTGCTGGTGGGACTGCGGTATGGTCCAGCCACTGTGGAGGACAGTTTGACGGTTCCTCAGAAAACTAGCAATAGATCTTCCGTATGATCCAGCAATTCCACTGCTGGGTATATACCCAGAAGAACTGAAAACAAAAATACAAACAGATATATGCACACCAATGTTCATAGCGGCATTGTTCACCATTGCCAAAAGTTGGAATCAGCCCCGACGCCCATCAACAGACGAATGGATAAGCAAAATGTGGTACATACATACAATGGAATATTACTCAGCTGTAAGAAGGAACAAAGTCCTAACACATGGAATAACGTGGATGAATCTTGAAGACCTTATGTTGAGTGAAGCAAGCCAGGCACTGAAGGATGAACAGTATATGACCTCACTGATCTGAACTGAGGAAAGTGAGCAGTCTCTGAGAACCATCGTCTAAAAGATAAGTTAACAAAGGAGAGTAAGAGAAGAGCAGGCTTTGAGCTCACCCATATGGACATAATCTATGGTAAAGGGATAGAGTGTGGTTGCATGTTGGGGGATGGGGCAGGTGAGTGGTGGTGTTCCTGGGTTTGGTGGTGCAGCACTGGGGGGATGGGTGGATTAGGAAGGGCTGGTTCAAATCCCCAGGGCATGTAACTGTGAATCTTGACATTCCATGGGTTGGGAGAGGGGGGTATCACGGGCCCTGGGGGGCTGGGGAGAAGGGAACAGTCAAGATTTAATGGGTTGTTTGGTGGTCATGGGGAAGGTTTTTCATTACCTCACAGTAATGGACACAGGACATGGTAAATATCATCAAAATTATTAAACTGTATCATCTAAATTGTAAACTATACTGTAAATCACTGACAATGTTTAGTTGCTATATTTTGCTATCTGCGTAACAGTTATAACAATGCTAACAACCAAAAAAAAAGGGGGGGGAGTTAATATGGGGTGGGGAAGGGGGGGTGGTTTGGTATCTGGGAGTCTCCGGCACTCCGTGTGTGACTTTGCTGTGACCTAAAACTTCTTTGAAAATTAAATGAAAAATTGGGAGACAACGGGGATTGAGAGGAGGAAGGTGTCATGGCACACCAGACATCCGATAACACAGTGATAAAGGGAAGGAAAAAAGAAGAGAAAGGAAAAAAAAAATGAATATATATATACATATTTTTTAAAAGGCATTTCCTTTGCTTTTTTGCCCATTTTTTGAATGTCCCAATCCACTAATTATATTTTATTTTGTTTTGTTCTTTGTTTTTTTCCTTCTCTTTTTTTTTTTTTTTTCTTTTTTCCCCTGAGTTTCCTTATGTTTAGCTCTTGCATGTAAGCTTAACACACTTGTTTCTTTTGCCTAGTAAGTGTATTTGATTATTTTATGGACTAAATGTTCATGGAGGATTTGGATCACAGAAGGGTTACAATGGGTACTGCGGGGGATTATTGGGGGGGGGTGTCTGGGGGGGTTTCGTGGGGATTGGTTCATCCGAATATACATGAAGGATATACAAAATCATTCAAAGGATCGGGGGATGGGGCATGGTCACGATGGGTGGGTAATCACACAATAAATGAGGGAATCTGAATTCCTAGCCTGGAGAGCTCTGCCACAGTCTCCAAGGGAGCAGCAATAGTCCTCTGAGTGTAGGGACAGTGCCTGTCTAAATAGGATGACCCACTGATGTGTTTTTTTATTGATGACTACCCTTGTGAGTCTTTGCTCTTGTAAATGAGACTTAGCCTGCAGTTGTGGGGTGCCTAAGGGTTGCCACCTGAGAGCCTCCTTGTTGCTCAAATGTGGCCTCTCTCTAAGCCAAACTCAGCATATGATTGCATTAGCTTCCCCCCAACGTGGGACATGACTCCCGGGGATGAGCCTCCCTGGCAACGAGGGATTAATACCAAGTGCCAACTGGCAACACAACTGGAAAAAGACCTTGAATAAAAGGGGTAAATGGTAAAGACAAATGAGTTCAAGTGGCTAAGAGACTTCAAAGAGAGTCGGGAGGTCATCCCAGAGGTGACTCTTACGCACACCTCAGTAGGAGCTCATAGAACATCTAAGTGCCTATCACCCCACTCAGAAGGGTTCCTGAGAGCTCCGGAGACACCCTGGTCCTATATAAGGGGGGGTAGCCCCAGAGACTGATGCCTTATCAGTGGGTTCTATTTTGGAATCTGTGCTCCTGAGAGTGACAGAATTAGACTCAAATAAGTCCTCCCTGCACATGGTTCACCAGTCCCTTCTATTCAAACCTATATGTGATGCTGGAGTTTTTAGGTATACTTCCAGAGACTGGAGCCTCCCGCCTACCTATGTGCCAGGTGTGCATGAAATCTAGGTGGAGCTGCAACTCCTACCCTACAGCTCAATGGACTCATCCAAGTCACCTGGTGAGGAGACAACGATGGGCAATGGCCAGCCCAGGGAATGGAGAGGGCCTGCATCTGCAGGCAGGATCATCCCACCCACCATATCCATGGGATATAAGCCCTCTCTCACTTGGAGTTGGAGTGGACATCACCATCCCAGTCCCCTCAGGATTGGGGGAAGAACTATGGACTAGAGTGGACTTGATGGTATTCTCTTGTTCACATATGGTGACTCTAGCAATGCAAGAAATTATAACAATGAGGTGGAGCCAGTGGCCACTTGACACTTTTGGGGTAGGGAGGGGATGAGCAGTTGAAATACAGGGGCTTCTTTGGGAGTTGGAGGTTGTCCTGAGTACTGTTGTGGCAACGGATGTAGGCCATTTTAAATCAGCACACACCACTCAGAACTGAGTGGGAGAGAGTGTGGTCTACAGTGTGGGAGATGTTTGTGTGGGATGTGGTGGGAGGTGTGGGAGGTGGGCAACATGGGAATCCCAGTGGGTTCCGTGTAATATTTTGGGTAATCTAAGCACCTCTTAAAATATATGTGTATATATATATATATATATATATATAAATAACATTTTTGTAAGCAAATACACATATATGCATATATATTTATATATCATTTTGCAAATGTTTGTATGTATTGTGAGAATTTTGATTTTTACCCACAATAAAAATAAATTAAAAAAATAAAAAAAATAAATAAAAACAATAAGCAAAACAAATGACAAAACCAACTCAGGGAAGCTGATGTGGCTCAGGGTTGAGCACCGGCTTCCCACGAGTCCCAGGTTCAATTCCGGCCCCCAGTTCTAACAAAAAAAAAAAAAAGAGAAAAAAAAAAAAGCTACACTTCCTCAGGGCTGAAGGGGATAAGTTCAAGGGCTGCATCTGCTGGGCAAGTGAAGAAAGCTCAGCTTTGGGAACTTGTGGAAGAAGCTTCTGGGGCCCTTCCTGATCCTCCCCAGGTCACTTCAGGTTAGGCTGTGAAAGATTGCCTTGGGAAACTCTTCTCCAACCTGCCCCCTTCCCAAAATCTGCCCTATTGGTGAAAGCAACTTGAGACAAACAAATTGTATGTTCAAACTATAGAGGCAGGCAGCATTGGACAAAGGCTTGCCTGCTTCAAATACCCAGAAGAGGGAGGTCTGTCTCCTAGGAAATGGGGCATTCAAACTCCTGTAAACAGGGTGTATTAGTCAGCCAAAGGGATGCTGATGCAAAATATCAAAAACCTGTTGGCTTTTATAAAGGGTATTTATTTGGGGTAGAAGCTTATAGTTACCAGGCCATAAAAGTGTAAGTTACTTTCCTCACCAATGTCACGTGTTGGGGCAAGATGGCTGCCAAGTCTGCAAGGGTTCAGGCTTCCTCTTTTCTCTTAAGGCCGTGTGGTCCCAGCTTCTTCCAATATCAGCTGTAGGCTGGGATACCTCTTGTCTCTCTCCCAGGGCTCAATTCTCTCCGGGCTCAGCTGCTCTGCTCTGTCCACAAGGTCAGCTATAAACTCTCACGTTAACAGCTGTTTCTCTTCCCGGGGCCTCTGCCGTATCTAATGGAGGCTTCTCTCTTTCCTCCCATATCTGCTTCTCTCTGTGTTTACTTCCCGGGCTCCAGGATCAAAACTCCAACTTTCTCTTCTGCCATGTCATTTTCTCTGTGAGTCCCAGACCACCAAGGGGGCAAGGACTCAACGTCCTACTGATGTGGCTCAATCAAAGCCTTAATAGTTATCTAATCAAATAAAGTGAAATCTCTGAATCCAATCCAATCTAATATGCCCAGAGGAACAGACCAGTTCACAAACATAATTCAGTATCTATTTTTGGAATTCATTAACAATATCAAACTGCTACACAGGGATACTCCAAAACAACTAACAAGTACAAGCTCAAAATAAGACACAGGCCCAGAAAGGATGGGAGGCCCTTGCACACTGCATTCACCTTGGATGGACCTTCCTGAAAGAGGGTCTAAAGCTCAAGAAATCTTACCATCAGTTGGTTACAAAATAAAAAATAGACATCTCAGGGAATAAACCCTAGAATTAACCTTCTAAAATGTTTAAACGTACAGTGTGCAACAAATGAGTACAAGTCAAACAAAGAAATAGGAAAGATGGCCCATCCAAAGAAAGAGGTTAAAAATTTAGAGAACACCAACAAGGAAGACCAGAATGTGGACATACTGAACAAAGACTTTTAAAAAATGATCTTAAAAATGCTCAAGGAGGGAAGCGGCTGTGGCTTAATTGGTTGGACTCCCGTTTACCATATGGGAGGCACTGGGTTCGATTTCTGGGGCCTCCTTGTGAGGGCAAGCCGGCCCATGCGGTGCAGTAAACTGATGGCCCGCACGGCGCAGCAAGATGACTCAAAAAGGAAGACAAGCAGACACAGAAAAACACAAAGCAAATGGACACAGCAAGCATAAGCCGCAAGGGGGGTGGGTAAATAAATAAATAAAGATAAATCTTTAAAAAAAATGCTCAAGATGAAGGAAAATACAGAGAAAGAATTAACGGATATTAGGAAACAATGAATAGCAATATGAGAATCTTAGTAAATTTTAAAAAGGACCCAAACAGAACTACTGGAGTTAAAGACCACAATAACTGAAATGAAAAATACCCAGAAGGGTTTCAAGAGCAGACTGGAGCTGGCAGAAGAAAGAATCATGAATCTGAAGACAAGACAATTGAAATGAGTCAGGCCAAGGAGCAGCAAGAAGAAAGAAGTATAAAAAGCAAAAACAAAGAAAAAACAAAAGACAAAAGTGAAAATAGGAGCTGATGTGGTTCAAGCGGTTGAGCACCTACTTCCCATATGGGAGGTCCTGGGTTTGGTTCCCAGTGCCTCCTAAAAAAATAAAATATGAAATAAATAATAAACAAACAAACAAACAAATAAATAAATAAATACAAGAAAACCAACTTAAGGGAGCTGATGTGCCTCACTGGTTGAGCGCTGACTTCCCACATACGAGGTCCCGGGTTCAATCCCCGGCCCCAGTACCTTAAAAAAAAAAAAAAAAAATAGCCTAAGACACTTCTGGGACACAATCAAATGTACCAATATACACATCATGAGTGTTTCAGGAGAAGAAAAACATAAAGGGGCAGAAGGAATAGTCAAAGAATGACAAAAGAACTTTCCAAACTTGGCAAAAGACATGAATATGAACAAACAAGAAGCTCAGAGAACACCAAACAGGATAAACATGAAGAAAAACACACTCACATCATATACTGATCACTTGATCAACATAAAGGACAAGGAGAGAGTTCTGAAAGCTCTCTGGTATTTCGTACAAGGGAGTCCCAATTAGACTGAGGGCCAATTTTTCATGAGAAACCATGGAGGCAAGAAGGCAGTGCACTGAAAGACTTAAAGTGCTGAAAGAAAGCAATAGCCAACCAAGACTTTTATATCCAGCAAGACTTTCTTTCAAAAATGAGGGAGAGATTAAGACATTCCCAGATAAACAAAAGCTGAGGGAGTACATCACTACTACACCTGCCCTACAAGCAATGCTAAAGGGAGTTCTTTTGAAACGTAGCCTAGTATTATAGGGTGCCCAAGAGTTACCTCCTGAGAGCCTTCTTGTTGCTCAAATGTAGCATCTAAGTTGAACTCAGGATATAAATGCATTACCTTCCCCCCAGTGTGGGACATGACTCCTAAGGATGAGACAACCTGGCACCGAGGGATTACTGCCAAGCACCAACTAGCAATGCAACTGGAAAAAGACCTTGACCAAAGGGGGAAAGGGTAAAGATAAATGAGTTTATATGGCTAAGAGACTTCAAAGTGAGTTGGGAGGTCATTCCAGAGGTTATGCTTATACACAACTCAGCAGGATTTCATTGACTGCCAAAGTAAATATTGCTTCAAATAGTGGGGTTCCCAAGGGCTCTGGAGACATCCAGACACTATAGGCAGGGCAGACAGTTCAGGAGTTTGGTGCCCTGGCAGTGGGCCCTACTTTGGAATTTATGCTCCCCAGGGTGACAAGAGTTGGACTCAGTTGAGGTTTCCCTACACATGGCTCTTCTGACCCTTCTATTTGAACCTATAGTGAATACTAGAGTTGATAGGCATATGGCCAAGAAACTTAAATCTTCAAGCTGTCCATGTGCCAGCTGGACCCTGAATCTCAACAGAGTTTTAACACCTACTTTCCAGTTCATTGGACTCACCCAGGACAACAAGGAGATGATGATGAACAATGACCATCCCAAGGAACAGAGAGTCCACAACTGCAAGCAAGGGAGTCCCATCCATCTGCCCCATGGAATCTAAGCTCCCTCTCAATTAGAGGTGGAGTAGACATCACCATGCCAGAATCCTCAGGATTGGGGAATGAACAATGGAGTAGAGTAGACTTACTGTTATTCTACTACAGACTTCCAGTCTAGCAATGAAAGAACTTTTATCATTGATGTGGAGGCAGTGGCCACTGGAGGTTCTGAGAGGTGGGAGAGGGAAAAACAGGTATAATATGGGGGTATTGTATTAGTCAGCCAAAGGGGTACTGATGCAAAATACCAGAAATCTGTTGACTTTTATAAAGGGTATTTATTTGGGGTAGAAGCTTACAGTTACCAGGCCATAAAGCATAAGTTACTTCCCTCACCAAAGTCTATTGCCAAGTGTTGGAGCAAGATGGTTGCCAATGTCTGCCAAGAGTTCAGGCTTCCTGGGTTCCTCTCTTCCTGGGTCCTTCTCTCCTTCCTCACAATCAGGCTCCTCTGTGTCCTTACTTACTGGGACTCTAGCTCAAAAACTCCACATCAAAACTCCAACCAACTCCTCTGCTTTGCCAAGCAGTTTTATCTGTGAGTTCCCGCCCACCAAGGGGGTGGGGACTCAATGTCCTACTTTTGTGGCTCAATTAAAGCCCTAATCATAATTTAATCATGCCCAGGTACAGACCAGTTTACAAACATAATCCAATATCTATTTTTGGAATTCATAAACCACATCAAGCTGCTACAGGCATTTTCGGGACTTGAGAATTGTCCTGAATGACGTTGCAGTGACAGAGGCCATTATAGTTTTTGTCATAACTTACAAAATTGTGCGGGAAAGAGTATAAACTACAGTGTAAACTGTAATCCATGCTTAGTGGCAATGTTCCAAAATGTGTTCATCAATTGTAACAAATGTACCACACTAATGAAGGATGTTGTTAATGTGGGAAAATGTGGGAGGGGTAGGGAGCAGGACATATGGAAATCTCCTATATTTTTCATGTAACATTTATGTAATCTAAGTACCTTTTTTAAAAAATTAAAAAGTAAATAAATAAAGGAAGTTCTTCAGGTTGAAAGGAAAGGACACTAGGACAGAAGATCAAAGCAGCATAAAGAAAAAAAGACCTGTGATAAAGGTAACCATTTGGGTAATCATAAATGCCAGTATTATTGAGTGTACTGTTTGGTATGTAACTCTACTTCTTACTTCCTACAGGTACTAAAATACAAATGCATAAAAATGAATGATAAATTTATGGTTTTAGACATACAATGTACAAAGATATAAGTGGTAACAAGTACAAAAGTAAACAAACTGAGGAGCAGATGTACCTCAAGTGGTTGAGCACCCGCTTTCCATGTATGAGGTCCTGGGTTCAATCCCCAGTACCTCCTTAAAAAAAAAAAAAAAAGTAAACAGACTAAGTAAAGGCCATAGGGACTGTCCTCTGAATAAAGTGCTTGCCCTTCATGATACCTACTTTGGCTGCTTATTTTTTTATTGATTATTTCCTGTTTCTTCTTAGCTAGGTTCTAGATAGAAGAAGATTGTTAACAGTTAAGTGAAGTCTTACTGCATAGTTAAGAGAAAAATTAACTGCCTCATATGGAGTTTCTTAAAGATACTGTCAAGAGCAATATTGTGATATGAAATATTTGAAATATTTTTCACAACCTTTCTTGAATAAGATAACACAGGCTATATAGATCAACCTAATTATATCAAATATAAATATAAGCAAAAAAAAATATATCAAAAGTAGAACACAAAACTTTATTTTAAATAGCTGGGCCCAAGACTGTTTTTTAAAAAGTTTTTCAAGAGACCCTTACACAAATGAAAGCCTCAGATTAACTGCTTTCTAGATTGAGGAAATAACAGAAGAGTCAAAGGCAGCATTCTCTGCCTGTCTTCACAGGGTCTTTCTGTGTGTCTCTGTGTTCTCTCCTTTTCTCAAAAACACCCTAATCACTGGATCCTTACTAACTAGGAGATCCTTAACTAATTATATCTACAAAGGCCCTATTTCCAAATAAGGTCACATTCTGAAGTTCCAGGTAGACATGATTTTTGAGAGGACTCTAAGAGAACTCAAGCTGGGTTTGATAATGGACAGCATGCTGAAGAGCAGAGTGAACGTCATCACAGAGTACTGTCTGGGAGACGGGGAGCTAAACTTCTTCAGTTATTTTTTTCCTACTGCAATATTACATAAGATTCATTTGATTAGATGGAGATATAAAACTTATATATTAGACCTACATACAATAAAGAGAAACCAAATTACAGAAGGATCACACATCTTCAAAATTTTTATTGTGGTAACATATATAAACACAAAATTCACATTTTAATCACTTTCATGTGTATAATCCAGTGATACTGATTACATTCACAATATGTGCTACCATCACCACCATCCACTAACAAAACTTTTTCATCACCCCAAAGAGGAACTGTGTATCCTTTAAATAAGACATAATTTCCCACCCCCAGCCCCTGGTAACCTGTAATCTACTTTCTGACTCTAGAAACAAGCTTTTTAAGATATCAGAATCTAGATTTTATCTTACAGATGGGCAAAAGGTAGTCACAGGAAGGAAAAGAAAAAAAAAATCCAAAAAGTACATGACAAGCTTAATTAGGTCTTCCTTTTGAGACACTAAGAAACAAACCAGGAAAATGGATGTGGCTCAAGGGATTGAGCTCCCATTTACCATATGGGAGGTCCAGGGTTCGATTACAGGGCCTCCTGGTGAAAAGCAAGCTGGCCGGCACCACAAGCTGGTCTGAGTGGAAAGCTGGCCCACGCAGGAGTGCTGACCCGTGCAAGAGTGCTGGTCCTCGCAGAGAGCTAACACAGCAGGATGATGGAACAAAAAGAGACAGAGCAGACCAGGGAGCTGAGATGGCACAAGAGATTGAGCACCTCTCTCCCACTCTGGAAGGTCCCAGGATCGGTTCCCGGTGCCTCATAAAGAGAAGACAAGCAGACACATAAGAACACAAAGAGAGCAGACAGCAAGTGCAAAACAAGGGGGGGAAGGGGGGAATAAATAAAATCTTAGGGAAAAAAATGAGGAAAATATATCACACTCTCCTTGACTTCCATGGCACTCAACTCTCCCAGCTTGATTCATCCTTCTTCTTACTGGTGTCCTAGTCTCTTGCCAGAGTCATCCGTTTATCTTCATCGCCAGAAATCAACCAGTCATCAGTCTTCTCAACATGTCACCTCTACTCTCTCCAGTCCTTGCTTCTTCATTATACGCCTAGCTTTCTGTAATAATACACCAACTGGTCTACCCCACAATCTATCCACTTTACTAGATTCATCTACCTCAAGTCTTTCTTACACTGTCACCATTCTGTTCCAATCTATTCATCCAATCTAAGGTTTTCCTAACCAACATAAGGTTACAAAGATTTCTTCCCTCTGAATTTCCACAGCAAGGACAGCAAGCAAATGCCATCAGAGACTGGACAGATAATGTAAATGTTTAAAGCAGACAAAGTTGAAGTAATAGAGTGCAGTAGAGACTGGTAAAATAGGGTAGATGTATCTCTAGTTTATAGCCCTACTACAGAGTTTTACACCTGGGTCACAAAATTTATTTCATAAATATGTGACTGTGTTTCATCTTCCAGTGAATTTCTACTGTCTCATATTTATACATGGTACTCCACAACTACAAAACAGATTCCCAGAAGCCCACAGATCTCACAGAGTTTCAAGTATACAGCAGATAGAAATACTTAAACAAGGAAGTTTATTTGAATCTGAGGCAGCTAAATAACAGTTTAGTTAGGTCCAGCTGTAACATATAACAGGCATTTGGCATTTTAGGAAAAAATTAAAAGTTGCCTATTATAAGCATTACAAACATTTCATAAAAGAAATATAAAGTTCTGGTAACATTTTATTCAATTCTCATCAAAGGTTATTCTTCAATAACCTTAGAGCCCACACTATCTGTTTTGAGACAATTAGTCTGTAACAGGGGGTACAGACAAATTTGATGGATGGCTGAACCTCACAGCCAACCACTGAATAACTTTTAATTAATATCTGAATTCAAATCAAGGAACAGAAGAGGAATAGGGAAAACTGAATCCAGCTAAAAAAGAGAATTACATTATTTTACATGCATTCAGGCAATTCTTTTGACATATTTTTATACAGAATTTAACAATTTCTTTAAATATGCTCACTATAAAAGAAATTAAGAAAATCCAGATTCTACAATCTGAAATTTATTTAATAAAAAAAGAACATTTAACCAGACAAGTTGTTTATTGTAATTAAAATGATGGCTCATTCTCTCAAGAAAAGAAGAGAAAAAAAAAACTCATTAGAAAAAAGAAAACCTGACAAATCAAATTTTAAATTGTCTTAATCGTATCCTCTTCTCTCTAGAATATATCCTATTATGTTATCAGGAAACTCTATCATCAAAAAATTTTTAAACTGAAAATGTTTTAATATATAAGCCTATTTCCCTAAGGCTGCTTCTTTCCTGGTGTTCCCATCACCATGAATGCCATCTCTAATCCCAGTAACTCTGGCTACAAAATTGGAGGTCATCCTATTTGTCACACAACCAATCCACAGCAAAACCTGTGGACTCCTTCAGAATACAATCCCTAACGAAACTAATTCTCACTCCATCCACTACCACCCGCCTAGTCTAAGTCAACATCATCTCTGGCCAGTGAGCCTTTTAAAATGTAAATCTGATTATGTCACTCTTCTGCTCAAAACTCTCCAATGGCATCCATCACACAGAATAAAATCCAAAGTCTGCCTTCCTCTCCTCTCACTCCTCATTCTCACTCTCTTCCAGTCACATGAGAATCCTTCCATCCTGGATCACACCAAGCCCAAGCCCATATTACTGTTCTCTCTGATATCCAGGTATCTAAAAGGCTGAATCTCCACTCGTCATTATTCTGCTCAAATGTTACCTCTCCAAGAGGACTTTCCTGACAGCCCAATCTAAAGCAGCACATCCCATCAATCTCTATCCTTCCAAACTACTTACTTTAAATAATAACAATCTGACAATATGATATATATATATATATATAAATTTGTTTTTTACTGTCTGCCTTACCCCACTGGAATGTAAGCTCGCTGAAAGCAGGGGTTTGTTAGCCTCACTGCTGTATGCCTAGTTCTGGAACAGTACCTGCCATATACTAGGAGTTCAATAAATATCTGCATGAACAATATAATTAATTTTTAATTAATTTAATTTAATTTTCAAATATCCCCTCCTCCATTTTGTATATTCCCCCAAATTATTTCCCATTCACAATACATTTTTTGTTCTGTTTTCAAAAAACAATTACCAACAGAAGTTTCTCTACAAATTGCCTGCCACTAGATGGGGTGGGAAATAAAAAGCTAATCAGCAAACAGTCCTTCCATTTGGATGGCACTTATTCCAACTATTCCTTATTTCTGAAGCCTTTCCTCTCCTTTCCCCACTGTCAACCAAATTCCTGCTTTCCCCAAACACATGACTCTTCTGGAGACTGGGCTCATTAGTGAGTTAGGGCTATTGGATCTGCTTTGCCCTCCCTTCCCTAGAATGGTATCCCAAAGTAAGTTTCAAGAAACAAAGTTTCCTAGGGGTGTTAACAGCATTAACAGACACTGAAGAGGGACAAAGAAATTTAGGAAAATCTTCATTAAACAAAATACAGATTTCTTTCTTGTAGGATTTTTCAGAATCTTAACTAATGTGCACTGTAACTCTCCAAAATAAAGATAAAGTATATAAGTTCTCTAAGAACTTGTGCTCTACAGCATATATTTTATTCAATGCTACCCTGTAGCAAAGGTCCTTAAAACCAGTATAAAACTTGAAAGAAAAGAAAAAATACAAATAAATTCTTAAATAAGGGTGGGGGTAGGACAGGAGGTAACAAGTTTTGTAAATTTTGAGTCTAAGTTTTATATTTACATTTCTGGGGGGGGGGAGAATATAATTATATGTAACAGATTCTAACATACAGAAATAGTCAGTAGAATATCATTTTAGAATATGATGAACAACACAAATTCACACCCTTAGGCAAAAATTACTTCCCTAACAAGATCTCCTTTTCTCCATCATTCTACCATTCCATGCAAGAACCCACCCTTATCAATGCCTCTACATGCTTTCCTTGCTACTCAAACCTTCTTCTGGTCACTATTCCGATTCGATATCAGTGCCAGTTTCCAACCTTGAACTTTTCCCTCTTAACATTTGCATAGTAACTTCATATATTCTGAGGTCAGAAGTAGAAGTTGAACTAGTCATAGCCCTAACATCAAAGAAACTACTGAAAATAGAGCACTGATAAGAATGTGGTCCAACTGTACCCTCCCCATGTGAAAATGCTACCTTCAAGCCCAAACCTGTAACAAATCCTAAATTCTTTGAAACTAAAAATAGCTCAGCTGTTGTTTCATCTGCCAGCAGATGGCCAGACTATTTTTAATTCAAGATTCTAGAGAGCAGGAATGGATCAGGCTAAGCTAGGGCAGCTAGACTCCCTCACTGCAAAGCTTGCTGCCGAGAGCTCTACTGGGGAAAGTACCATGAGAGGGCAACCTGGAGCTGTTCCTGTACCTGTGTGCTTACCACGGGTTATAACAATGTAGGTGTGTGGCTTTTGTGTCTTCCTTTAAACATTCTTTACTTCAAATTAAAGTCTGACACATATATAAGATAATTCAAGAAAAATTTTAAGTAACTCTGCAAATTCTTTAAAGGTTTCATTATCTTTCTCTTTTTTGTGAAAATAAAGTTTTATGCAGTATCTCTAATAAGAAAATCTCCTCAAATCTAGATGGTTTCCTAAAAGTTATAAAAAATATAATTCTCTTAAGATACTGGATATAATTATAATTTCATGAACATTATTTAGAGAAAACCTATTTATAACTGACCTTTCATAACTTTATGTTAAAAGGTAGCTGAATTAATTTTAAACACCAATGCTCTAAAATCTACTCACAGGCTAATGATTCAAAAACAAAAAGGAATGGAAGTCTGACATACCATATATTTTCTTGTTTACTGTGTATGTCCTCCCTTCAGCCCAATGAATATTTGAGCAATGAATGCTGGCAGGTGTATTTAGAGGGGTGATAACAACACCCACAGAGTGGGCTCTGTATCTCCACCATCCAACCACCACCCACTCACAAACAATAGAACAGAGATGATGACAAACCAGGCCGTTCCAGTTTACTTTCCCATCCTGCTTGATGGCCACAAATATCACAAGACCAAAATGGGCCTAACCCAGGTCTCAAAAGTGAAGAGGAGGGGGGAAGTCTATAATAGATATTTGGGGATACCATTTTATAAGACACTACACTTTTTGCAAAGATGAAATGGGATATCCCTATCAATTTATATTTGGGTGACAATGTAGATGTATCACTGTAAGGAAGCAAACAAAGTTCACCAGGGATTAGCTACCATGAGATGGGTCAATCAAATGAGATTTTGCTTTGTGGGAGGATCATGTAACTTTTATGAAATTAACATGAGAAAAATGTCTTACACATCTGAAGTAAAGAAAGTACCCTGGTGCCTAGCCCCTGACTGTATATGCCACATTCCTCATAAGTTTCTGCTAATGGTATGGAAGAGACAAAAAGTAAAAACTGGCAAAATCTGGAAGAAACAACCCTATTATAGCTGGTATATACATTACAAGTAGTCCTTTTGCCTAGAAATGACAACAAGGATGAAATTATAGACCTTCTAAAGATGCCACTACAAGAGGGGCAGAACACTCAACTCAACAGTTCACAGAACACAGTATTTATATTTGTGACTTATTAGGATGTGAACTTTACAGTCATCAAGCTCAATATCCTGATTTTACAGAAAAGGAAACTAAGGCCCAGGGACTTGCATTATATGGCAACATGACAGAATTGAGATTCAAATCCAGGATCCAAGACTCTCCTAGTGAGGTCACCATAAAATATGCTTACTTTTATTAGCATTTTGGAGTGGGAAAAAAGATATACCCAATACACTCCAGTCTGACACTTATAATTTACTATATTAAAAACATTTTCTAACATAAAAAATCTTAAGTATCAAAAACCAAAACTTTAGTTTGAATCTCTTAAGTTCTTTAAACCTGCAAGTTATTCATAAACCAAAACATAACATTATTTTTTAAAATCCTGACACTCCCTCCCCTCAACCCACCCCAATTTAATAATTATCCCTTTCAGGATCCAAAAATAAATTCAGTTTTTACCACTGTACAAATGTCTTCTCACACACCTGGAAAAGCCTTTTGTTAGCTATAAGAGTAACAAAAGGTGAACTTTTGATCTTTGAGAGGTGCACAAAACTAAACTTAAGGCCATTATACACAGATTAAAATTTTTAAGATGAAATTTCTTTTATGTTTTTCAATATTACCAATTTTAAGCATGAAAAATGAAGAAAACAGTATAGTGTAATAAGTTAAATCGTAGTCTTCTATTTATTTTAATATTCAAAAGGCAAAGTTGCTTTTAAGCTGTCTTGATCTTTACTTTGGCATAAACTGAAGGTATTCTGGATTTTGTCCCTTCAAGAACATTTTACAAAGCCTGTTATCCTATTTAACAAGCTTCCTTTTCTCATCAATTTGACCCATCTATTTCTAGTGCTATAAAATAAGCCTAAGCATTAGGAATTCATCTTTGTGTTTAATGTCCTGATATCGCTCCTAAAATGACTTCATCTTTGATGGATGCCAATATCCAGCCGTATACCCCCTTTAACAATTCCTAATCTGCATGTCCTCGCTGTAAGGATTGTTTAGCATTTCTCTGCTACGGGCTTCATCACACTAGGTCTTTTCCATTTGAACTATAAATCATAATTCAAGATTGAGAGCAGCTGCCACTGTACGGACATGTGGCTGGTGGGTGTCATTGTCTTTTTCCATTTTCCCCATTTCAAACCCTCCTTTCTCATGTCACCTAAAGTCAGCTTATCTAAAGGTCCTTTCCCTCCCGCTTGTATACCTCCACCCCCACCCCTTAACCTCTGGTCTTGTTCTTCCAGGTCAGCCCAGTCACATACAACATTACTCTGTTTTTCCTGTGGCAGAGGCGGAGAGATGTCAGAACGGGCTGCACCTCTTGCAAAACCCATCGCAGACTGTCAGCATGGGAACAACTTCAGCCTTATCTTCCCAAAACTACCATGCCGAACGATAAAGTTATTGTAATTACGATATGGAACCCTTTCCACACCCAATCTAGACATAGCAGCTCCACCTCAATTTTCAAGCTAATAAACAACAGCTCATCTTATGCTTCATCACAAAGGGTGGTATCCTGTCCGCCACGCACGGCCCACCAACAAAAATCCTCTTATACTCTCGAGCCCATCCCTCGAACCCAGGTGCCCCGCGACCCTAAAAAACCCTGCCACGTTCCCCGAGTCCAGCCAACTGCCCTTCCTCCCACACCCGCCCCTGACCCACATCCACTAGAGTTATGGTCAACTCCTGCCAGGCAGCGGAGAACTCCGCGGGGGGCTCCCAGAGGTCGTGGCACCCGGGACTGGCAGGCCCACCGCCGCCCCGCCTGCACCCCACCTCACCCCCGGGCCTCCTCGCCGCTCACCTAACGCCACCTCACAAGCTTTGCGCAGCTGGGAGTGATGCGCCTTCTTCACTTCCTTGTCGGCCAAAATCTTCTCCAGGGCCCGGGTCAGGAACATGTTCTTCGTCTTCTTTCCCTCATACATGGACGCAGAGAAGGAGCTGCGGCTCGTCCGACCCGCGGCTCCCAGAGGCCGAAGGGGGTGGTGGTGGTGGTGAAGAACGGGGAAGGGAAGAGAAAGGAGAGGGGGTGGAGGTAGAGGAGAGGAGGCGTGGAGGGCAGCGGCAGGAGCAGGAAGGGGCGGGGGAGCAGGACCAGCCGCGGTGCACGCGAGGAGCTGGAGGTCCTCGCCCCCCCCCCCCCCCGAGATACCGTCCCTCGAGGGCCGCGCCCGTCGGGCCTCCGCTACTCCCGGCCTGGGGGTCGCTTCCCGGCCGCCCCTTTCACTCGTTCCTCCGGCCCGGCTGCTGTGAAAGCCCGGCCCGGGCGGCGGTCAGCCGGGGGCCGAGGCGGCAAGGGCTCAGAGACCCGGCGAGCGAAAAGCTGCCCTGGCTACTGTGGGGTATAGCACCCGCGGCGGCCGCGGACTGGCCTCCATCACCGCCGACCTGTCCCGGCCGCCATGTTGGGAGGAAACGACGCGTCACGCAGCGGCCGAACGGTTGCAGAGAGAAAGGCGGCGGCAGCGGCGGCGGCGCTGCTCGCCCAGAGCTGCCGCGGCGCCGGGAGGCAGGGGCGGAGGATGGCGAGGGAGGAGCGACCCGAGCCGCAGCGCTACGGCGGCCCGACGGGGCCTTGCCGCCTCCCGCGTTCTCCCGCAGGGTGGCGTGGGGCGTGGCGGGCGTCTGCTGCGCCGCGCCGGACACCTCAGGCTCATTTCGGCGGCTCAGCTTCTGGGTAAAGGACTCCGGCTGCCTCAGCTCCCACTGCGTGGCTCCCGCCTACGCCGCGCCAGTGTCTCTGACCTTCTGGAGCTCCCTTTCATCCACGCGCAGTTCCTTCCGCCCCAGGGTTCACAGAAACACCCACTTCGTCCGATTCTCAGCCCTGCTGTTTCCATCTGCCGCCCTCGACTCTAAATTACGTCCCCCCAAACACAAAACTTCTCTCCAGGACCATGCCCTCCCACTACTAAGGATTCGCTCTTGGGAAGGATAAACTAAAACTAATTTACAGAGATTCAGGAATGTTTCACTTTCTCATCTCATTGTAGGATAAATCAGTAAATTAGGTTTAAGGTCTCTTCTGAATTGAGTCTGAAGTTGAGCAAACAAGTGAATGTTTTTGAATGGTAAGTTCCCTTTAGAGCCCAGTGTTCTGTGCCTTTAATACTAACTTTTGACCCAGGAAGTGAAAAGTTTCAGAATGGAAGAGCTTTAAATACAAACAAATGACCCTAAATACACACACAGTAACCATGTGTCTGCATTTGTTCTAGAAAAAGAATTCACATTTCTACGTTATTTGAGGAGAAAATTATGGATACTACCGTAAAATGTATGCAAACAACTTACATAGTGATTTTAGGGGCATGTCTCAGATGAGAAGCTGAAATTTATTCTTCCAAGTTATAAACTACTGTGTGACTACATCAACACACCTTCCCTAATCCTAATCTCTCACCTATTCCATTTCATTGCCTCCACTTGCTCCTAATGCAACTATCCAAACCGAAGAGTGGAGAGGTTGTGAAGTGACAAGATTTGGGACAGGCTAGCAATCATGAGAAATAAAAATGGAAAACCTGCAGGTGACAATGAATAAAAGTAGACAAATAGGTTAATTTTTAAAACTTTGTGGTGCTGCGGGACAAATCCATAAATTCATTAATTTCATTGAGGATTAGCAAATATATGAATAAACAAACAAACAAAAAGAAAACAAAAGAGGTAATACCTACATCAGTTAAAAATAGATATAGAAGCCAGCTGTAATTGTAGCACCAATTAAGAGGATTACAGTGAAAGAGCAACTGGGTTCTTTAACAGACCACTTACTAGCAGTATGACTGAACAAGTCAATTAGCCTGCCAGCTTTATCTGTAAAATAGGAAAGGTGATCCTGGAAGGCCTACACCAGAGAGGGCATAAAAATATGGTGTTTTTGTTTGTTTGTTTGTTTTTATTGAGTTGAGATGAAGTATTTATCAATAAAATGTTAGCTATTAGTAACAAATAAATAGTTATACAAGTAATATCAATATGTGAAATGTATTTTAAAAGTTTGGGAGGAAATATTCTACAATATTTATGCTTGACTGGAAAAGCCTCTCAAATCTGATTTGTATAGACATTATCAATTATGGAAGTTTAAAGAAAAACAAGGAGACACAAATACTTTTTATTTAAAGATTTATTTTATTTATTTCTCCTCACCGCCTCGCTGTTTGCACTTGCTGTGTCTGTTGTCCTTCTTGTTTCTTTAGGAGGCACCAGGAACCAAACCTGGTTCCTCTGATGTAGTAGGCGGGAGCTCAGTCACTTGAGCCACCTCCGTTCCCAGCTTTTGTTGTGTCTCTCATTGTGTTTTTCTTCTTGTGTCTCTTGTTGCATTAGCGTGTTGCATCAACTTGCCACGACTGCCTATTGAGTCCGCTTGCTGTCTTGCTCGTCTTCTTTAGGAGGCATACAGGAACCTCTGCTCCCTGCTTTGTTGTGTCTCTCATTATGTTTTTCTTCTTGTGTCTCTTGTTGCATCAGCTTGCCACGCCTGCCTGTTGTGCCAGTTCGCTGCCTTCTTTAGGAGGCACCGGGAACAGAACTGGGGACCTCCCATGTGGTAGGCAGGAGCTCAGTCGCTTGAACCACATCTGTTTCCCGCAAATAGTTTTTAAATTCTCTCTATATATTCATGGAAATAAGAAATTCAATATACTCGTGGATCAGACATATTGATTTCTTATGTGTGCTCTGATAGATTATAAACTTTTTTAGAATAAACTCCATATCTAATTTATCTTTGTTGCTTTATAATGCCAGTGTTATGCCAGGCACTGTTGTAGGTGCTAGCTGACCACCAATTACATTTACTCCTCTTTGTTGTCACAGAGATACACTGTATTCCCCAACTTCCTTTACAGTTACTTGTGGCCATCCAGACTTAGCCCATTGTTTTAGTTTCCTTGGCTTAAACAATGGGAATTTACTAGCTCAAGGTTTTGAGGATAACTCCAAATCAAGGCGTCAAGGCAATGCTTTCTTCCTAAAGACTAGCATCCTGGTGATCCTTGATCCTGGACTCCTCTGTCACGTGGCAGTCTTCTCTAAACTCTTCCTTCTCTTCCGAGTTCCATTAACCTTCAAATTCTTGCTTCCCATGACTTTCTCTCTGTCTGAATTTCATTATGCATGTTTCTCTGGGGTACATAGCTCCAAACCACCATACCCATTTTTTTTTAATCTCCCACAGAAATCTTCCATGCTCCTCCCCTTCTTTGGCCACTTGCTGAATATGGCAGAGCCACAAGTAAGAAGGAGCCTGTATCCCTCAAATACCACTTAGAGGAGAGCCAGCCACCCAATAGGAATATCTGTTTGGACATTATGTAAGTAAAAAAGACTCTCTTGGCGTAAGTTTAGCAGTTAGCTTTATGCTAAATAATACTCTTGGGATTCATTAATGAACAATACAGAGGTCCCTGCCGCTCACAGTCTACTTTATAGCTCCTATTTCAATCTAATGTAGCTATAGTCTATTTGTTTGTTTGTTTATGGTCTGTCTCCCCAGTAAGAGTAGGGACCTCATCTATCTTATTCACTCCTATATACCAAGCACCTAGTATAGCCCTATACATATAGAAAGTCTTCAGCATAAACGTATTAAATAGAAACTTGGGAGAATTAAAGACATAGACCTAGGACAGGCATGATCATTGCCCTTGTGGAGCTGACAGAATATAGTAGGGGGAAAGATATTAAACAAGTAAATCACTAGTGAATATATAACTACAAATGTGTGAACTATGGTTAAGGAAGAGAGTGCTGTGCTTTAAATTATGGATTCAGGTATGGCTTGCCTGAGGAAGTGATACTTAAACTGAGATCTGAAGAGTAGAAATTATCCAAACTAAGTCAGTGAAGAGCTTTCCAGGCAAGTGTGGAGGGAAGCTTGTATTGTATGATCTCACTGATACAGATTATGCATATGATATGAATATGCAAATTCACATAGACAGATAATTACAGGTACCAGAGGTGGGGCTAGAAGTGGGGAATGGGGAGTTAATGCTTAATGGGTACAGAGTTTCCCTTTGGCATGATGGAAAAGTTTTGGTAAGGGATTGTGGTGATGGTAGCACAATATTGTGAATGTAATTAACACCATTCAACTATGTACTTGAAAGGAATTAAAATGGGAAATGTTATATATGTTTGATACCACAATAAGTTAAAAAGGGGGGGGGCACCAGGGCTGACAAGAGCAAGTGGATAGGTAGGAATGCCAATTGGAGAGATGGGCTTGACGGGCATAGGAGCAGTGTTGAGGGTGGGAGGTGCAGTCTCCAATTTCTGAGGAATCAACCCCTCTGAGATATGACCAACCCCTCTCCGAAGCAATAGCCCCAATCCTCCTCTCACAGAAGATAATTCATTCCCCTCCCTTGCCGGGTCTAGGACTTCACCTAGTAATGGTGGTATTGAGGGAACAGTCTCGAAGGGATATGTCCACCCAACTTAAAACTCAAGATATTAACTCTGATTTGGAGCAAAAATAGAATAGGACTTTGCAATAAAGCTCATATCCTGGGAAGATAAAGAGAAAGATATTATTTTTAGTCTTTTGTTGACAAGTACACAGCGGGTTGAGTGAAAGGGATTTGGAGGGTGCCAACTCAGGTGATTTTTACATGAAATTATGAGTATATTGCTCTGTACATATATTTCCTTTTTCTTTTTATTATTGTTGTATTGTTTGCTACTTACTCTATTATTTAAATTAGAAATCCAACATCAATATTCACTTGCATTTGATTCCTTGCTGTTTTCAACACATTCAAATTCTATATTTCTAAAATGCCTCTCATCCTCTAAATTTTAAAATATATTTTTCTATGTCTGATTGCTTTTCTGAGTCCATTTTGCCTCTCAGTGTGCAACCGCCCCTTTTTGTAACCTGGGTACCCTTCATCATTTTCCCTTTCATCTATAACTTTGCTACATATTGGCAACCTTGGCTTTTCTCTTTGGACATTTTTCCCACTTTGGACCCAAATAGTCAAATAATATAAAAAAATAAAATATGCAGATCTGGTTTTTAGTGTCTTGGTATGCTTTATTGTGGTCTTTTTAAATATAGATAAAATTTCAGTGTAACATGAAAATTTTAATTAACATTGAGCATATTTGATTCATGTTAAAAGGCAATGTTTGTCAACATCAAAAATAGCAACTAGAAAAGTATAACACCTCCAGTAGCCTTGCACATGATCACTAAATCCTATTAGATTTCAAAATGTTCCATAATCTGACCCTTCCTGACTTTCCAACTAATTTCTCAATAGTAATGCTAATGATAATAATAATAGTTAACATTTATTTATATAGAGTTTGTTGTGTCCCAAATGAAGTAGGTTCTGTTATTATCCCTAATTTACAGATGAAGAAACTGAAACACAGAGAATTTGTGCAACTTGTCCAAAATCATGCAATTAATAAGTGGTAAAGCCAGTATTGCAATTTGGAAAGTCTGGCTCACACTCTAAAAAAACTAAGCTATACTGCCTCTCTAATAGTCTAATTTGTCTTTTATTCTAAACTCCTTCTCTGCCCACTCCCTCTTCCTCCTGAAATACAGGGGCACTCACATTTCAGTCCATTTCCCTTCCATACCCCACCTTCCCTGCTTTCATCCCCACACCACCTACTCACGCAAACACCAGGGTTATCCGCACTTGCATGCTTTTGTTCATTTTAGACCAATCCAGAGTGCCAATGCCACCTTTTTATTCTTTGTTCTCCTTAAAGGCTTTCCAAACTTAAAAGCCTATTTCCATCCCCTTCCAAAAGCTTCTACTTCTTCCTCAAAAAGCCCTACTTTTCCTTCTCTATCCTCTTATAGCATCATCTGCCTCACGCTTTACATCCAATTCTATATCCACAGTCGTATTTAACCAGATTGTAATTCTTTGAAGACCAGGCATAAAAGAAATGATAAGGTGAGTAACTAAATAAAAGATGGGAAACAGTGATTAAACAGAGAATCAAAATCAGTTCTGCTGAGATCACAATAATGACAACTCTAATATACGAAAAACCATTTCCAAAGTAAGTCACGTCTTGCTTTTTATGTGAAGAGGTTTATAAGCTAATTTTATATTCCCTTTTTATCATACTGTATGTTTACATCTTGCTTATTAAGGAAAAGAATGAATGAAGTGTGTTTTCATACTCAGAGGGTCTGCTCACTGTTCTGCAGTAAAAGTATCAGTATATTAGACAGGGCAGACAAGGGAAGAGCATGGTAGATTTGAAGAATTTGATTTGGAAAGAAAAGATAAGAAAAACAAGCAGATTTTTATTGAGTAAGGGACTATAAGGTCGTATATGATAATCAGAGAAGTTTCTAGAAGATTAGAATGTTGTTGCAAAAACAATTAGAAATTTAGACCCAGAAGTTGGAAGTAACAGAATTTCCCATGAATTTTATACTATTAGGTACTAATGTTTTACAGAGGAGTATACCTTTATACCTTAAGGCATAAACTCTTAAATTTCTGAAGAATCTTTAAGTTATGTAATTCTCTAGGAGGTGTAAAAAGCACTTACTTTCAATTCATGATACTCTTCTCTACTTTCATGCACACAATTGTAATTTTTCCTGTGAAGTCATACTAATGATACCTACTACTTATTAGGCGTTTACTTGGTGTGAAGCACTTGACAAGCTTTAACTCAGTAAATCTGTTCTAGTCTGCTAGGCTGTTGAAAGTAATATACCAGAAATATATTGGCTTCTACAATGGGGATTTATTGGCTTACAAGCTTACAGTTCTGAGCCTGAGAAAAATGCCCAAATCAAGGCATCATCAGGCAATGCTTTCTCCCTGAAGACTGGCTGCCAGCAATCCTGGACTCCTCTATCATAGGCAAGGCACATGGCAGCATCTGCTGGTCTCTCCCTTCTCTTCCGGGTTTCTTTGCCTTCAGCTTCTTGTTTCCATGGCTTTCTCTCTCTTTGTCTGAATTTCATTCTCTTATAAAGGACTCTAGTAAGAGGATTAAGACCCACCTTAGGCCATGCCTTAATTGAAGTAACCTAATCAAAAGTTCTTACAATAAGTTTACACCCAAAGGAATGGGTTATCTTTAAGAACATTCTTTTCTGGGGTCCATACAGCTTCAAACCACCACATAATCCTTTCGCACAACTTGATGATGATGTAGACACTTTCATCCCTCTTAGAAATGGGGAGGGGGGTGGCTGTGGCTCAAATGGTTGGGCGTCCGTCTCCCATATGGAGGGACCTGGGTTCGATCCCCAGGACCTCCCGGTAAAAAAAAAAAAAAAAAAAAGAAATGGGAAAAAAAAGGTTAGAGAAGTTAAGTCAATTGCCCAAAGTCACAGTGTAAGAGAGCCAAGTTTAAATCTAAATATCTCTTGCCAAAATTCATGCATGCTCTTAAGCATTGTTCTATCTTATGTCTTTTTTCTTTGTCACATTTTTGTATATATACACTTGAACATGCTTTTTCACTAATATTGTGTCATAATTATTGTTGGAGATTGAATTACGGTCTTCATAAAAAAATGTTCAAGTTCTAATCTTGGTTCAAATGGGTATGAACCCATTTGTAAAGGGGACTTTGAAGATGCTATTATAAGTTAAAATGTGGTCAAACTGCATGAGAGTGGGTCTTAATGCTATAATCGCTGAAGTCCTGATAAGCAGAAGAAACTGGACACAGGAGTAGAAGCCAGATGTAGAAGCCAGAGAGAGAGATCACCATGTGATGGAGGCATTGATGCAAACCAAGGAACCCCAAGAACTGTGGCAAGCCAGCATCAGAATGTTGCTGGGAGCGGATGCAGCTCAGTGGTTGAGTACCTGCTTCCCATGTATGAGGTCCTGGGTTCAAATCCCTGGTATATCAAAAAAAAAAAAAAAAAAAAGAAAAAGAATGTTAGACTGTTGCAGACTCCAGGAAAAAGCTTGGCCTGCCAAGACCATTCCAGATCACATATTGCATTTATGTTATTGTCTCTTCAGCTGCTTTTTTTTTTTTTTTTTTTTAATTGTGGAAACTATATACAGCATAAACTTTCACATCTCAACCATTCCCAAATACCATCCAGTGGGATTAATCACATTCACAATATTGCAGTACCCTCACTATCCTCCAGTACTAAAACTTTCTCATCTCCTCAAAGAGAAACCCTTCATTCATTATGCATTGACTCCCCATTCTCCGTATTCCCCACCCTTGGCATCCTGTACTCTCATATCTTTCTCTATGAGTTTGCATCTTCTCCGATATTTTTGTTGTAGTTACCATGGAGCTTACATTTAGCATTCTAAATCTATAACAATCTCATTTGCTCTGATACGAACTTAACTTCAATAGCATACACAAGCTAAAGTTCCTATACCCCTCCATACCCCCCCCACCTTTATATAGCTCTTATCACAGCTTACATGTTTATACATTATGAATCCAAAACCATTGATTTATCATTACCTTTTAGGAATTTGTCCTTTAAATCATAAAAGGTAGGAAGTAAAAAAGTGAAGTTACAAACCAAAAATACAATAGTACTGTCATTTATATTTACCCATATAACCGTTACTAGAAATTTTTATTTCTTCATTCAGCTTTGATCTATTTCTATTGTCCTTTCCTTTCAACCTGCAAAACTCTCTTTAGCATCTCTTGTAGGGTCAATCTAGGGGTGATGAACTCCCTTGGCTTTTCTTTATCTGGGAATGTCTTAATCTCTCCCTGATTTTTGAAACAGTTTTATCAGATACAGAATTCTTACTTGGCAATTTTTTTGCTTTCAGCACCTTAAATATGTCATCCATGGGAGCAGAAGTGGCTCAAGCAATTGGGTGCCTGCCTCCCACATGGGAGGTCCTAGGTTTGGTTCCTGGTGCCTCCTAAAGAAGATGAGCAGACTCTGCAACTGCCGCAACCAGCAGATACCACAACCACCGCAATGAGCAGACGCTGCAACCAGCAGATGACACAACCAGCAGACAATGCAACCAGCAGGAAACGGAAGTAGCTCAAACGGATGGGCACTCACCTCCCACTTGGGAGGTCCTGGGTTTGGTTCCCAGTGTCTCCTAAAGAAGACTGAGCAGACAATGAGCAGACAGATGAGGGAGCCACCTCAGGGGGTGGGGGATAAAAATAATAAACAAAAAAATTTATTTAAAAAAATATGTCGTCCCACTGCCTTCTTGCTTCCATAGTTTCCAATGAGAAATTGGCACTTAATCTTATTGAGTCTTCCTTGTATGTGACACATTGCTTCTACTTGCAGCTTTCAGAATTCTATCTATGGCATTAAATTTGATTATAATATGCCGTAGCATAGGTTTATATGGGTTTATTTTGTTTGGAGTTCATTGAGCATCTTGGATGTGTATATTCTTGTCTCTCAATTTTTGAACTTTTCAGCCATTATTTCTTTGAATATTCTTTGTGTTCCTTTCTCACTTTCTTCTTCTAGGACTCAATGTGTATATTGGTATACTTGATGGTATCCCACAAGTCTGTCAGGCTTTTCTTCTTTCACTTTTCTTCTTTCAGTTTCTCAGACTGCATGATTCAGTTATCTTATCTTCAAGTTCTCTGATTCTTTCTTCTGCCAGCTCCAACTTGCTGTTGAACTTCTCTAGGGAATTTTAAATTTCTGTTGCTGTAGTTTTCAGCTCCGTTTGGTTCCTTTTCATAATTTCCATCTCTCTATTGATATTCTTTGTGTTCATCTACTGTTTTTCTGATTTTCTTTAATTCTTTGACCATGTTTTCCTTTAGCACTTTGTGCATATTTAGGAACCATTTTTTAAAAATCTCTGTCTGGCATATCCCAGGTCTGGTCCTCCTCATTGATGCTTTCTAATGCTTTAATCTTCCCTTTAGGCCATTACTTCCTGTTTCTTTGAATGTTTTGTGACCCTTTGTTGAAACCTAGACATTTCGATATTTTAATGTTTTATTGCTGGGACTTAGACTCTGAGGCATCTGGTCCATAAGCTTGTATCCAGCTAGTATTATATCAGAGTTTTCCTTGATAGGCAATAGCTAACAAAAGAAGAGGAAGAAGAAAAAAAAAAAAAAGGCAAAAAAAGGAAGCATCTTTCCCAGTCTTTGCACCTGTGCAGTGCTCTCCTTTAGGGCTTATCTATGCAATGAGTTTGGAGACTAGCTCCAAAATGTAGGACCCTCCCTGATCCTGTCTGCTCATGCTTGTTGTCTTGGGTAGGTGTGTGTGGCCCTAGGAATTCCGCTGTTTACAGGAGTCCAAATATCTCCTCTTTTCTAGGAAATAGTTTCCTCATGGTACAAGTATTGCACTCTATATCCTACAGCCAGCAATCTCTTGCCCCAGGCAACACAACTTGACTTCTCTCCCACAGCATTCTATATGAGGGTTGCAGGGCAAGTTCTGGGACAGCAGGTCCCTCAGGTTACCATTAGACAGATTGGGCCAGACACACAGGCTCCTAGTATGTGCATGAGGGTTACTCTGCTCACTCCTAAACCGGGACCAGGGATCCACACTGGTAGCACAGGCTGGGTCTACACTGAGTGGGTGAGGCATGGGGGAGGGACCAGCCAGGGCACCAGGAGAGTCTACTGCTTTTAAGTAGCCTTTTTTTTTTTTTTTTTTTTTTTTTTTTTTGGTGCTTGCCCTATTACCGCATTCCTTTCATTCTTTTCTGGAGCTCTTAGAAAGAGGTTTCTGACAATTTTATTGGTTGTTCAAAGCTTTTATCTAGGAATGGAGCCCTGAAGTGCCTCTCCCTGCCATTTTGAATGGGGTGGGGCCCCCCAATTGATTTTTTTTTTAGGTGGTAATGGGGATTGAACCAGGACCTCATGGAAGCAGGTGTTAAACCCCTCACCTACATCTGCTCCCCAGTTGATTTTTGACAGAGGTGCAAAGGCAATTCAATGGAAGAAGGATGGTCTTGATGGTCTTTGCCCACTTAGTTGAACTCAATCTCCGGATCCCTAATCACATGGCTGTTTTTTCTGGTGTGGCTAGCCCCCAAGCTAAGCTTACAGGTATAAGGCATTGATTTCACCAAACAAACCCCATATAAACTCGGGACTCAAAGCTCTGGTGAACTTCCATAGTTGAGAAGATACATCACTGTGCTGGGAGGGTGACACATTGTGAGATCACACATATTGTGAGAGAGGACACAGAAGCTCACATTAGAGACCCTCCCAGACCTTGCCCTATGCATCTCTTCCATAGGCTTCTTCTGTTTTTTATCCTTTTACTGTAATACTAAAATCATCAGTAAGTTCTGTGAGTCGTTCTAGTGAATTCGAGAACCTGAGGGAGTGGTGGAAACCCCTAAATTTGTAGCCAGTTAGTCAGAAGTACAGATGACCAGGGCCCCCAAATTTTGACTGGTGCCTAATGGACAATCTTGTAAAGGATTGCCCTTAACCTGTAAAACCTGGCAGAACCCTGGGTAAACTCAGAATTGAATTTAATTGCAGTATTTGCAGAATCTGTATTTGCAGTATTTGTAGGCTCTATTGAAAGTTGCAGATGTTTTTGCAACCTCTATAACTTAAATGTCACATGTTATACAGAAATTAATTCAATAGATCATAGATCTAAATGTAAAATTGTAAAGCAATAAAATGTGAGGAAAACATAAGAGAAAATATTCATAAGCTGGGGTTAGGCAAAAAGTTCTTAGACATCACACCAAAATCATGATCCATAAAAGAAAACATTGGTAAGTAGTGAGGAAGGATAGAATAGCGACCCAAGGAGGAGAGGAGGAAAACCTAATAAATTTCCACACAAACAGCACTCATTAGAAAAGACTGAAGCAACATCCTGCTGGACTCTCATAGGCAAGTTATCAGGAGACAGCTTGCAGTATTTACCCATCAGCTATAGAAGCAGCGCTGGCAGCTTGTGCCTGCTAACATGCACAGACAAGTTATGGGAATGCAGCTTGCAGCATCCACCCAGCAAAAAGAAGGAGAAAAACAGGAAATTCCCACACCACCCACCTATTTTCATAAGCTCCTGTTGCAGCAAACTCCAGCAGGGCTCAAGAGCAATAGCCAGAAGCCAATTACCACTGGACAGCAACCTCTAAAAATCAAACCACCAAATGAATTTCCCCCACTTGGCCCTAAATAATCCAATCAGAGTAAACCCTAACCCCAATGATAGCCCATAAAATCAAGGACCCCAAAATGGAGAGCACGCATCTCTACCTTGAGCATGCCCACTTTCATGTCTGAGTGTACTTTATCTTTATTAATCTCTTTTCTAACTTTCTTATAACTGTGGTGTATCTCTGAATTCTTTCTTATGATGTAACCAAGAACCTGAAGAATAAATTTCTCATTGTATCCATTTAATTGATTCGTTTTTCCCTTCACAAAGAGAATGCCAAAAGTGTTCAGGATCCTCTGAACACTCAATACCTGGCTACTCAAAGTGTTGTGCAAGTACCAGTAGCAAGGGAGCTGGCCAGAAATGCAGAATCCTTGTGTACTAGCCCAAACCTACAGAGTCAGAATCTGCACTTCAACAAGATTCCCCCCAGGTGATTTACATGCACTTACAGTGTAAGAAAACAGGGAGGATGGATGAAGACAGTGCCAAATAGTGCTTAGAAATCAAGAAATTGATGGTCTATCAATGTAGAGAAAGAATGGGCAATGAGAAGGCTTCAGAAAAGTCTGTTTGAAGACCTGGAAGCAATCTTAGAAATACCCTAGTACTTAAGGCAAAAGGGAAATCCTAGCTCTTGGGTGTGAATAAAAATGCTATCCATTTTCTATTTAATCTATAAGTAACATGAGAATATAAACAAAACCATCATTGGAGCCCCCCAAAAGATAGATCCTTTAGCTGTTTCAAGAACAAAACCCAAACCTACCAAAATTCTTGAAAAGTGTTTATCCACTTTTAATCAAAATCTCCTTGCTTCTGCCCTTCCCCCATCCCACTGCCTTGTCAGAATGATTCTTTTGAAATGGAAGTCAAATCATGTCACTCATGTGTTCAACAGCTTTCAACGGCTCCTCCATTTTACTTAGAGTAAGAGCCAGAGTTCTAATAAGGCTTTACACTGTCTGCCTCCCACCTTGGCCACTCTTTGACCTCACCTGCTACTACTCTCTCCCTGGCTTGCTCAGCTTGAGACACATTGGCCATCCTGCTAGTCCCTGAACTTGTCAAGCACCTCACCTCCAGGTCTTAGCACTTGTCTCCTCTGCCTTGGACCCTCTTCCTCCGGATAACTCATGGTTCACTTCTTTCAGGTTTTGCTCAAGCATCATCTTACTAGTGAGGCCCTCCCTGACCACCCTGCATTCAACAGCAAACCCCTGTCCTCTACCCGCCCTTGCCCTGCTTTATTTTTCCCAATAGCACTTATCATCATTTCTCACACTATTTATTGTTTTGATTTGGGGGGGGTCTTTTTTTTTTCCTCCTAGAATATAAGCTCTTCAAAGGGTAGGACTTTATTTTGGTTATTTCCATAACTTACATGCCTTAAAAGTGATAGTTGTTGAATGAATGAATGAACAAATGATCCTGTAACAGTTCATCCTCACCACCACCAAAGAAATTGCCTCCTCAGGTTGCATTTCTTTTTCAGTTATCCCATTAAGGCCACATTTGGAGGTGATTTTTAACAACTTCACCTAAACAAAAATGTTACAGCAGACATACAATAACTTCTAATACCAACTGCAATACAATTCTGGCACTAACTACCTAGAATTAAATCAGATTCATAGGTTAGGAGCACAGTCCCCACAAGACTGGCCTCACTTCAGAGACCATATGCAAGATGGGGAGTCCCCAGGACCACCCATACTTCTGACCAACTGGCTACAAATTCAGCAGTTGTCATCACTCCCTCACATTCACCAGTTCTCCAGAATATCTCACAGAACTCACTGAAACCACCATACCTACAATTCTAGTTTTATCATAGTAAAACAGAATTACCAAAAGAAGAGATGCATGGGATAAGATCCACAGAGGCAGGACATATCTCACCCTGCCATATCCATGTGTATGACCCATCAGGGAAGCTCACCTGAGCCTCGGTGTCCATGGTTCTCTTGGGTTTCATCACATAGGCGTGCTTGATTGATTCAATTCAGTCTCTAGCTTCCCCTCTTCTCCCAGGATATTGGGCTGATAACAGGATGCTCCAACCCGCTAATCATAGGGCTGGTCTTTTTGGTCTGGCCAGCTCCAACTCTAAGGCTGCAGGTGTGACTGGCTCTCCCAGAGCCAGCTCATTAGTATAAACTTATCAGGAGTGATCTGGAGGGCAGTCTACCTTGAACAACAAAGACCATCCAATCTGGGGAAATTCCAAGAATGTAAAGGTTATCTCCTAGGAACCTGGAGTGAGCTAAATTCTTCATTATACCCAGGAAATGGGTCATTTGGTATGATTTGCCCAGGGTGTTTATGGAGTGACTTTGGACAAGGAAAGGAGGGGCTTGCATCTGTCTCTCACAGTCAAAAGTTAGATGTCCCTGAATATAATTTTTTAAATATTGGGGAAAAAAATTTCAGGGTGTTGCAGTTACCACTGGGTCCCTTGTCTTCCTTGACTTATAACATGAATGAAATGTTATTTTATAAAATATAAGGTAATTGCAGCCACTCTGAAATGCTACATGTCCAAACTATACAGTATTTCAGAAATCTTTCCTGTTTGCCCATTGCTTTTGCAATTGTGTAAGTATCAGTAGCAATTTATAAAAGAAATAGATTTAAGCAAACTTTACCTCTATTCTAGTTTTGCAAATCTCCTTACCAGGGGAACTTGGTTTTTAACCCTGGTCATTGGAATCATCCGTGGACCTGTTTCAATGGACAGATGACCAGGCCTCACCCTAGAGATTCTGTTTCAGTGGATCTGAGGTGGGGCCTGTATATCAGGATTTTATAAAAAGCTCCAAAGGTAAGTCTTCTGGTACAGAGCCAGGATTGAGAATAACTGCTATAGGACCAGTGGTTCACAAAGTAGGGTGCCAGCAGCAGCAGCAGCTCCTGGAAACTTGTTTAGAAATGCTAGTTCTCAGTCCCCACCACAGACTTACTGCTTCTCAGATGCTAGGAGGCTGGGGGTGGTTAAGAACCCCTCCAGGTGATTCTGATGCACTAAAGTTTGAGAACCACTGCGGCTGGGGGGTTAAATTTACTCCATGTAATATAACTAGGACTTGGTTAGTTTATTGTGACTTGAAGCCTAGTTATGTCCATAAACATTAACCTAAAGAGTATGTCTGCAAAATTTCCTACTCCCACTCCCTTCCTCCCCCTGCTTTTTTTCCACTACATTTTTTGCCAAAATGAGAACTAGAAGGATCCAGGTCCACCAACACTCTTGGAAATCTTCATTCATCTTTGAAATTGTAACACAATTGCTAAACAATGACACAGTTGACCGTTAAAAAGGTTAAGTAGTATATAGAGCTCATAAAACGAATTCTCATTCCCCTCCCCTTAAAAAAAAAATCCTAAATATCCTAAAATATACCTTTAGGTTAACATTTTTTTGTCACTGGATGTATCTTTCAGAAAGAAAGGCTGGGAAAGAGAAATCATGGCATTTATATGATTGCCTTTCCTTTCTACTTTTATACGTGAAAATTCGATGTGTTTGGTTCCAGAACAAGCAGCACCAAGCAGCTGAAGCCCCTTCCTCTTTCTTCTCACTGCTAGGGAGGACACTGGGGAAGCTGACAATCTTTCACTCCCAGCACAGAGTAGAGACAAGGGCATTGAGATGGAGGTAGAGCAAAATGACTGTAGTTTTCTAGTTTCTCCTCCAGCCAGTGTCAAACAGCTATGCCTTTTTAAATCTATCCCTTCACTTCATTTGCAGTGGAAAAACATTCCACAAAAAGAAGGCTCTGATTATGGACATACTTGTTTCAGGAAAAAAAAAAAAAAAAAAAAAAATCAGTATGAAGAGGCTTTATTTGGAGGAAATATGATCTCTTATTTTTCTTTGTTAAATATTTAGGTAGTTTTGCAAAATATATGATATGGTAAAAATAAATGAAAAAATATTTACACATACACACATTGTGCTTTCAAATCATAATAGCATTGCAAATAATCCTGAACTTGAGAAACAGCTTTTGGCAAAACAGATATCCCTTTGCATTTCTTCTATTAGAAATTTTATTTTGCAAGCATATTTCACTTTCTAGAATCTTGCCTCATTTTGGGTCAAATTCACAACGTAATTTGGGGAGCTGTCATTCCTGAAGGGCCTCGACAATTGGTTTCCTCTAAGAATTAGCAATACCTGCTTTATCTTCAAATGACCAAAAGTGTTCCAATGAAATTTATCTAGCTTTCAATGCTTCTTTTAACCTGCTTTGAAACTCTTCAATAACTGCCAGCAAAGAGTCTCAAATCTGACTTGAACTAATATTGCTTCATTAGCCTGAGCATTAGAGCCAACAGGCTAAACCAGTCACCCAGAGTCTGCCCCATCCTCACATGCATGTTTTAGAAGACAAGAGTGAGCTCAGTTGGGAGGGGCAAGGGTGGTTTCTGCTGTTTTATTGAAGAAGTTAATTATTTTCCTGTACTTCCTCTCCAGTGGTATTTTCCACCTACCCCACCTTGAAATCCTAGAGCCATTTCTACAAGGTGCATTACTCCACTTCATTAAGTAACAGTTCCTGCTAGCTAAAAGCATTCAAAAATAATAGCAGCAAGCAATAGTTTTACTTGCATTTCCTGACTCCAGTCTGTGTGTGCCTGTGAACTTTCCATATTAAAAGGTGGTGATAGAGGGTCTGTTTTTAAATGTTGTGACCTTGTCAAAATCCATGGATAGGGGAAGAAGCTGGAGAAGAAATCCCTGATCTGTAACTAAATATGTGTATGTGTTTTATCTGTTCATATTGGCCTGCTTGTCTGCCAGCCTGCCTGCCTTTTATAAAGCATTACATGCTCTATGCTCTGGGTATACAAAATAAGACAAGGTACCAGTTCTCAAGGAGCTGACAGTGGAGTCAGGAGGGAAGGTGCAAATGTAAAACAGTAACTAATTGTGAAAGCAGGATGCAATAAGTGATAGAATAAAGATTTATGCATAGAGCTAAGGGAGCAAAGAGGCAGGAAGGACAGGTGGGTCCTGACTGAGGGGAGGTTTGAGGCAGCAGACCCGAGTATTGGGCAGATTCCAGGCTCCAACAGGCATAACAGGAAGATGGAAAAGCAAGACTCAAAATGATATGGATTAAGCAATATAATGTGTATTACAGTTCAGGGCACGTAGTTTCACTTATTATTTAAAGGAACAGCAGACATTTGAGTTGAGCTTTGAAGGATAAAAAGATTTTTAAAAAGGGAGAAGGGTATTTCAGGCTGAGGGAAGAGCATGGATACAGAGACTTGACAGTTTGAGATTGGGAGTGAGCTGGGGAAGGATGAGTGGGCAAAAGGTGCCAGGAGAGACAAAGCAGGAGACTGACAGTTAAGTAAAAGACCAAGTTTGCATCACATTTTGAGAAGTTTGGAGGAAATGAAGAAAAGGTGGTTATTCTCCCTCTCCTCTCAGACACATCACCACTTTCTCTCTGGTCCAGCAGACCTGGCCAAAATTACTAAAGGAGTGTAAGGAAATGTCCACATTACAACAAACCAGGATATCTTCGTGGTGGCCCAGTGTCCTAATTAACCAATTGTGAAACAGTCCATCACTTCTACTCACCCAGACCTCTCTCCTGCCAGCGCCATCTCCTCTTCCAGGGAGCCCCAACACCGTTACCTCTGCTGTGTCCTACATCACCCCGTCCCCTGTGGCTGTGCCATGTAAACTTGGACCAGGAGCAGTAGCACCACAGTCCCCACTGCCAACAGCACTGGCACAGCCAAGGTCAGTGGAGGATGCTCGTGCACAGAAAATGTGTCGGAACATGGCTGCATACCGTCCTGCTGGAGAAAATTCAAATGGTACCTGGTAGGTACAGTGTAGGCCATCAATAAATAGCTATTAAATTGAGTTGTAATTAAGAGCTCTTGATTAAAATAAACCCTGCCACTGTTTGTTGTATGAATCTTCACAGGTCAAATATCTCTGTAAATGAGGTTAAAAACTTCAAGGAGCAATTGGGGTGTCATCAGTTTCAAGCCTAAATGTTTAATATGTTCTGCCATGGCCCTCACTAAAACTTTAGTATTATTTTAAAAATAATAACATGTGTTTTAATTTCCTGGCTGCTAAAACAAATAACAAAAAGTGGGTTGGCTTAACAGGAATTTATCTCATAGTTTTGAGGCTAGGAAAAGTCTAAAATTGAGGCATCAGCAAGGCGATGCTTTCTCCTGGAGACTGTGGCATTCTGGGGCTGGCTGCCAGTGATCCTTGGTCCTTGGATTTTCTACCACATGGCCATGCACATGGCACTGTCTTCTTTCTCTTCCAGTTCCGTTGACTTCCAGCTTCAGGCTGCTCCCTGTGGCTTCTCCTCCATGCCCAATTCCCTTTGCTCATAAGGACTTCAGTCATATTGAATCAAGGCCCATCCTCATTCAGTTTGGACACACCTTAATTAATAACACCTTTAAAGGTCCTAATTTGCAAATGAGTTCTGCAGGACCAGGGTTTGGGACCTGAACATGGGTTTGGGGAACATGATTTAATCCCCAACAACATGTGATTTTCCTGATTACAAAGGTCATACATACACATTAAAATAAAATTTGGAAAATACCCAACTCTCTCCCATTCAAAATCCCCAGAGAAACAGTAGCCAAAATCACCCATTGTGTTATTTTTCTATGGCTGCTGTAACCAATTACAACCTCAGTGGCTCAAACAACACAAATGTTCTGGAGGTCAGAAGTTGGACCCCAGTCTCATTGGACTAATGTGACAGTACTGGCAGGGCTACAGTCCTTTCTGGATGCTCTAGGGGGAATCTGTTTCCTTGCCTTTTCCAACTTCCTGAGGCTGCCTACTTTCTTGGGTCGTGGACTCTTACTCCATCTTCAAAACCAGCAATATCACATCTGTCTGCTCATTCTTCTGTAGTCTAGCTCACCCTGACTCTCTTCTTCTGCCTTTCTTACTCTTTTTGTGTGTGTGTGTGTGCCAATTGCCTTTTATTTATTTTTTAAAAGATTTATTTATTTTCCTCCTGCCCCCATTGTTTGCACTTGCTGTCTGTTCTCTGTGTCTGTTCATTGTGTGTCCTCTGTGTCTCCTTATCCTCTTTTTTTTTTTTTTTTCAGTAGATATCGGGAACTGAACCCGGGATCTCCCATGTGGTACGTGGGTGCCCAACTGCTTGAGCCACATCCTCTTCCACTTTTAATGATTATATTGCACCTACCCACATAATCCAGGATAATCTATCTGCTGGTCAGCACCTGCAAACTTTAATTCCTCTTTGCCATGGTATGTAACATATTCACAAATTCTGGGGATTAGGATATGGGCATCTTTATTCTGTCTTCCACACCCACAGTCCTTGTACTCAAAAAAAGTCACTGTAAACATTTCATGATATAACTTTCTAATCTTTTTAAAGTATACATATATGCAAATATGTAATATACAGTAATAGTCTGTTCTTCATTTTGAAGAACATGGGCTAATGTGCACACGGGAAATGGATTTTTCTGAATAGCTGTGTACCAGTAGGTTGTGCTCTACTTATTAGCTCAGCTCTTAATCCACAAACTACTGTGAATAAGTGGAGACTGCATCATCAGTAAAGGTGCACCTGCCCATTCCCCTTTTCCATTCAGAGACCATGGAACTGGTGTGAATATATTAGTGTGTGTTGGCTCAAGAGTTAACTGAATTTGGCCAGAAAGTTAAAAAACTTTCCTTCCAGGAAGAATCAGAGGCATTCCAATGAAAAGAGGGGTCACTGGCAGTAGTGAAGCCTGGGTGTGCCCACACTTGTAAAACAACTCTGTGCTGATCATGCTTCAGTCCCTCGAGTTCTGCAAAAAAGAAGAGAACCTATTTAGATATATATTCTAATAGTTTGTGTGTGACCGGGCAACTTTTTCTTCCTCCTGCAATGTTCTAAGATTACATTTGTGAGAATAGTGTACTTGACATCAGATACTTTTTTCTCCTGGCAGGTCACTCATGAGTCATCATTCAAGATTTTTATAAGATTGTCTCCACAAACTATTCTCCACATAGGGAGTTTCAAGCAGTATAGCAATTCATGCCTGGAAGAAATTTCAAAATGGAAAATCTGTTTGAGGAATCAAGTAAAATCAAGAAAACCATTTGGAGTTTACTTTGGGTAAGGTTGATTATAACTGCAAAGGAAATGCTGTTTATTTATAGAGCACCTTTCCTCTAAATTACTAAATTTAGAGAAATTACTAAATTCCACTAAATCACTAAATTACTGTGTTCTCTCATGAAAGACAGGTAAGAAGAGACATTTTGGTAAGTTTAACTTATTTGGTGATAAGGGAAAAGGGTCTCTCATCCCAACTTTCCCTGTCTTTCATTCCCCATTTTTTCTCATCCTTTTTAGATACAAAATTCCAAACTTTTGAAAAGATTAGCAGCAAATAAGGCCAAAGATAGGGCAAGGAGTAAGTGGAGTCACTCACTCCCAAGTGCAGCTCTTTTATCAGAGGCAAAACCCCATGGAAGTTTTTTTTTTTTTTTTTTTTTTTTTTTGGTTTTGGGGGCGGGGTTTAACCCGGTGGGAAGCCACCCCTTAATTATTCAGCGGCAAAACCCCATGGAATTTTTTTTTTTTTTTTTTTTTTTTTTGAGGTATTGGGGCCGGGATTGAACCCTGTGGGAAGCCAGCGCTCAATCATTGAGCCACATCTGCGTCCCTAAGTTGTTTTATTTCGTTTATTTTGTTTGTTGTTTGTTTTTTTTGGAGGTACCAGAAACCGAACCCTGGACCTCCCATGTGTGAGGCAGGAGCTCAACTGCTTGAGCCACATCCACTCCCTTGTGGAAGCTTTAATCCACGTGTATCTGGGGTCTCCCTTTCCCCTGAGATTTAGATAAAATGAAATCAATTCCCTAATGCCAAGGCCTGTTCTCAAAGTCACCTCTGGCTCAAAACATTTGCTTTCTCAGTTTATGGATTATAGCAATGTTTCACAGTTTTGCTTCTGTTCCACAATGCATTGGTCAGGTGTCACATTTAGGCATGTTTCCAATTTACTCACACAGACACACACACACACACATATACACTCTCACACACACTTTCCAGAAGGTGGTTTACATGGTAAGTGAACTTTACTGAAGACTTGGGAGGGAAATGAAAGTGATGACTTCACCAAGAGGATTTTCACTCACTGCTGTACATCAGTTGGAACCCCAGTTTCATGTCCTTTGCTCCTCTCCTCACCCCTTCTTCCTCTTCGAAGCAAAACAAATTCCTCTCCTTCTGCCTCACAGACCTGGTCAGCCATTTCTTTTGTTGCCTCAGCACCTTCCAACAGTCCTCAAGTGTTCACCTACTCCAAATGGCTTTATCAAGTTATTTCCCCAGACAGAGTTCCTTCCTAAGAAGAATTCTGGTGCCAGCTGTTAAGATAATAAAAATTTCAATGTTGTATAATTTATTTTTAAACTTCAGTGTTTTCAGCCATAAGAAGATAAGCATTTTATTTTATTCAACAAATATTTATTGTGTGTTTATTCTGTGCCAGGCATAATTGCCAGAGCTGGTAGCATGGTAGGGAATTAGACAAGATCCTGGCCCCTCATGGAGCTCTCAGCCTTGTGGAGTAGAAGTATTTTAAACAAATAACAATGCAAATAATTTATTACAACTGTGGGTAAATGCCACAAAGGAAATTTTCAGGATTTTATGAGTACTATCTGGAAGGGAATATTAGTAGTGGGAAGAGGAGACAGGTAAGGGAATGCTACCTTGATGACATTTTATTTCCCAGGATTATAAAGTCTGATTTACTTCTAGGCCAATGTTCTTCACTCTGTAAAGGCTGCTTCTCAAGAGACAACTAAATTAGGAAGAATAACATTTGTTGAGTTTCTACCCTGAACTAATTAATTAATCCAACAAACATTTGTTGAACTTCTAGGTGCCCGGCACTGTGGGTGAAGTTTTAAGTCCCTTAAATATTAGCTATTCAATAACAGTAGTACATCTGACCAAATATCATTAGACCAGTATTTATAATTTTGGGTTTATAGCAGTGGGTTCAAATTCCTTATAATCTTGGTCTTTCTGGATTCCCTTTGTTAACTTCAGTGGAATCCTTTGACTTTTAAATGTCATGTCATGTTTTACAACAGTAGATTGCTGCTTTGTATGCTTGCAAACACTGAAGGTTTTTTTTTTTTTTCCAGTTGTCATTATTTCTTTTTGAAATGATTTTGTCACTATTGTACAAAATAGCATGGATGTCCTAGATTTGCCTACGACCCGCATCCATACAATTTAAATAAACTATTCAGAAGATAGGTACTAAACTAATTATGCTATAGGAAAAATGTGACTAGAAAGCTATTTTTAAAGCTAGGCAGTTTTAACATTTTTGAGTACAGTAGCCATAGACACATTCCTTCATTAGGCCAAGGTGATGGCAATTATATGTCCTTGGTACCTGCCTTTGTGAAAGAACAGTTTTGTACAACACAGATATTGCTATATTATCAAAATTTTCAAGGATAGCTTGCTTTCTTTTATTCTTCCTTTTTTAAAAAAGCAAAACCACTGGCCACTAATAGAGCAAACATATGCTTTAGCTCATATAATCCTAATGATGAATTCTGATTTTAGTGGATTTTGAATTAATCATAACAGTGAAATTTTATTATACTACAGTTTAAGTAACCACATTTATGGAAAAAAATACCTAGCCACAGAAATATTATAACCTTTGTTCATCTCAGAACTTTACAGTAATCATTGACATTTGTATAATGTTTTAGGGTTTATTAAGTGCTTTCACACACATGGATAAAAGCTTTCCAAAGATTTTTATATTCCATACAATTAAAACAAGCCAGTATTCTCAGAGACGCTCTGGGAAACTGGGGATAGAACATAAACTGCTCCAACTGGATGATAGATGCTGTGTAACTCACCATGCCACCAGGGATGGGAAAGCATTTCTTTTTTTTTTTTTTCTTCCATTTGTGGTTACTAATCCATACAAAATCAATCAAAGGTAAAGTACAAGTCTAAAGTAATTTGGAAGGGTACTTCAATTTCATGTAGTGTCAAAGGAGTGGGGACAAAGAAGGGACAGGTAAAAAAAAGAAAAGGGAAATATAGAGGAGAGAGGAAATGGCAAATGGGGTATAGAAAGAAAGTGGGGAGGGAAAGTTAGGCAGTAGAGGAAGAGAGGAGAGAGAGAAAATGTAGGAAATGAGAGAAACTCAGGCCTCTGCATTTAGGGTGCTACACTCTTATCATTGCTTTTGAAAGTGCTAACTTAAGACCTTTGAGGTTCCTTATACCACTTTGAATAGGATTCCAGCAGAAACCCACAATAAGGAAAATTTATTCCCTGGAACAATATTTATCAAACTGAGTTTTTGAACTACATATTCTCAGGGAAAGTGGATCTTTGGATCAAACTTAATGGTTTCTATATGATGATAATCTTCTAAAATATTAATATAAGCATATGCTGAACCACCAGGATACTGCCAATTTCAGTGTCAGTGTTTGCTTTTGTGTTAACTTTTGGGTAGATCTAAAATAGCACTGGGTTGCTCTTAATTCTCATGGGCTCATGATAAAAAAGTAGTCATTAACTTACATGATGCATTTGTGCCAAATAAAGTCCAAATGATGCCTTCATGTGCTTGTAAGAAGGAAGGTTTTGATGTTTGAACAGAGAAAAGTTGTGGGTGAATGTGGTCATCCCTAGGGGAAATACCCACTTAGAAAGTAGGGGTACAAGGAACCCAACACCACCTGTGCCTTAGACATGGGTACCAGAGGCTCATTGCAAGTGGCAATTAAGTTTCAGCAAAAGGACATATCCTATCACCTTAATGTTGTTCATTTGAATTTCACACATTTTGAATTTAATTTGAAATTTTATTTTGAATTTATAATCGTATTAGAGCTATAAGCATTGGAAGTTTGTAACTTTTTAAGTTTGTACACATTTAAATAATAATATAATAACCACAAATTAGGGCAACTCTGGGAGGATTTTTATATTTTAAAAGGACTCTGTTCATTACTTGAATTTGAGAAACACTGCTCTAAGTTGCAGTGGACCATCAGTATTACCCATGTGGCTAAATAATATCAAACTACAGACCAATAATATCAAATTAGAAAGTTCTGTGACAATTGAATCATGTTTTTCTATTGACTCTTATTATTACTTCATAGATGTTTTTATTCTTTCCCAATCACTCTTTTTGAGGGTAATGGATGTTAATATCTTTGCTTTAATTTTTTTCTATCTTCCACTGGTTCTGAAAACAAATTTTTAGTAATAAAAAGTATTAACCATTTAAAATGTCCATTCATTCTTATTTTTTTCTTTTCGGCTTTTGCTTTTTAATTGGGTGAAAGACTTTATATCTACATTATTATGTATATACATACTTGATGGACACTTTATATCAACAGGCATAGCAATATAAATTTAAAGAAATCAGTTGTTATTTCAGGCCAACTTTGATTAAGTTGATATTTATCACTGCTTCTGGTTCAAAGATTCCTTTCACCAATCTGCACTGACCAGACTCTCTGGAAGTTTATTTTTTATTAGAGAAGATGTAGGCTTACACAAAAATCATGCATAAAATATGGAGTTCCCATATACAACCCTATAATTAATACCTTGCATTAGTATGATACATTTGTTTTAATTCATGAAAGACATTTTTATAATTGTATATTAACTTTAGTCCATCATTTACAATAGGGTTCACTCTTAGTGTTGTACAGTCCTTTTGTCCAATCATTCTTTCAATAAATATCTATTGAATGGGTAATATTACCAGGAGAAAATTATATATATATGTATGTAGTATATATATTAAGATAGATAGATAGGTATAGATACATAGATACATAAGACATGGTTCTTTGCCTTGAGAAACTCAAAATCTAACAGGGGAGATAAATATGAAAACATATAGTTACAAAGCAATGGAAATAATTGCTATAATAGATTCATGAACTGAAGCAAAGAGGAGAGAAAGACTAACTTTAGCTGGGGGAAGACAAAAAGAAATTCTCTTGTATTATGACTTATCATTACTCTGTTTAATAAATTAGAATTTTCACATTCCAGAGTAAGAGGAGAACATCTGTGTAGGGGTTTTAGTATTGATCTCATTAAGCAAACAGGCCTGCAACAGTGTTGAGATTATGATACAAGATTTTGCTACACACAATAACAACTGCGTAATGAACCAAGGAAGTGTTGAAACTACTCCATTATACAACCATTCTTTAATTTCATTGTAGGAGAGCATATGTAAATAGTATATAGTAAATAGTATGATGTATGCATCATTTCATTCACATATGCATTTGGAAAACTATGTACCTACCATATGCAAGGTACTGCTTAGACACTAATAAGTAAACAAAGATTAAGAAAGCATCACTCCTGCCTCAAGAAGATTATGACCTACCTAGTAAGGGAGATAAAATATACTCAAAGCTATAACCCAAGGCAGTTTGTATGATGAGTCCTGAGAGGTATACACCCAAAATGCGGAACTGTTCAGAGAAAATGCTTAGTCTGAGTATGAGGGATGATTTCTTGGATTTGAGCTGGGCTATAAGCGATAGGCAGGGTTTTGGGAGGTGTCTATCATGGGGAAAGGGTGAGGGTCCCAAACAAAAGAATACTTCAAATCATATGAGCACATTTGTGGAGATGGGAAAGGGTAGGTTGTGTTTGAGGACGAGTGAGTATTCTAGTTTGGTTTGAGCACAAAGTACAAGCAGCAGGGCTGTGGGAGATAATTTGGAAAAGATTGATTAGTAATAGATCACAGGTGGCTCAAACCTTCGGCACAACGGACAATTCTGAAAACATTTACTGAAGGCTTATAAAAGCCCAAGACTTGGGAATTCATAGATCAATAAATGAAGCCCATACCCTTGGGAACTCAGGCACACAATCCTTGGTACTTTGGAGATAGCCATAGTGTGACGATTACAAAATGTGAGGATGCATGTGTAATGATATGTGCAAAGGGCTATGAGAGCCATTACCTCCGCTTGGGGGGGTAGGGGCATGGGGATGAGGGGGTGGGTCAGGGAATACCATCTCCAGAGAGGAGATGGTATTTTAATTGGGTCTTGAAAATGAACATAGAAAAAGTTTCTGCTATATACAAAGTCCCAGAGATATGGAAGAGCTGGCCTAATCAAAGAGCAAAGAGCAGTCCTGTGTGACTCAAGGGGGAAGTATTGGAAGTTGCGGCTGGAAAGGAAGGGTGGGGTCAAAATGAAAAAAGCCTCCTGGGTTGTGCTAAGGGATTTGGACTTAAGTCTTTTCAGCCAGTGGTTTTTAATCTCCTGGGGTGGAAATTTTGGCAGGACAATTGAAACGATTAAAGGTCTGGAAACACCAAACAAACCAGCAGTAATTACAGCACGATAGATAGTACAGTGTCGTCTTGGTCTCACAGTGTCTATAAAAGCATTCATAGTTTAGCACTATTCACTTGGTTGACCTTCAGCACCGCATTTCTGTTGGAGCAGAACCCTTTATTTCCAGCCAGCGCACTCATGAGGCAATGTTCTCACACATTCCATTAAGTCCAAGATAGCTCCCTCGCCATAGACTTGATGCTACTCTCAGCCTCTTTCTCACCTCTTACTTGTTACAAGTTGGACTCTCTTTAACACCCCATGAGTTGTTCAGATCAGCATTCTGTGTGACGGAAGTTGCTCTTTAAAGTTTGAACACTGACAAAAATGAATTTTACCTATGGTTCAAAATCTGGTGGTATGTTTTTAAAGCATGCAAGGTACAAAGTGCTGTTTCTTACCAGGTGAAAAACATTGCTGTAGGCAATAGAGAGTCTAGAGAGGCTTTTAAGCAGGTGGTTCTTTTGACCAAAGTGATGATGTGGGCAGATGAATCAAACCACAGCGTGTGAAATGGGTTGGAGGAAGAGAGGCTGAAAACGAGGAGACCACTTAACGGTAGAGTTAGGAACAGTACTCGGGTTTCAGTAGAAAATGGAGATTAGGGGTCACTTTGTTAAGAAAGTATGGTATATTGGAAATTGAGTGGATGGGGAATGGGTGTCATGAAAAGGAGTCGAAAAAGGATCTGACATTTTAGGCCTTGGTGAACAGAAGAATGTTGGTGCTATTAATAGAAACAGACTAGCCAGGAATTACAGCTTTTTGGGATTATGTGAGAAGTGTGGCTCAAGGGTAATTGAATTTTAAATGGTAGTTATAAATTAGCCAAGGTTAGTGATGTCTTTTAGAATATTCTTATAGTTCTAATAAAAACCCAGGGAAAGTGAAACTTGCCTCAGATAGCACTTCAGTATATTTTGATTATTTACTCTCAGTATTTCCTCTTTAAGTCCCTTTAAATGCAATTTTAATTTTTAAAAACGGATATACTTACAATTTTCATGGAATGCATTAATCATACAAAAAAGTTAACACTTCTAAGCCCTAAGCAGGAGTATTCTGGGGTCTACACCTTCTGGTAACTGGGATGCTGTGAGACAGGTTAGCGGTTCTGAAGTACTTGCGTGTCTAGGAATTCTGGTAAGTCTAAATCTCCTGAGAAAGACCCCTGTAAGCCTGCTTCTTTGATCCCTACCTCTTCACCCTGGGGTGGGGTATATACAGATACTTCTTACCACAGAACACAGTAGGCAATCTTTAAGTAGAGGAGTAAGGAATGAATCTAACCTTTGAGCCCTATTATTTCTCTTACTACAAATGAGGAAGTTAAAAACAACTTTCACTTGCTAGTTACTTCCCCAATTTGAACAGACAGGAACAAAACCCGCCAAATAACCCAAACCCACAAGTTAGTGGACTCAACCTCAAACCTGAGTGATTGGGTAAAAAAAGTGCTTTTCTTTTCTTATGATGCATAAACCAGGGCTAGGAGTTCAAAATTACCTTGGGGGTTACTCTGGGGAGTCTCTGATTTTTTAAAAATTTTGTCAGCAGTCCTCATCTTATGACACAGGTATCCAAGGTGACACAGGAAATTAATTGACATTCATATCTCTAGTCCATTTTACAGCACAAAACACATATCCTGGGTCCATCAGGAACCAGTCCCTGCAGCTGTCACTGGGAACCTGCAAGGTCTGAGGAGTTTGGAATCTGAGGCCAAGGATCCTGCCTTGCTGGAGGGGAAGGTAGATGGGGGATGAGGAGGTGTTGAAACTGGAAAGAGTTTCCCTCCCTTTTCCAGAGTGTTTCCCTCTGGACTAAGTCCTCTAAGGTGTTTCTGCTTGCAATTGCATTTTTAACCCTTTCATTCACTTCTGAACCCAGCATTCTCTAAATGAAGTAAGTGTCAAGGGCTAACCGTTTGACACAACTTCACTGTTCTTGGCCCCTGAGCTATCATAAAGGTTTTGGTAGAGAGAGGTATAATTGGTATCAGAGACTTAAAAATAGAAGGCATTATGCTGTTCTAGAAACTTAAAAAAAAAAAAAAAGCAGGCAGGCGCCATTGATGTGCCATTTGCAATAGCCAAATTAAGGAGAGAGGCTGGTCTGCTTTCTGCATTTCTCACTCCCCTGTGTCAATAGTAGAAGCAGCCTGAAAATACCAGGAAATGCTCATGGGGAGTATCTACCCTCCTCCCACAGCCCACAGGTTAGAAGGAGACTCATGTCCCCTCCCCCCATGGTGCTTTATTTTTTTTTTTTAAGATTTATTTTGTTTATTTCTCTCCTTCCTCCCCACCACTCCTCGTTGCTTTTGCGCTCTCTGTCTGCTTTCTGTGTGTTCTTCAGTGTTTGCTTGTCTTCTCTTTTAGCGGCACCAGGAACCTATCCCAGGACCTTCTGGAGCAGGAGAGAGGTGTTCAATCTCTTGCCCCACCTTGGCTCCCTGGTCTGCTAAGGTTTTTATTATCTCTCCTCTGTGTCTCTTTTTGTTGCGTCATCTTGCTGCACCAGCACTCGGCATGGGCCAGTTCTCTTAGGCCAGCTCGCCATGCAGACCAGCTTGCCTTTCACCAGGAGGCCTCGGAAATCGAACCCTGGACCTCCCATACACTAGACAGGAGCTCAATCGCTTGAGTCACATCCGTTTCCCTTCCCATGGTGCTTTGATTAGCAGCATTTCCATAGGGCTAATTTCCCACTTTCAAGTGTAGAATAAAATTAAGGAAAGCAGATTAAAATGGAATGAAAAGTGGAAAGTTCCCTCAAGCCATTCCAAATATTGGCATGTTGTAGCAAAATATCTGGCTGGTTTTTCAACTTTTTACACAGGGTCTCTGCTTGGAGGATGAGCCTGCATTGCCTTAACCTTGGTGTGACTTCACAGGGCACCTGGCCAGCAGGGACAGAGGAGCTAGATCTGCCTCCTTGCTAAACAAAGGTCTGTTTCCAGCAGGAAGTAAGCCCTGCCCACAAGATATCTGAAAAAAAAAAAAAAATAAATAATAATAATAATAAGATGCATATTTCATCAGTATAAATCTGATTTCAAATAGTAGAGCCTTTGAGTTTAGTTCTTAATTTAAGTAAAAAATGTTTGGCTAGTTTTGAAATAAGTTAATCCTTCTTTCTTTACCATGTGGGTAGGAGGAAATATGTGTTTCTTTTGTAGCTCATTAGCGGGGTAACTCTAGCTTCCATTTTACAAAGCCAACCTTTTGCCTTTGGTCAGAGAGATATCTGTTATTTTATAATACCTCACTTCTGGGGCTTTCTAACAGCTGCTTCTGTTTGCTACTTTGCATTTTCTCAATTTCTTTTCATGATATTATAACCAAGTGAGATTCTATTTGTTCATTTATTTTTTCAACTTATTAATGTACTGCCATGCCTTCTGGTTGCAAATAAGATAAAAATCACTGGGAAAAGAATTCAATAATTAATGAGATTTTTTTTCCCCCCACAGCTTACAACATTAAAAAAAAAACTTATTCAAAAATCTCAAAAAGTAGCCTTAACCTTCTACCTATAAGGCCAGAAAATACACACTTCTCTGGATGGGATAAAGCGTTCTTTAAAAATGGAACTCTTTTAAGTCTAGGAATTGTTAACAGGATCATAATGGCCAAAGTTAATTGACATGAGGAAAGTTTGAAAGAGCTTAATTCTGTCACTCTTAGATTCTCCAGGGTCTTCAGGAAGATTCTCCTCTGGCAATGAAAGGATAGTCTCATTTTGTCCATTGTATTTAAATGGGCCCAGTTTTATTTAGGGGAAAATGAAGTAGCTATGAGAGCAGAGACCTTCACTGGACTGGAAATATTTTCTTTTATTTATTTGACAAACATTTTTCTGAATACCCATGACATATTGTAACAATAAAATTTATTTTATTTGAGCAAATTATGGGGTCACAGAGGCCACAAAACCCTATCTGGGGAGATGCGGAACCATCAAGGTCTATGAAGAATCTGGATTTTACCTACTTGCAAGCTAGCAAGCTAGCCTGGTTCTTTTTAATGCAGTCTGACAGAAGACATGGAATTCCTGGGTCAGAGATGAAGAACTTTATTACTCACAGCACAGAAAGCAGTATGAACATGATGTGGGCACAGGTCCCCATGTCACCCAAGTCTCATGGGGCATAGTGGGCCTACATGAGTGCCTGCACATGCCAAGGGTGGCATTACAGGGGAGAAACACTGAGCTTGGGGAATTTATCACACTTACAATGAATAGCAACCAAGATTCTACTTTAACCCTCAAGATTGCTCCCTGAGAGCACAACACTGAGAAATGTTCAGGGAGAAGAGCAGTGAGAGCCTTTTGGCCTTGACCTTCCTGGTGAGAATGTGCAGATGGATTGCCTCTCTCAGCAGAAAGTTAACTGAGAAGATATTTAGGCTGGGATGACTAGATAAGGGCAAGAAGGGACTCCTTCCAGCCAGAGTGTTTCAGGAACAGTGGAGAGTCTGGCATCATTGGAATGGAATTGATAAGTCTAATCAAGTAGGCTGGCAACCAATTAACAATGGCTTTGCATGGCATTCAGACTAGAGTGTGGCTTTTGTTTTATTTTAACTAAAAATTTCAGAACATTTTAAGCAGTGGAATGACATGATCAAATTTTATTTTTTATCATTTGGTGATAATGTAGAAAATAGACTGGAATCATAAGCTAGTGTTCCTTTTGCCAGACATACCTGGAACACCTCACCTCTTTTATATTAAATCCCCTTCACTAAAAAAAAAATTTTTTTTCTAAGACCTTACTACTTTATTCTACTTTTTATCCCTTTCTCACCTTCAGGGAAACTTACACTCTTACCTTCATGACTGGCAACCTTCTCTCTTCAATGTACATCAAATGTGCCGCAATATTTGCTGATATGCATTAGGAATATACTGAATTTCTCTGTACTTTTAGAGTTGTTAATACATTATTTTCTGGGAATCTATCCATTTTTTAAAATATGTCATTATTCTAATATGAATGTTTCCTTGTCATGATATAATTTTTAAATCCAAAGTCTAAAAGGTAAATTGTAACATGCAATTTCTTGAAATGAAAAGACACACACAAAAATACCCTCTATTTCAAAGGGTATTTAATTATTCTAAAAAGGAACCATACAGAGATAAACACGATAAGCATGATATTTTTAAGAGATTAAAAAAATAGAAATGAACTATATTGAACCTCAAAGCAGAGATGCAAAATGCCTTGTTTTCTTTGTAAGTGATTTTAAAATCCTTCCAGATTTTGCAATGTATTCTGGGGGCAGAAATGATGATGACTTTTAAGCCACATTCTGGGAAAGTACTCTCAGTCCCTGTATTAGTTTCCTATGGCTGTTGTAACAAACTACCACAAATTTAGTGTATTAAAACAATTCACATTAAGGAAGCAGATGTGGTCCAAGTGATTGGGCTCCCGTCTACCATATGGGAGGCCCCAGGTTCGATTACCAGGGCTTCCTGTTGAAGGCAAGTTGCACATAGAGCTGATGGCCCGTGCCCGCGTGGAGAGCTAGCACAGCAAGGTGATGCAACAAAGGGAGACAAGTAAACACAGAAAAATGTTCAGTGAATGGACACAGAGAGCAGACAGTGAGCACAAGCGGTGCGGGGTGGGGGTGGGGGGCATAAATAAATAAAATAAATCTTTAAAAGGCAAAAACAATTCATATTGATCATTTTACAGTTCTGGAGGCCAGAAGCCCAAAATCGGTTTCACTATGTTGAAGCCAAGGCACTGGCAGGTCAGTTCCTTGCAGAGGCTCTGAGGGGAGAATCCGTGTCCTTGCGTTTTTCAGCTCCTTAGTGGATACCTGTAATCCTTGGCTTGTGATCCCTTCCTGCATCTTCAAAGTGCATTGCTCAAACCTCTGCCACCATATCACATCACCTTCTCTTCCATCTCTGACTCCTCCTTTGTCCTTCTTAGAAGGAAGGTTGTGGTTTACATTTAGGACCCACTCTGATAATCCAGGATAAACGACCCCTCTCAAGATCCTTGACTTTATCCCATCTGCAAAATCCCTGTTGCCAGCTAAGATAACATTCACAGGTTCTGGGGATTAGCACGTGGACAGATTTGGGAGACCATTATTCAGCCTATCATGATCTCACTTTCCAATCAAAGTGCTGTTATTTTCTCCTTCACATCCATACTTCCTTTTGGGTTATAGCTGAGGTAAATTGGGCTACCTAAACATGTCACTCACTTATTGGTCAGTTTTAGAATAAGTTTAGAATAATAAGTTCTGAGCGAGTGTAGCTCAGTGGTTGAGCACCTGCTTTGCATGTTTAAGGTCCCGGGTTCAATCCTCGTACCTTCTATAAAAAAATCTTAATAAGAACAATAAGTTCTTGGAGCTGGAGGCATCACTCTTCTGAGTGAATCCTCCTTCCCCACAAAATGACTCACCTTGGAATCTGCCAGGTGGTTCTCTCTCTCCATCTCTCCCTCATCAAGTATAGCAGACTCTTTCTGTGCCCTTCCCCTAGCACCTCATCCTTCCCGTTTCAGTGCCTCATGCCTTCAGACTTCCAGCTGCCTGTGTCTGCATCTCTTTGCCTTAAGGTTTGCCCTGGTCTCGAGAGTCTGCTCTGCCTGTGCTCAGGAAAGAATGGAAATGGTGGGGGAAATTAACACCTTCATCCCCTAGGAGCCCTAACTAATGAATGCAGTTAGTGTATGAATATATCCCAGCCCCCTCATTTATGTGGGTTTTTTTTTTTGGCAAGTAAAAAAAAATGTGATACAGTTCACATAACATAAAAATCACCATTTTAAAGTATACGACTCAGTGGTTCTTAGTATATTCACAATGTTGCACAGCCATCACCATTATCTAATTCCAGATCATTTCCATCCTCCCCCAAAAGGACCCCATACCTGTTAGCACTCACTTCCAATTCCCCCTCCTCCCATCCTCTGACCATCACGGATCTACTTTCTGTCTCTATGAATTGGCCTTTTTTGGACATATATAAACAGAATCACACAATCTATGGTCTCTCATTTCTTGGATGAATAACTTCAAGGCACATGTCCTACACTGGCTCTCAGAGTTCCCCAGCAGAATTCATCTCAAGTGGTCATAGGTGATCCACCCATGACCCATTCACCTTGGTCATGGGTAATATAATTAGCTGCCTTTCCTTTCCTGCTTCACTTCTTCACTTTCCAACCAGTGTTTCATGGGAGTACCTCTCAAACAAGCTGCACTTGGATTCTCGCTTCAGGGTCTGCTTCCAGGGGAACCCAAACTAAGATGTTAGATCTATCATGTTAATTAACTCATTTATTACATATACTTATACTCTGTGCTTCACACTTCACTTAATACTGAGGTAACAGCACAAACAAGACACACTGTCCCTGCCCTCACAGAGGGTGCTTAAGTGGGGAATAAACTCAGTAAGCAAATGACAAGCAAGATGAGGATTATAAAGGAGTGGGTTAGGGAAGGGCTTCCCGGAGGATGACACCTGAAGAATGGGAAGGAGTTTGCCAAATGAAGAGAGTTGGGGAAAATGTTCTAGGTACATGGACTGACTCCTGAGAGAAGCATGGTGCTTTGGGAAACTACAAGAAAGCCCTATACAGCTCTCATAGAAAGAGCTGGAGATGGTAAATACAGAAATCTCCCTGCAGGGAGGTACTTGGTGCCCAGCTGTGGAGCATTTGGTCGGCAGACAGCCTACAGCTGAAACTCCTTCGGGTCAGCCTCTGCCGCAGAGAATGCCTGGCCCTTCCTAGAGGAGCCTGCTCCTGCTGACTGAACAAGTGAGGGGTACAGAGGCCCAGCCATTTCGGCTTCGTTAGGGGTGGGAGTGGGGGTCATTCAGATGGGCGGTACTGGGCCCGAGCTCCCTGCTGGCTTGGCATTTGCTTTTCTGAGTCTGCAATGCAGTTAAATTGCTTCCTTAGTCCAATCCTGATTTGCCCCATTTCCCTTCACAGGTGTTGATCCCTAATAAGCATTTTGTTCCCCAAACTCTCTCAGTATCTGTTTCCAGAGAACCCAACTTCCAGCAGCAGTGAAACAGAAAGGCTGTGTATCACATGTGTTAATGTTTCCAGGAAATAGTCCCTAAAACAAGAAGGAAATTTTGACCTGATATGGATGCAGCGTGAGCTAAAGCAACTTGGGAGTCTTCATTGAAGGATCTACTGGTAAGTTAGCCTTTGAGAGATTCTGGAAGTCAGAGAAAAACTCAGGGGAATGAGGATTCATGATGAGCATCAACATATTGGGGTGCATTTAAAATACATTTTAGGCTTTTTTTTTTTTTTTTTTGAGGGTCGCTGTGGTGCCCTCCTGACCTTTGCTATGGTGAAGCTGAGCAAAGAGGCCAAGCAGAGGCTGCAGCAGCTCTTCAAGGGTGGGCAGTTTGCCATCCTCTGGGGCTTCATCCCTCTTGTGATTTACCTGGGATTTAAGAGGGGTGCAGATCCTGGAATGCCTGAACCAACTGTTTTGAGCCTACTATGGGGATGAAGGACTATTTGGTCATCTGGATTTGGAAGCAATCATGGACAGGAGAAACATGGAAGGTATGCATGCCAGCTGGGATAAGAAATGGGACCTTGTTCAGACTTTCACCATTTGGGTGGCACAGGGCTCTTAACAGATGCATCTGAAGCTGAGTGGAATCTCTCCTGAGTTATTATGATAGATTGTATCAAAATAAATGTTTTTTAACAATGTTCAAAAAAATAAAATAAAATAAAATACATTTTAGGGAGTGGGTGTAGCTCAGTGGTTGAGCACCTGCTTCCCATGTACGAGGTCCCGGTACATCTTAAAAAAATATTTTATTCTTCATATGTATTTTTCTAAATTTGTCCCAAATGATAACCTTTGTATTTGCCTATATAAATTAACCATATTAGTAATATGCCTGTTTGAATTTACATGTTCTTTAGTCCCTGGGATCAGGAAAGTGAGCAAAAGAAAACATCATAGAAATACTTTTTTTTCCCATAGAGGATAGTATTCTATTGCATACTGTTGGCATTTAAAATTTTATGTGTCTAGATAGCAGACTTTAAAATAATTAGATGCTATTCCAGTGGGTGCTTTGAAAAGCATTATGATATTAAATAATTTGATGAATTTTTAACTTACATTAGCTGGTACAGGGGTATCTACACTCTTCTGTTCTTATCTCAGGGTGTACCACTCTGGTCCAATCCGCCCCCAAAGTACAGATACAAGAGCTCCTGCCACCCTATGGGATCTGGGAATGCTATGGAGATCTGTCTCCTCACACAATATCTTGATGCCCCAGGGTGGAGGGATTGTGCAATTCCAGTCTTTAGATGAATCCAGGCCTAGAGAGTGTGATGGAACCCAGGGAATGGAGAGGGCCTGCATCTGCAGGCAGGATCATCCCACCCACCATATCCATGGGATATAAGCCCTCTCTCACTTGGAGTTGGAGTGGACATCACCATCCCAGTCGCCTCTGGATTGGGGGAAGAACTATGGACTAGAGTGGACTTGATGGTATTCTCTTGCTCACATATGGTGATTCTTGCAATGCAAGAAATTATAACAATGAGGTGGAGCCAGTGGCCACTTGACAGTTTTTGGGTAGGGAGGGGATGAGCAGTTGAAATACAGGGGCTTCTTTGGGAGTTGGAGGTTGTCCTGAGTACTGTTGTGGCAATGGATGTAGGCCATTTTAAATCAGCACACACCACTCAGAACTGAGTGGGAGAGAGTGTGGTCTACAGTGTGAACTGTGGTCTATGGTTGGTGGCAAGGCTCCAGGATGTGTAAGTTCATTGAGGTTGGTGGGCCACACTTGTGGGAGATGTTTGTGTGGGATGTGGTGGGAGGTGTGGGAGGTGGGCAACATGGGAATCCCAGTGAGTTCCGTGTAATATTTTAGGTAATCTAAGCACCTCTTAAAATATATGTATATATATATATATAAATAACATTTTTGTAAGCAAATACACATATATGCACATATATTTATATATCATTATGCAAATGTTTGTATGTATTGTGAGAATTTTGATTTTTACCCATAAAAAAAAAAAAAAAAAATTTGAATGCCATTAAAAAAAAAAAAGAGAGTGTGATGGAAGCAATGGAGCAGCTGCCCCATGGAGCCCGCTGAGGGTCTGGAGCTGTCCTCCACCCTCACAACTCCTAGGTACTATTGTGCACATTGTACAAACATCCCTTCCTTGGTCCCATCCCAAGTGCTTCCGGACTTGGGGACCCATTTCAGAATGCAGTCCCGGGATCTCTGACCTCAAGTCCCCTCTTTCTGACACTTCCCCAGGTTCTGAAGCCTCCACTCAGACCATATAAAGGAGTAAGGTCCCTCCTCTCCTTGAGGGTGGGGGGTGGGCTACTATTCTTAGGGCCTTATAGGTAATTTCAGAGGAAAATAATAAAAAATACAGGTTAATTTTCCTGCAAAATAGGCTGTTTTGAGGACGTAAAAATGAAAGCAATTCCTCTTACATGAAATTCTAACAAACGATACTAATCTATGGTGATAAAATCAGGGACGGATGTGGCTCAAATGGTTGGGTGTCCGTCTCCCATATGGAGGAAACTGGGATCGATCCCCAGGACATCCCGGTAAAAAAAAAAAAAAAATTAGTGGTTGCCTTTCATGGGATGTGGGGGTGGGGGTGGGGTGGATTGACTGGGGCATAAGGATCTTTTCAAGGGTGAAGGAAAAGTTCTTGATGTGAGTGGGTGTATATGTTTGTCAAAACTCCTTGAACTGTACACTTAGAATCTATGAGTTTAATTTTATGTAAATTTTAAAAGATAAAATGAATGACCAAAGGCTCAAAAATGAAAGAGAAATGACTATATAAAAACAACTCAGCAAAGATTTTGATCTCAATATTGTTTGGTTTTAATTTTCTGACTTAAATATGGGCAGTTATATGAAAGGACTTTCCCTCAGCTAAGAGATCTTATATCCCCTGCTAAGGGGTATAAAAACATTTATAGTCATAGTTAATTTTTTTTCTTTTTTTTGAGTTACCGGGACCAGGGACCAAACCCAGGACCTCCCATGTGGGAAGCAGGCACTCAACCGCTTGAGCCATATTCACTCCCCAATTATTTCTTATTAGAAATCCCAAACTTCGCATGAAACAAAGTTCTTTTAACAGAGAAAAAAAAAGTCACATTTCATAAATTAAAGTTAGGTAGATGAAATTTGGTGCACATTTCTTTAGCTTTGGTCTTTTGCTGACACCCAGTTTTCCACCTATGGATTGGCCACAAAGTTTGGAAACAGAGGTGACTCTCTGCCCTCTTTGACCTTGTTAAGGGACCACCATTAAATGCCTATGTTTGACAAGTGAAGGGAAGGTCACCCAGAGAGCATCACCCTCTACCCTCAGAATGGATAACTTCTAAAACAGGATTGGATGGCCTGGCCCTATGAAGTATGCTGCATGCTGGCCTGATTTGCTCATCCTTAGGTAGGGTTGCTGGATAAAATTGGGACACAGGATACAAAGTTAAATTTGAATATTAGGTAAGCAACCAGTAATTTTTTAGTCTAAAAATGCCTGGCATACTAATATTCCATGCTTATGTGGGATATAGATGCATGGGACATAATTATACTGAAAACTTGTGTTGTTTATTTGAAATTCAAATTTAACTGGATGTCCTCTTGTATTTTTATTTGTTAAATCTGGCAGCCCTATACTTAGGGTATGCTAAAAAGATAGCTTAAAAACATTTTTTTTTCCCAGTGAAAATCAGACACAAATAATCTGAGACTGTGATTTTAAAACTTTAGTGTGCATCAGAAGCTACCTGAAGGGCTTGTTAAAACACAGACTATTTAGTCTGGAGTTTCTGATTTAGTAGATCTGGGATGGGGGCCCCAAAATGTGTATTTTTAACATTCCCAGGTGTTGCTGATCCCAGAGATTCACATTTCGAGATCTGAGAGGACACTTAATTAAGATGCATGCATTTGGTAAAAGAAGGTTTCCATAGACTTCTCTTTGCATTAAGAATAGTTATTGAGGTTAGCTATCTGCTGAGATAGCAGCTGCTCCAACTCCTACTTTGTGAATAGAACAGGAAAGAAAAAACCAATATTTTACACATCTTGGCTTCTTTTGTATTTCTGAGGAAAAAAGCAAAGCAACCTTTAAGATTCCTAAATACCATCTGTATCTGCTAGCCAGTTATATAATTTAATTTGGACACTTTTGTGGTCAGTTCCCCAAAAGGCAGATAAATATAGAAGGAAAAACTCAAGGGGTAAAAAACCATACACATGCTTTGTGTGTCTGTCTCTGCTTGAGCACAATCATAAATGATTTAAAAAATTTGCAATACAACCTTGGCATGGCTGTGTTGTATACTGCTGGAATGGGAAAGCTGAAGTCCCCCCCTCTCCCCCATCATATTTGCAGACTCGAAGCTGTGGGCATGGTTTAAGTACAGAATCAGCCTGTGGCCAAATGCTCTGGGGGCTGGGATGTGTGACCACGTACCCAGACATCAGTGGAGTGGTAATCTGCACATCTCTGGCTGAAGGGGAGGGGGAAAAGGCAATGGCAGCAAACTGGGATAAGAGCCCACCTTGCACACACAGGAGTAGGGATAGACACGGGGGCAGGTGATTTGATAGGTGTAGGGTGTACTCACCCTCCTGAGTCGTTAGAAATTCTCTGCTGTGGTTATGAAAGTATTATTCCCTGCTAGAATGTAGATCCATGCAAAGAGGGCTAAACTCCTTTCATAATATGGGGCACTTGAGTTGACTGTATCCCTTCCAGTAACAGCTAGTTGAGAATATTGCTTCGGGGACACACTGGAGAGGTAGGTTTTGATAGGAAGAATGGAAAGAAATCTGAGTTTGAGAACTATCGGCAAGAGGGGCCAGAGAGGGGTGCTTCACCTGGGAGTAGTGATGGTGGTGGGGTTTCCTGGGAAGTGGGAGGCAATAGAGTGGACTAGTTACCGGAGGGGACAGAGAGGTTGCCAAGAGAAAAGGCACTGATGCGAATCTCACCTTCTTTACAATTTGGCTTATGGATTGTCTATCAGTCATGCTGTATGAATGGTAACAGATATTTTAGTTTCATTAGTTTTAGACTTTAAGAATAAAATCCTTATTACCTCAGACTGTCGAATTGGGATATCCGCCCCCCCCCATTAAAGCCTGTATTTAAATATTCTTTTGGAAAGACAACCAGCAAGATGGTAGAAGAATAAGGAGCTCCTAGAGTCAGCTTCTGCTACAGGGCAGTTAGTAATCACCCAGAGCTATCTAAAACACCTGTTTGGGGGCCCCAGCAGACCAGAAGAGCATCCTTCAACATCCTTGAAAGAATGGAAGGAGGAGACTGCCCATCTGCAGAGAAGATTCATAAGTAGAACACTCCATGTTCCGGAGATTGGTACCCATCCTCCACTGGCGGCACAAGCCGCCTTGGGAGCTATTCCACACCTGGCATTGGAAGCTCTACTTCCCCAAACCAGGGAAGGAAGAGACAGTTGGGCACCAACATCGGCTACTGATTAGTAAATTAGGGGTGCTAAAATATAATCCTAAGAACAGCTAAAGTTTGAACCTGTCCAAGTCAGAAAGAGGCCAGTAGCTGCCATCTTAACTCCATGCCTGACAGGAGGTATAAACAGGGCTGACTGAAAATCACAGTGCTGGTAGGGACCGGCTTCTTTCCATCCAGATCAGATTGCAGCTCTAGCATAAGCCCAGCCCCACCTCCAGCAGGGAGGAGGCTGGGGGGACCTGCATCAGCCTCTCTGGGAAAATACAGGCCACACCTTGGAGGCTGGTGATTATCCTACTTTGGAAGTGCAAACTGCCTAAGGAGCTATTCTGTGGCTGGAATTGGAAGCTCCATTTCCCAAAAACAGAGGAGGAAGAGACGCCACCGATTTCAGCTACTGATTAGTAAATTTGGCTGGCTAAAGTATAACCCTAAGAACAGTTAAAGTTTGAACCTGGGCAAGTTGGAAAGAAGCTGGTAGCTGCCATTTTGACTCCACCTCCAGCATGAGGGGAAGCTGGGCTGACTGAAGATCACAATCATCTTAGAGACCAGTTTCTTTCACCCAGATGGGCCTTCAGCCCTAGCCTAGGCTTCAGCCTCACCTCTAGCAGGGAGGTAGCTGGCGGGCCCTGCATTAGCCTCTCTGGGTAACTGTAATTGGGCTGGCACAGACTGAATACTTGGACGTCTACCAGGGCAACTGTGGTCATTTTGGACCCACATGGCATAGATTGCTGCCCATACCTGCAGCTCCATCCTCGCCCCAGGAAGGGGAGAAAGGGCATGAAGGAGCGTGAAGCTTCATCAGTTTCTCTGGGCAACTGCAGTCTAGGCCTGCATGACTTGGATTATTACACATAGCTGTGGCTCTCTCCCTACCCCTGGCAAAGGAGAAAGTTGGGAGAAGTTTCATCAGTCCCAGGGACAATGAGGGTAGCTTGAGCCTCTGCTGCAGCTTACAGCACCAACTACATCCTTGGCTCCTACTACACAACCAGCAAAGGAAAAAGGGCAAGAAAGTCCTAAACTAAAGAGAGAAACTGCACCCAGAACAAATATTTTAGTAATCCAGATACCAAGACACCAACAAAAAAATTACAATCCACATCAAGAAACAGGAAGATATGGCCTAGTTAAAGGAACATGATAAGACTCCAGATGACCTAAAGAAGTTGAGACAACTAGTCATAGATGTTCAAGCAAATCTTAACAAATTCAATGAGATGGCTAAAGAGATTAAGGATATTAAGAAGACATTGGATGAGCACAAAGAAGAATTTGAAAGCATACACAGAAAAATAGCAGATCATATGGGAATGAAAAGCACAATAAATGAAATAAAAAATTGACTGTAATCATATAATAGCAGATTTGAGAAGGCAGAAGAAGGGATTGGTAAGCTTGAAGAAATGACCTCTGAAAGTGAACATACAAAAGAACAGATGAAGAAAAGATTGGAAAAACTTGAACAAGGTCTCAGAGAACTAAATGACAGCAAGAGACATGCAAACATATGTGTCTTGGGTGTCCCAGAAGGAGAAGAGAAGGGAAAAGGGGCAGAAGGAATATTTGAAGAAATCATGGTAGAAAATTTCCTAACCCTATTGAAGGACATAGATATTCATGTCCAAGAAGCAAAATGTACTCCCATCTGAAAAAATCCGAATAGACCAACTCCAAGACACATACTAATCAGAATGCCAAATGCCGAAGACAAAGAGAGAATTCTAAGAGCAGCAAGAGAAAAGCAATACATAACTTATAAGGGATATCCAATAAGATTAGTGCTGATTTCTCATCAGAAACCATGGAGGCAAGAAAGCAGTGGTATGATATATTTAAGATACTGCAAGAGAAAAACGTCCAGCCAAGAATCTTATTTCTGGCAAGATTGTCTTTCAAAAATGAGGGCTAGTTTAGAATATTCAGAGATAAACACACACTGAGAGAGTTTGTAACCAAGAGACTGGCTTTGCAGGAAATACTAAAGGGTATGCTACAGCCCAAAAAGAAAAGACAGGAGAGAGAGGCCTGGAAGAGAGTATATAAATGAAGATAATATCAATAAAAGTAATCAAAAGTGTCACAAGCGTGGTGAAAATAAAATATGACAGATAAAACCCAAATATTCAGGAATAACCTTTTTTATTTATTTATTTTTTTATTCATTTATCCCCCCCTTGCTGCTTGTGCTCGCTGGGTCAGCTAACCATGCCATCCGGGCGGGCTTGCCTTCACCAGGAGGCCCCAGGAACCGAACCTGGGGCCTCCCATATGGTAAACGGGAGCCCCACTGATTGAGCCACAGCCACTTCCCAGGAATAAACTTAACCAACACTGTAAAGCACTTGTATTCAGAAAACTACAACTCATTCTTAAAAGAAATTTAAAAAGACCCAAATAATTGGAAGAACATTCTATGCTCACAGATTGGAAGACTAAATATCATTAAGATGTCAATTCTACTCAAATTGATATACATATTCAATGCAATCCTGATAAAAATTCTACGAGAATTTTTAAAATAAATGGAAAACAAGATTATCAAATTTATTTGGTAGGGTAAGGGGTCCCGAATAGCCAGAAACATCTTAAAAAGGAAAAGCAAAGTTAGAGGACTCTCATTTCTGGACTTTAAATCATATTACCTAGCTACAGTGGTAAAAACTGCATGGTACTAGCATAAGACAGACACATAGACCAATGGAACCGAATTGATGGTTCAGAAACAGACATTCACATCTATGGTAAAGTGATTTTTGACTAGCCTGCCAAACCCACACACCTCAGGCAGATCAGTCTATTCTACAAATGGTGTTGAGAGAACTGGATATCCATAGCCAAAAGAAGGAAAGAGGAACCCTATCTCATACCTTATACCAAAATTAACTCAAAATGGATCAAAAACCTAAATGTAAAAGCAAGAACAATAAAGCCTCTAGAAGAAAATGTAGGAAAATATCTTCAAGACCTGGTGGTAGGTTGTAGATTCTTAAAGGAGATAAGAGGAGGACCAAGATGGACTACTGATGCTTAATGTATGTGAAAGTTTTAATTAACTTTACTGTAAAAGTGTGGACATTTGCAGAGGTGATGGTAACACATTATAGTGAATAACAGCTAGTTTATAAGTGAGAATGTGGCTGAAAAGAGTAGTCTAGGGATATAAATACCAACTGACAGAAATCTAGAGCATAATCTAGGGATGGAATAGCACAGTAAACCCCGGAAGTGGATGAGAATTGTTGTTGATGGTACAGATGCAAGAGTGTCCTTTGTGAGCTAGAGCAGATATACATCACTATTTCAGGGTGGTGGGAATGTGGAGAAACATGGGAAAAATACAACTGGAGTGACCTATGGATAGTTAACAGTAATAATGTAATATTCAAGCATCTATGCCAAAGATGTACTATGTTGATAATGGGGGAGTATGGAAAAAGTGTGCCAAATGTATGCTATGGACCTGGTAATAATCTGATGATATTATCTCATAATCTGTAACAAATATTCCATCATGGTGTGGTGTGTTGATAGATGGGTGTTGTTTGGGAATTCTGCACATGTGCATGATTGTTTTGTAAGTTTACAACTTCTGTCATAAAATATATATTTAAAAAAATAATACTAGGGTGGGTTGGGAGAAAAATACACCAAATGTAAGATGAGGACTAGAGCTAGTAGTAAGATTTTGACAATATCTCACTATAATGCAAGGTGTTGGTGGTGGGTTGATGTATGGGACCCCTATATGATGTTATGCATATTTGCTTTGTAAGTTCACAACTTTTACTAGACACTTATCGTTTATTTATGTTCATGTAAAAAATGATAAAATTATAGCAATAATAATAATAGGGTGGGTTGGGAGAAAAATACTTTGGTTAGTAGTAATATTTTGAGGATGCTCTTTAATCATTAGTTAAATATGTTTAACAACAATGCAAGGTATTATTGGTGGTAGGGTGAGGTATGAGAGCCCTGTATAACGTTATGTATGTTTGTTTTGTAAGTTCACAACTATTACTCTACACTTATTATTTATGTATGTTTATGTATGAGTGATATACTTTAATAAATTTAAAATAAATGTTTTTTTGCTCCTCATCCTTAGATGAAATATTTATAGAAACATTATTTTTCTTCCAAGTTGACTTACTTTGTCTACAGCCCGCTGGAACTGGGAGCAGGGGGAGCATTTTCTTCAGTGGAACAATGTTCCCAGTATCTTCAGTGTAAGTAAAGTTGATCAAGGTTGAGTCCTGATGATCAGTGAAGATCTTGGCATGCTTTAACTAGATTAATATTTTCCCCCAGTAAAAACATTTGTTTACATTGTCTGCCCTATATTCTTACATATTTGTAAAATTTAGAAAACCCTGCTCACGCCCTTGCTAATGTTACCTCATTTAATCTTTTTTTTTTTTTTTTTTTAGATTTATTTATCCCTTCCCCCACCTTCATTGTTTGCGCTCACTGTGTCTGTTCATTGTGTGCTCTCTGTGTCAGTCGTTTTCTTTTTTAGGAGGCATTGGGAACTGAACCCGGGATCTCCCATGTGGGAGTGAGGCGCCCAATCGCTTGAGCCACATCTGCTCTCCCCCATTTAATCTTAACAATATCCCATTTCACAGATAAAGACTAGAGGAGGAGGACTCTAGAGTATAACTTGGAGTCCCAGGACCACTCATCAGCACCTTTTCTCTTTTCTAAATAGAAAACCAAACATAACATGTCTCAATCTTCACCCTATTTACAAAAGCAATCCCATTTGGAACTTTGAAAACACCTTGTCCCACAGTCTATTTTTTGCAATTTTCATTTAATAGTTTGAAAATTAAACCTTACAATTTTTTTCCTTCAGGGTCTAGAAATAAAAGCCACACCTTAAAACTAAGTAAAACATCCAGCAAATAATGCCTGGTTAAATATAAAATTAGAGGATGTACAGAAAACTGAGCCATTGTTCTCAGATTCAAGTGAAATGGTGTTTAAAAAATGTATTGTGTGGCAACCAGAATGGATGACTAGTTAAGCAGGAAAGGAGTTTATTACATGGGTATTTCCTGGAGGACCAGCTCAAGGCCGAGTGTCTGGCTGTAAAACTGGCCTGATGCATTTAACTACTGCCCCCACTACTGGGCACAAGCACTAAAGGACACTGCCGATTCTGCCACCCCATGACTGCTACCAGTGCCAATTTTGTAGCAGGGACTTTGCTGTCATTCTTGCCATCACATGGATTTGGGGTGCACCTCCTTCCTCAAATTGTACACTTCTGAACTGAAGGCTTTATTGGTGATTCTTTTTGGAGGAGCCTAAGTCACATATCTGTCTTCTGTTAAAAGAGATGGGGGAACCACATCTTCTGGTTTCTATCTTGGGAAGGCAGGATTCTTTAAGCTTCGACATGTGTTCTTGTATATATAATATTCCCTAGACATGACAAGGACATTCAATGGTGCTAGCCACACAGAAAACATAACAAATGTCCCTTTGTAATGTTTACAAAACTAGGACCCAGATGGTCCATCCCAAAGTGTATTAGTCAGGGTTCTCTGGGAAACAGAATCAATAGGAGATATCTATCAATAATATGAGATTTTAAAAGATTTAAATCTCATGTGACCGTGGGGATGCACAAGTCCAGGTTCCACAGGCAGGCTGCAAACCAGGGGCTCCAAGGAAAATCCAATGAAATGTCCTTGATGAGTTTCTGGGAGAAGCTGGCTGTTCCAACGACGAGCTGGGAAATTCTCTCTGAATGTTGAAATCACTTCCCCTTTTAAGGCATTCAACTGATTGGATAAAAGCATCACCCACTGATGATGTAATCTCCCTGATTGATGCAGATGTAATCAGCCATCCACGCAGTAAACTCACTGGTGATTGAAGTCCATAAATGCTCTTGTATTACAATTAGCCCAGTGATTGCTGGACCAAACACCTGGGCACAATTACCTGGCTGAGTTGACACATTAGCCTAACCATCACACAAAGTAATGATGTATTTAAAAGAATATGGCCCAGCAATTTCAAATTTCCAAATTCTTTGAACACCACAAAAGCAACATCTAATCTTCAGCAATGATTCTTTACACTCCTGTCCACGGTCCTACACACTGCAGTTACTTATGCCTCTTCTCAAAGTCCCTGAGAAAGCTCCCATTCCTTGTCTAAATATTGTTGCTCCCTCCTGCTCTCCCCCATTCCTCTTAATTCCCCATAACAAAATCTCAAGAACTGGTCAAATTAGGACCCTCCTCAGAGGGAGGCAGAGGGAAAGTAATTAAAGAAGACAAAACCAGAATTCTCTTCAACCTTCAAGGGAAAAAGAAGGGGAAAACCCCAAGAACTAATAATTTGTAACCAGTCATAGGATTGAGGCTTTTACTGGTGATACTTAAGAACTACTTGGAGTAACTTCTTAACAAAATATGAAGGTTGCTGTAAAATCTGTAGTTGAAACATTGATTGTGATTCAAAGTGTCTTCTACAGGAAAGGAGCTTGGCTAAAGATAAAGAGGGGAACAAACTCCCAAATATATTTAAGGAAAGATAAAGGCTAAACTTATATTTATGAAATTAACATGCACATTAATCTGATTTCAAGTACCAAATACAGAATTAATTCTTTGGGCATATATTCTACCCAGAGTTACTCTTATTGTGACAAATAGTTAATTCTTTAATATTCCTGGCTAGTTCAGGGCCACCTCTTTAGGGTACTGTCTTATATGTCCCACGATAGTTTGAGACAGGTACAGTGACACTTCAAATATTCATTCGTTTATGAAATTTTGTTGGCCCTGACACAAAGTCATTAAACTGTTCACATTTGAAACTCTGCCAAATGAAACCTTCACACAATATTTCAGACCAGTATTGCTTGAGATAGACAGTTGGATCTGAACATGCCCAGTAACACTATTTTTTTTTAAATTTCTTGAAGTATATCCTTCATATATGAACATACATAAACTGTGAGTGTTCAGTAAACACCATGATCTTACAAAACAAACGTACATAACATCACCATCACACAGGGCTCCCACACATCACCCCCTCCCTCCAAACACCCTGCATTGTTGTGAAACATTTGTTTACAAATCATGAAAGAGCATCGTCAAAGTATTACTACTAACTATAGTCCGTATCTTCCTCCCCTATACATTTTTTAAAGGACTTATTCATTTATTTACTTTTATCCATTTTCACCCTCACCCCCATTTTTGCTGTTTCTGTGTCCGTTTCCAGCCCTCGCCTCTCATCCTTCTCCTGTCTTCATTGGGATTCGATCCTCAGAATCTCCGATGTGGGAGACGCGTCCTACCGCCTGCACCACCTTAGTACCTGGTTTTTCAGTGCATCTTATCTTGGCTTTCCCTTGTGTCACTCTCCTGTTACGTCATCATCTTGCTGTGTGGCTCGCGGGGCCTGGGGGGCTCACCCGCTCAGGGGGCCTGGCAGCTCACCCACGCATGGTGCCTGGCGGCCCACACACCTTCTATATTTTTCTTTTTTTAATTTTTACTGGGAGGTCCCAGGGGGCCAAACCCAGGTCCTCCATATGGGAGATGGACTCCCAACCACCCGAGCCACATCCATGTCCCTGCCATATCTCTCAAGGTTGACCAAAGATACCCAAAGTTACAGTCTCTTCCCATACGGGATGGTCATATAGCAAATCAGGTCTAGTTTATCACCAGCATTCTAAAAACCAGACCTAGGGAGAAAAACTAGGTCTGGGGACACATGCATGGTTTCTAATATAGCGAATGTTTAGGCCACCCTGATTATCACAAAATCAGGACAGCGAGAATATTCACAGAACACTGTTTCTACTAGTAAGATACCAGCTAGTCTCCCTTAGAATATTGAATACAGCTTTAAATTACTGAAGAAAAGCCTTTCTAAGATAGCAGGAATCTGTGCCTGTGCCAAAAGTTCAGGTATAATAGAAATTCAATAATTGAATCTAAAGAACAGTCATTTGGTTGTTACAAATTATTTCTTCCAGCTCATGTGCTTTGGACTGCTGGCTTACTTCCATGGAGGGGTTGGGTACACCTGTTCCCTTTTAATTCTTCCCAAACTGGGATGTGTTTACCCTTGAGTCAGTTTGAAATTTAGAACACACTGTTTCAGTGTTATATGGGTAGGTGGTGGAGCTAGCCTTTTAGTAAACTCATCTAAATTATAATACTAACAGTGCTCCAGAGCTGATACATTGTAATGTCATGAGTAACAATTTGATGTCCTTGCCATGTCTTGCCTTGCTGGGCTGTAGGAACAAGGATGAACACCCTGGGTAAAGGCTCCCGTGGGGCATCCACTGGGGAAGGAGGATGTAGTTCTAGAAGCAATAACCACAGAAACAGTGGGGGGAGAGGAGTGGCAGCTCACTTAGAAATTAGGCCTGTGTTAAGGTTTGCCTTAAATCTCCAAGCTGCCTTTATTCTCATGTGCATTATTCAGATAGCTCAGCAGTTCTCAGTGCAATGTGCTTTGTGAAATATATTAGGTATTCAGTGTAGCTGTTTTCAGGTTTATTATTCAGCATTCTGATTCATGAAAATATTCTATTATGTACAATTGTTCATTTAATTACTCTGCTTAATCTACAGCATACTTTAATTAACATTGCACAGAATTCTGATTTAATCAATTAGATTTGATCTAGAATAACTTAACTGTAAATATTTTTCATGATGCAGCAGCCCAAAATAATTTGAGAGCCAAGGTAAAATACAACTCTAACTAAAACGACTGTTTCCAAAGTTAAGGAAAGTAAACCATAATATAAAGGATACCTTTATTTTTTAAAAAAGTAAACTAACAAAGAGTAGATCATTGTGTTTATAATAATAGCCTATTTTTAAAGGAAAAAAAAAACTCACTGGGGATGTTAACTTTAAAAATATATTTTATTTTTACATTTATTCCTCAACATCCTATATTTTTAGTTGAAGTTAATTTCTGTATTCCTAAATAAGCATTGACATAAGTATCACCTCCTTTCCCCCCCGACACCCCTAGCATCTAGCAGAGTGCCTTGAGTTTAAGTCATTCAGCAATATATTTTGTGGCTTAGATTTCAAAATTTAAACATGAAAATAGCCTATAAATATTAAAATATCCACTTATAGAACTTGAGCAATAAAATATACACAGTGATACTGAAATGTGAGAGGACTCATGGAGAAGAATTTATAAGAGGTTCATCAGGGCAAAATTTACCCTCAAATCTATATGGATATTAAAGAAACTACACATCCAGCTAGTTTGCAGATTTTTCAGATTCTATATTTTCTGTTGCCTTATTTTGACTTTGGAAAAAAAAGACTATCTCTTAGCACCTACACCGTGTGAGGGGCAGGGAAAAAATAAAATAATATGAATTTCACTTCTTAAAATTAATTTCCTAGTAGGCCTTATTACATAGGATGTGGTAAGGATGGAAATGAAAAATATAACCAAAAATGAATTTTTTGTTTTTCCCCCCTTAATTATCCAAGAGTTAATTATTGTTTGATTGTTACAGAGGTGATGTTTGATAGAAAACACCAACAGAAACCAGCAAAGAATATGGGCACAGTTTACAGGGCAGGAGCTAAGGCAGCATGCTCCCAATCAAGGGGGCAAGTTTCCTGATGTCAAGCGTCTATGAGGGCCCCCAGATAATAACAGCTCGTTGGTTCTCATCTTGTCAGCTCCTTTGAGACCCTCCTGTTCTTGGGTGTCTTCACAACCCTCTGGCTTCTTGATTGTTCTGAACACATTGGCTATTTGCTTATTCTACTGGTAGAAGGAACTAGTACAAGACTAGCATGTTTACTGCTAGATGTGATTCCTAGGCATGCTATCCCTTCACAGGACCAAGCCTCAAACTTCCTAAGATCTGTTCTTGCAAATATATAACTAAGACTAGATAAAAAGCTTAATTAGATTAGTAAAATATTCTAGGTTCTTTTATAGCACTGCATATGGCATTTCACTTAATATTTCTTTTGAATTTAATTTTTATTTTTTATTGAAACAATGAATATGCATTTTATAAACATTATAAAGAATGATGGATGACATCCATCCCAAAAAACAGATAGTATCTACAACTGCAAGCAAGTCAGTTCCATCCATCTGCCCCATGGGATCTAAGCCCCCTCTCAGTCAGAAACAGAGTGGGCATCACCATTCCAAAATCCTCAAGATTTAAGAATGAACAAACATACGGGGGGAATGCAACTATGGACTAAAACAGACTTATTATTATTCTAGCAATGGAAGAACTTGTATCATTGATATAAAGGCAGTGGCCACCAGAGGTTCTGAGGGGAGGGAGAAGGAAAAATGGGTATAATATGGGGGCATTTTTGGGGACATTGGAGTTGTCTTGCATGCTATTGCAATGACAGATACAGGCCATCATACATTTTGTCAAAATATGTAAAATTGTGCAGAGCAAAGTGCAAACTATAAGGTAAACTATAGTCCACGGTGAGTAGCAATGCTTCAATATGTGTTCATCAATTGTAACAAATGTACCGCAATAATGAAAGATGTTGTTAATGTGGGAAAGTGTGGGAGGGGAGATGGGTGGGTTATATGAGAATCCCTTATATGTATCTATTTTTTCTTCTGTTGCTTATGTTTTTGGTGTTATATCTAAGAAACCATTGCCAAATCCAAGGTCATGAAATCTTTACTTTGTTTTATCTAAGGGCTTTATGGTTTTATATTTATGTTGTTGATCCATTTTGAGTTTAAATTTTGTACATGGTGCAAGATAGGGGTCCACTTTCATTATTTTGCATATAGATATCTGGTTTTACCACAACCATTTGTTGAAAAGACTATTCTATCCCCATTGAGTAGACTTGGCATCTTTGTCAAAAAACAGCAGGCCATAGGTGAGTGGGTTTATTCTGGGCTCTCAATTATATTCCATTGGCCTATATGTCTATCCTGTGGCAGCACTATGTTGTTTTATTATTATTACTATTTTTTATTTTATTTTATTTTTATTTTACCAGTTGGTCCTGGGGATCAAACCCGGGTCCTTCCATATGGTAGACGGATGCCCAACCACTTGAGCCACATCCGCTTCCCACTATGTTGTTTTGATTAATGTATCCCCCTTTCTGATAAGTTTTGAAATTAGGAAGCATGAGTTCTTCAACATAGTTCTTTTTATTTAATTTTATTTTTTTTTTAATTTTTTTTTTTAAAGATTTTATTTATTTATTCATTTATGCCCCCCTTGCTGCTTGTGCTCGCTGGGTCAGCTAACCACGCCGTGCGGGCGGGCTTGCCTTCACCAGGAGGCCCCGGGAACCGAACCTGGGGCCTCCCATATGGTAAACGGGAGCCCTACTGATTGAACCACAGCCGCTTCCCAACATAGTTCTTTTTAAAGATTATTTTGACTATTGAGAACCTCTTGCTGTTCCATATGAATTTGAAGATTGGCTTTTACATTTCTGCAGAGTGCTGGAATTTTTATTGGAATTTTGTTGAATCTATGAATTGCTTTGCATAATATTGACATCTTAATATTAAGACATCAAATCCATGAACATGGGATGTGTTACCATGTGTGGTAGTTTGAGACTGTACGCATCCCCAAAAATCATGTTCTTAAAGCTAGTCCATTCCTGTGGGTGTGAACTTATTGTTAGTGGGACCTTTTGATTAAGTTGCTTCAATTAAGGTGTGGCCCAGGATGGTCTTAATCCTCTTATGGAGTTATTTATAAACCAGGATGAATATAGAGAGAGAGGAAGAGAGAGAAATCCATGGAAGCCAGAAATTGAAAGCAATGAAACCCAGAAAAGAAGGGAGAGACCAGCAGTTACCGCCATTTGCCTTGCCTATGACAGAGGAGTCCAGGATTGCTGGCAGCAGGCCTTCAGGGAGAAAGCATTGCCTGGTGATGCCTTGATTTGGACATTTTCATGGCCTCAGAACTGTAAGCTTATAAGCTAATACATCCCCATTGTAAAAGCCAACCCATTTCTGGTATATTGCATTTTGGCAGCCTAGCAAACTAAAACACCATGTTTTAAGGTTTTCTTTAATTTCTTTCAGCAATGTTTTGTAATTTTCAGTGTAAAAATCTTTCATCTCCTTGGTTAAATTTATTCCTAGATATTTTATTCTTTTAGATGCTCTTGCAAATGGAATTATTTTCTGGCTATCCTTTCCAGATGATTCATTGCTGATGTATAGAGACACTATTAATTTTTGTGCATTGGTCTTTTACCCCAAACATTGATGAATACATTTTTTAACTCATGGGATTTTCCATATATAGGATCATGTCATCTGTGTATAGTGATGGTTTTACTTCTTTACAATTTGGTTAAATTTTATTTCTTTTTATCGTCTAATTGCTCTGGGTATCTAAATTTTGAAAAAGCAGTGTTGAAAGTGGTCATTCTTGTCTTATTCCTCATCCAGGGGGAAAGATTCAGTCTTTCACCACTGAGTATGTTAGCTGTAAAATTTTCATATATGCCATTCATTATGTTGAGGAAGTTCCCTTTCTGCTCCTATTCTTCTGAAAGTACTGGATTTTGTCAAATGCCTATTTTGTGTTAGTGGGATCATCATGCAGCATGTTTTTCTTCATTCTATTAATGTGTTATATTACGTTAATTGATTTCCTTTTTTTGAACCACCCTTACATTCTTGGGATAAATCCTACTTGATCATGGTGTATGATCCTTTTAAGGTGCTCTTGGATTTAGTTTGCTAGTATTTTGTTGAGGATTTTTGCATCTATATTCATGCAGGAGATTGATCTGTATTTTTCTTTTCTTGTGATATCTTTATTTGGTTTATCTGGTTTTGGAATTAGGGTGATTTTGGCACCTTAGAATGTGCTAGGAAGAGTTTCTGTCTCTTCAGTGTTTTGGAAGAGTTTGAGCAGCATTGCTTTTAATTCTTCTTTGAATGTTTTATAGAATTCACTGGTGAAGTCACCTGCTCTAGATTTTTCTTTGTTGGGAGGATTTTTATTAATGATTCAATATTTTTACTTGTTATAGATCTGTTGAGATTTTCTAAGTCTTCTTGAGTAATTAAGTAATTATACAAATTTGTCCATTTAATCTAGGTTATATAATTTGTTGGAGTACAATTGTTCATAATATCCTCTTAAGATCCTTTTTTAAAAAAGGTAATCAGGCCTTTATTTATTTATTTTTAGGAGGTGCTGGGGATTGAAGCTGGAACCCCGTACATGTGAGGCAGGAGCTCAATCACTGAGCTACACCCACTCTGCTGATTCTTTCCCCCTGCAGATGGCTCCCTTGTCTGTTTGCTCGTTGATTTTGCTTGCTGTGTTTGCTTATTGTTTGTGCTCATTGTCTGCTCATTGTTCCTGTTTGCCATCTGCTCGTTGTCTGCCTGCTTTTTCTTTAGGATGCACTGGAACCAAACCTGGGACCTCCCATGTGGGAGGCGGGTGCCCAACTGCTTGAGCCACATCCACTCCCCATCGCTGATCTTTTTTATTTCTGTGTGGTTGTTAGTAATGTCCCTCCTTTAATGCCTCCCCCTTTCATTTCTGATTTTAGTTATCAACATCCTCTGTCTTTTTTTGTCAGTCTGGCTGAAGGTTTGTCAAATTTATTGATCTTTTCAAGGTACCAACTTTTGTTTTTTTTGGACTCTATTTTATTTTTCTCTATTTCATTTGTCTCTGTTGTAATCTTTATTTCCGTCTGTCTACTCAGTATGGGTCTAGTTTGCTTTTCTTTTTCTAGTTCCTCCAGGTGTGAGGTTAGGTTACTGTTTACAGTTTACAGCTAAAAATTCCCTCTGAGCTCTGCCTTTGTAGCATCAACATACTGTCCAGTGTCCTTCCTTTCAATGTGAAGAACTCTTTTAGCATTACTTGTAGTCAGGACTAATGGTAACAAACTCCCTCAGTTTTGGTTTATCTGGAAATGTCTTACTATCTTCCTCATTTTTGAAAGACAGTTTTGCTTGATAGAGAATTCTTTGTTAGCAATTATTTTCTTTTAGCATTTTGAAAATGTCATCTGACTGCCTTCGTGCCTACATGGTGTCTGATGAGAATTTGGCCCTTAACCTTATAGAGGTGTCCTTGTACACAACACACTGTTTTTCTCTTACAGCTTTTAGGATTCTCTGTCTTTAGCATTTGAAAGTTTAATTACAGTGTGTTTGGGCAGGGGTCTCTTTGAGTTTATCCTCTTTGGAGTTCATTGAGCTTTTTGATGTGTATATTCATCTTTGTGAAATTTGGGGATTTTTCAGCCTTTTTTTCTTTTGAATACTCTTTTTTGCCCTTATATCTCTTTTTATCCTTCTGGTACTCCCATAATGAATTTATTTTTTATTCTTATGCTTGATGGTGCACACAGGTCTCTTAGGCTTTGTTTACTTTCCATAGTTCCTTTTCCTTTGCTACTCAGACTGAATAGGTTTTTTTTGTTGTTGTTGTTTTAAAGCTGGCACTCAACCATTGAGCTACACGGGCTCCTTTCAAGTTATATTTACTGATTCTTTCTTCAGCCATCTACAATATACTGGTAAAACCCTCTAGAGCATTTTTTTAAAAAAATATTTTTATTATGAGCTTTGTGACCTTAGTTAAGCTACTTAACATCTCTGAATCTCAGTTACCACCTATATAAAATGGCAATTTAAAAAAATCTGTCCTTCCCCACACAAATAACCTCATTTTACAGATGAGAAAAACAGGTCCTCTAGGGCATTTCTAATTTCAGTTATTGTGGTTTTCTGATAGTTTTTCTGTTTAGTTTTTTTTTAAATAACATCTATCTCTTTATTGAAAGTCTCATTCTGTTTACATTCTTTGGATGGGTCATAATTTCTTGTTTCTTTGTGTGCCTTGTAATTTTGTGTTGCACATTGTACATTTTAATATATTAACTCTGGAATTTAATCCCTGAGATGTCTGTTCCTCAAGTTAGTATCCAGCTAGTGATATGACAGAGATTTCCTTGATTGCCAGAAGCTCAAACAAACAAACAAACAAATATGCCTTTCACAGTCTTTGCAGATTGGCTTTGAGTTGGCTGGTGCTCTCCTTCAGAGCTTAGCCCATCTAACAATGTATCTGGAGAATAACCTGAGTGAAGGCACAGGGTCATTATCATTCCTCTCTGAGAATGTGTTTCATACTGAATATGCGCTTTTGGCCTTAGGAACTCCTCTGTTTACAGGAATCCAAATGTCCCTTCTTCTTCCTGTGAAATAGTTTTTCTTCATGGTCCTGGATGCTTTATTGTATGTCTTAAAGGTGGTAATCCTTTGCCTCAGACTGTACACTTTGTTTTTTACACTGATTTAGCTGCCTGCAAGTTGCTTTTGAATACAGGGTAAGTACTGGGATGGCAAGCCAGAGAATAGTGTCCTATTCTGCTATTTTGGCTGCCACTGGATAGATTGGTACAGATGGACATGCACCCCAGGATGCGTTAAAAAAGGTAAAAACATGCATTTAAAATTTTTCTTGATGTCAAAAATAGTAAAATTGGGAAAGAGATGTGGCTCAAGTGATTGGGCTCCCATCTACCATATGGGAGGACTAAGGTTAGATTCCTGGGGCCTCCTGGTGAAAGGCAAGCTGGCCTGAGTGGAAAGCTTGTCCACGCAGAGTGCTGGCCTGTACAGCGTGCTGGCCTGTGCAGGAGTGCTGGCCTATATGGAGAGCTGGCGCAGCAAGATGATGCAACAAAAAGAGACACAGAGGAGAGACAATAAGAGATATAGCAGACCAGGGAGCTGAGGTGGTGCAAGAGATTGAGCGCCTCTCTCCCACTCCGGAAGGTCCCAGGATTGGTTCCTGGTGCCACCTAAAGAGAAGACAAGCAGACACAGAAGACCACACAGAGAGCAGGCAGCGAACGCAAAACAATGGGGGGGGGGGGGATAAATAATAAATAAATCTTAGGAAAAAAAAAGAAGTGTTCTGGAAAGAGACAGTGATGTTGGTTGCACAGCATTGTAATGTACCAAAGACACTGAAATGCACACTTCAAAAGGGTAATAAAAAGTTTTTTAAACAGTTTTAAAAAAAATAGTAAAATTGTTTGCTCTGCAATTCAAGGAAAGCATTATTTTAAGTTTTATCATAGCTGTAATATTTGAATATCGTTGCACTTATAAGGGTGATACAAGGTTCTTATGGACCTGACAAATTAGCTTTTAACAAGCATCACTATATTTTTCCCACAGTGATATCTACCAGTGAAGGCTTCTTGAATTTCCCATCTAATGCAAACTATGTGGTCCAATAAAATCTAGGCAGTGCCTACTATGTTTTTTTTCTGAGTCAGACTGCTCTGAGCATAATTGCTGAATGGATAAACTACCCATTGCTTCTGGGTTCAAATCTCAGCTCAGGCAAATCATTTAAGACTATACCTCCCCCAAAGTACTACTTTATCTGTATCTCATGCTTTTCATATGTAATATTTTCATTGTTAGTCAATTCTAAATATTTTCTAATTTCCATTTTGACTTCTTCTTTAAACTATGGCTTATTTAGAATTGTGCTTAATTTTTTCTATTTGTGTCACCTCTTCCATGTTGTCTTTCATGCATCTTTTAAAAAATACAAACTTGATTTTTTTTAGAAGAGTTTTAGATTTACAAAAAGTTGCAAAGATATTACAAAAGATTCCCATATACCCTGTACCCAGTTTCTCCTATTATTAACATCTTACATTAATATGATATATTTGTTACCACTAATCAGCCAATGTTGACACATTATAATTAACTAAAGTTCACTTTATTTGGATTTCCTTAGTTTTTACCTAATGCCTTTTTTGCCTTTTCCAGGATCCCATTCAAGAGATCACATTACCTGTAGTTATTAATGCCTCTGTTGGCTCTTCCTGACTGTGACAGTTTCTCAGATTTACCTTGTTTTTTGCTTACCTGGATGGTTTTGACAAGTACTGGTCAGGTATTTTGTAGAATAACCCTCAGTTGGTTTTCTTCTGAAGCTTTCCTTATGATAAGAGTGGAGTTATGGGTTTTGGGGAGGAAGACCACAAAGTAAAAGTGCCAGGCTCATCATATCATATCAAGTTACATACTATCAACATGGCATCATTGTGGATATTTAACTTTTCTACATCTTTTGATTCATATTTTTTTCCTATTTTTTTCTACTGTACTAATCTGCTATATATCATTTATATTCTTTTAGCACATATCCCTAAGGTTACAGCATTTTTAATTTTAATGTATTTTAATCTATTCCAAAAACAATAAACTTCATAAGCTATTGCTATTTTATCAATTTTATTTATATTTGCCAATATCTTTATCCATTTCAAGAAACTTCTTATTATTGTTTTGTATCTTAAAATTTCTATCTGGGATGACTTTTTTTTTGCCTGCTGTACATTCTTTAGGATAGTCTTTAAGAGGGTCTGTGGTAGCAAACTCTCTATTTTGTTTCTCTTAAAATGGTTTTATTTTTCTCTCAGTCTCAAAGGATATATTTGGTGATTATAGAATTATAGGTTGGAAATTATTTTTCTTCAGTGCATTGAATTATTTTGTTTTCTAGTTTCTCTAGGTGATAAGAAGTCAGAAGTAAGTCTTATTACGTTCATGTGAAGGCAACCTATCTTTTCTCTCTGGTTGTCTTTAAGATATTCTCCTTGTTTTTCAGGCTTCAAAATTTCACTAATATGTGTGGGTGTGGGCTTGAGAGTCATTGACTTCTTAAATCTATAGATTGGTTTCCTCAATCTGTTGTAGAAAGTTCTTAGCCTTTACCCCTTCAAATTCTGCCTCTGCAGCACTCTCTCACATTTTTCCTTCTGGGACTCCAATGGAATATGTATAAGTCCATCCTACTTTATCCTCCAAGTCTCTAAATCTCTCTTTGCTCTCTAAGCCTCAATCTATATGATTTCTTTGGATATATCATTTTTTATTTTTGTTTTTTATAATTTTAGTTTTCTTTTTGGATATGTCTTTAAATTCACTCTCTTTATCTCTATTGTGCTGTTAAATCCATCCATTGAGCTTTTACTTTCAATTTCAATTATTTCATTTTTATATATTTCAAATTTTCATTTCTAAAAGATTTGTAAAAACTGCTTGGTCATCCTTTATTCATTCTTTTACCCTGATCTTATTACCAAGTTTATATTTTGCTTCTTTGAACATACTAAACATAGTCATTTTATAGTCTGTGTTTGATAATTTCAGTTTTCAGAAATTTTTGCATGTCTTTTCTGCTGTTTCTTCTCACATAGGCGCCTTTTATTCTAGTTCTTTAGTCGTGACCGACAGATGTCAATTCCAACTGTCCTGGAATTTTATTGTGTGGGAGTTCTTTGAATGTAAGATATAGCTGGGTTCTTTCTGAGAAGCTTTGTATTTGTTTGTGACTAATACTAGGGGGTAGTAATAATCTGGGATTAGTTGGAATTAAATTTTTGGATGGACGCTAACTAGTTAGCTTGAAATTGGGCTGAAATCTTTTTACATGCTACCTTGTGGTTCCAATTCTCAGTGCTAATTTCTGCCCACTCCATTCTTGCCAAAATTTGAAACAGTCAACTTTTCTGTAGTCTGGAATCCTGGTATTCTGGTGGGAGGAAAATCTGCTATTCTCCCCTTGGAGTAGCCCTGAGAGTTATGTTCTGACTCCATTCTCTAAAATGCTATAAAAATCAAGGTGTGGCCTCACTTGATTTGACAAATACTCTCAGGCTAACAGTATACACTTTTCTAAGTACCTGCTTTCATTCAATGCATGGCCTGAGATTTCCTTACTTTCTTCTTTAATATTTTTAATTTATCCAGAAGTTTTCATTATTTCCAGTAGTCTAAACACCTAGTCTTCATATTCCTAGGAATGGAGATCTATATAACCATTCTAGGCCTCATTTTCCTACTTGAAAAATGGGGATAATGGTAGTATCTACCTCAGTATTTGAGGAATAAGTGAAATTATTAATGTAAAGCTCTTACCTCTGTGTCTGGCACCTCAACTAATAAAGTGATATTTTCAGAGTCTGAATATAAGTTGCTTTATCTTGCAATATTTTTATATGGTAGTACTAATGCCAGGGGATGAAGATGTGAATAAGCTGAGATCTAGATAAGCTGTATATTTATTATATTAAAATATATAGTTGGCTTTTTTTTTTACATTTTGAATGAGAACCAAGTCATTTAATATCACTAGTAGCCTAGATCTTAATGAGGGCATCAAGATTTTTGAAATCCTCAAATAATTTGTACATATCTTGAGACAAAAAGGATTTGAAAACATCTCCTACCCTTAATTAAACAAGACTCCCAAGGGATATAAAATGCATGCTTTCTCTTACAACAAACTAGGTTATGCCCTAATTTTTACCACTTCCTTTTGCCACAGAGAGTCAAATTGCATGAGATGGTCTTTTTAAAATCCACAGAAATGTTCATTCTAAGTAGTTGTCTTTTTCTTTAAAAATAAGTTCCACCCATCCCCCAAAGAGCCCTTGCTCGGAATCAGCTGACTGTTGGGGTCTCTCTGGGGCACTTCTTTAGCAGGTGCATTGTGATGTTCTTCACAGCCAGCATGGTCTCTGTACAGGTGGGATTGATGAGCATCTCTGGGAGTAAAAATCCAAAGTGCCCAGTGTCCCGTAGTTCAAAAGCAAATGCATAATGTATTCCATTTTTGTAGGCCCAATCCATTGAGCTACCAGAGCTCACATCTAAAAATTAAAAAAAAAAAAAAAAAAAAAAAAATAGGCTCACTAAACAGTTTGTATAATTTTCAAAATTTGCATATAGTATGTGTTTACCAAGATGTATCAAAACCTCACAATTAAATCTTTCAATAAGAATGATTTAGCAGTAGTTCCTTAGCAGTAGGCTCATAGAACTTGCAACTCATGCCTGCCATCATCAAAGGATCTAATCTGAGTGCTAATGCCTTTCCAGTAAGATGGCCTCAAAATTTCTCAACCTCAATTCCAGTAATATTCATCTCCAACCTCACTTTATTCACCCATACACAAGTCCACACTGTGGACTTTTAATTTTTGTTTATAACCCAGTTCTTTTCCACTTCCAAAGTTTAGAATATGAGAACTCTTATCATAAAAAAAAAAAAAAAAAACCTCCCTTTTCTCCCACTTCCCTATTTTTTCACACCTAATGAACTTGTTATTTGCCTTTACTCAGATTTCTAGACTCCTCCCAGTCTTCTTGTAGTTTTATTGACTCTCTACCTGGCTATGGCCAATTCACTGATTTTCTCACAAGAACCTCAAACTGCCCCAACCTGTCCTTTTTTTCTGCCTTGGTGTTGCTAATTCTCAATCCCTGCCTTAGTTTCTCTGCTTTCACTCCTGGTCTGTGAGGGAGCCAGAAATTGTCTTTGCTAAATAGATTTCCTGTAATGATCACAATCTAATCACTGAAGTCTTTATCTGCTCCCAATGCTGCCCTATGCTCCTTTTCATAGACCTTTACTACTGAGCCTTTCCCATTCACTTTATTTTTTTTTATTATTTTTTATATATTTTTTATTTTACCGGGAGGTCCCGGGGATCGAACCCAGGTCGATCCATATGGGAGACGGACGCCCAACCAGTTGAGCCACATCTGTCCCCCTCCCATTCACTTTATATCTCATCACCTCTTCGATTGACATTGTAACCATCTGACTTTTCTTCTTCTAGCTCAGAGGAAGCGTTGTCATGTTATCTCTTGGTCCCATTCACTATTATTATCTTCTCTGATAGCAAGAAGGTCCCTTCTCCAGGAATTTATTTAATTAATTAAACCCTCTCTCTTGCATCTGCATTGACCAAAATGCTCAAGCACTCCTTTCCTAAAACAAATCCTTCCCTCTCCTGATCCTGCTATTTACTCTTGGCTACCAACCTCTTTTTCTTCTTCCTTTTGCTTCAGAGTTCAAAAGAGAATGTCTATATATTGCTTCTACATCTTCAACAAATTTCAATCTGGTTCTTGCCTCTGCCAGGCTATTAAAACTTGTTCTTGAAGGTTACCAATGACTGCAGGCCTAATCTCCTTTTCTGTTTCTTTCCCCTCACATTCCACTTTCACCCTCTCAACAGCAATTGATAAAGCTGACAATCCTTTCTGGCAGCTCCTTCCCCCTGGCTACCGTAACCTCACATTCTCCAGCTTTTTCGCACAGAGATCCAAAGCAGCGGCCTTGCACTCACACTGCCAGCTTGGGCTGTATCCTGATTTCCACCTCCTATTGTGACTTCTGTGTCTCAGCCTCCACTTTGGAAAAGGGAGATAATAATGCCCACCTCATAATATAGTTATAAGGATAAAATGAAATAATAAATACCTGAAAGTACCCAGGATTTATTAGCTGTTATTATTTTGCATTTTTATACCCCAAAGTGCTTATTATGTAGTTTTTAATATAACAAGCTTTTAATTATTATTGAATTAAATAATTTTTGTATGCTTTTTTCCTAAAATCTATATGATCCAATTTGATATAACTTTAAAAAATTTCCAGAGTATCTTCATCTACTCAATGTCACTTTTTATGCTATTTTTGCCAAGACAAGTTAGAGGTACAGTCATTATGTGGAGGGTATAATTATATGGCTTTGGTGTTTATAAGACTCTTCTTGTTTCAATTAAGGACAGAAGACAGGCTGTGACTTTAGTGTACTTCTGCGTTAGAGTACCCTGGAACTGCAAATAGTAGTCATAGTAGCCAAAATCAGAGACAGTTTGTGCCAACAGTTATATCATGGTGATGTGACAGCCTCATTTCTATGGTAACAGATTTTTCTCAGTAAATATAATGCTATGACTGTACTTCAATGCCAAGCTGAAAAGGTGAAGTGTAAAAATTTTTTTAATTAACATTTTAAAACTGTTAATATATATTATGTTGGTGTGGTAGGTTGAATTATCTACCCCAGATAAACATGTTCTTAATCTATTCCTATGGGTATGAACCCATTGCAAATAGGTTATTTTAATTAAGGTGTGGCCAACAGAAACAGGATGGGACTTAATCCAGATTATTGGAATCCTTTATAAGCAGAAGTGTTTCATAACTTTCAAATTGTTTTGTGTGCTGCCTCAGCATCTACCTTATTTTGACAAAGCAACTTGCCTCAACACTGACCTTTAGCCTAGCTTATAAGCAGCTTGTCAGCCCTGGGGCTTGAAGGCCCCCGAGCCCAATCCCACAACTGGGCCACCACCTACACAGTTCACCCAAAACCCAGAGCTGGTCCCAAATGATAGGCTGACCATTTGGACCTCCAGTTCCTTCACCTTTTTTTTTTTTTTTTTTTAATAAAGATGTGTTTATTATTTTATTGTATTTATTTATCCCCCCTTGCTGCTTGTGCTCCCTGCATCCATTTTGCATTTTTTTCTGTGTCTGCTTCTCTCCCTTTGTTGGGTCATCTTGCTGCACCAGCTCACTGCGCTGTACTGGCCGTCAACCCACTGTGCCCCGCAGGCCGCCTTGCCTTCACCAGGAAAATTACCAGGTATGGTAAATGGGAGCCCAACCAATTGAGCCACAGCCGCTTCCCAGTTCCTTCACCTTATTGCACGCATTTGCTTTATATTAACCAATCCCTGACTCCCTCTACTAACCTCCCTCCCTGGACCTCTCTCTCTCTCACTCTGCTTATGTGCTCCTCGCCTGCCAGTTGAGTTCTCTGAACCAAAATGCACTTCCCATCGACCACTAATGCATTCCTTTCTCTTGGGACCTGTGAGAAACAAACTACCTTTTCTCATGCATTATGGTCTCAGTTCCCCATGGTGTCACACCAGACCCAAATTTAAAATCCAATATAACTGATTTAAAACAAGAAGAAATTCAGTAATATTAAGAAACAGCCACGGAAAGGGCAAAAAGCTGACCATCAAGGGGACCTGGAAGAAAAAAAAGACATCACCGTGTGCCTTGCCATGTGAAAAGTCAAGGACCCAAGGATCGCTGGTAGCCAGCCCCAGAATGCCACAGTCTTTGGGGGAGAAAGCATCACCTTTTTGAAACCTGATTTTGGACTTCATCTAGCTTCAAAACCATGAGGCAATAACTTTCCATTGTCTAAGCCAATCCATTGTATATTATTTGTTTTAGCAGATGGCAAACTGAGACAGGTGTATTAATTAGTAATGTGATTTTTCACAATACTATGGTTTTCTCTTTCAGGGTGGTTCTATTGAAAAACAGTTCTAAAAAGGTCAATATTAGACCAATGACTGTGGATGTTGGGGAAAAAAAATCTGTTGATACTTGTGACATTCCCATTATTAGGATCAACTTATTTGACAAGCAATGCTAACTGACAAACCAAGTTTTCTTCTGAAGGCTGACAGAGCTGAGACATGAGGAGTATACTGATGAGTAGGTGAAAGAAATCAAGGTGAAACTTGCTACCTTAATGAAACGCGTAGACACATATCACTGTCTATACCCACATGTATATTTGTATATACATTTGCATACATAGGCATTCAGATATATATGATTTCTAAATAGAATTTCCAAGTCACATAGTCAATGAACTTTAGAATTTGAAAGCCTATTAGCAATAATCTAGTCCATTTCACCATTTTATAGTTGTGGAAACTGTAAATGTCTCAGCCAGGATCATATACCTGGCTAATGGCAAAATTAAGACTGGAATTCATATTTCCTGATTATTTGTCCACGTTTTTTTTTTCCCACAGACCCAGTTGATCATTATTTCACATGAAAGAAGTGCTTTTTAATCACCACTTAAGGGAAAATTCAGCAGAAGGTGCTAAGTTAGAAATAGAATTTCATAACAAGAATGGTAGAGGAAAGGAATAAAAGGGAAGCTCTTCTAGGGTTGAAACATTCACTTCATTATCTTCTCAAGGCCAATTTCCACCCTTATCATAGATAAAATTGCTTAAGAAACCCACTTCAGTACTTTCTATGGTCAAAGGATCTCAATTCAATTCAGCAAAGGATCTCAATGCTGTTATTCCAGCATGCTTAGACTATTTTCTGCTTAGAATTTATTTAAATTGGTACAGTGGTTTCTGTCAAGCTGTGTAAAGATCATCAGATATAAACTTCATCTTCCTTAGCTCATTTGGTAGGCAAAAATTTCACTTGAAGGGGAATACACTTCTTCCATTTTAAAGGGAAGTTATTATACAGGATATTGGTTTAAGAGACAGTTCTAACTCAACATACACAGGAAACTTACACAATGTGCTGGAGGCAGGCCCATATCTATATCGTACCCCGTGTACTGACTGAAGTGCATGAACAGCTTTATAAGCTGCAGATTCCTGTGAGGGAAAATGGAGAAATGGTATTACTTGTATTGTTGCACTGAAATTCTTAGAAACACCAGGAAGTTGCTTGAGCCTCATTGGCCATTGACACAGAAAACAATGATGGACTTATTAACAGGTATTTTGAATGTACATATAATATTACATTACTTTTACATTTTACATCACATGCAATACCATACAACATGTTTTAGAACACATTATTTCATTTGACTTGCCCCTTATAACAAGCCAGTCATCAGATAACATTCTTGTTTTACAGATGAGAAAATAAAGGTTCAGTGTAGTTAAATGGATTGCATAACACAGAAAGAAGTGGTTGAGCTAAGTACCTGTATCTTCTGACACAGAGTTAGGGTTCCATATACTTCAATTTAGTTCAGGGACTCCTATTTCTATAAGTTATAAAATGTTTACCAGGGCAGGAACCATGTCAATATTACACATAGCTATATATCCAGTTCTTGGCAATGTGCCTATATATCATAGAGGCTCAATTAATAGTTCTTGCACGGATGTTGAATAAGCATAGATCTGCTTAAGTATCAAGGTAATCTTATTGATTCTTAAGTACATACTTTAGTGGATAATGTACAAGATATTTTAAACACATTTGGATCAAGTAAGAAACACTTGAACTCAATAAGAATGTCTTCTCTTATGTTAGATAGTGTGTTTATCCTTACTGAGAATGGGAACAACAATATCAGAATGCATTTAAGGCTATGTATGCTTCTGACAAAATCCGGTCAGGGACCGTGAAGATATAGAAATTCTGAGGTGGAACTCTTCCTACCAATATCAAAAATCAGGAAAAATACAACATACAATAAAAATACTAAAAGGTGAATATTCTAGCATGAATTAAAATTATACTGGCTATCCCTTAGATTTTTGTTTAAATGGTATAAAAGCACTAGCCTAAACAAGGAGTTAGAAGTATTATATGACAAGTGAGAGGAAAAGCAGTACTCTGAAACCAGTATACAACTCTCTCATTTCAATTTGTCTATGAATAATTTAATATTAAGTTGAAGTACCCTGGACAACATGGTCCACAATGAATGTCATTCAACTGAGGGATGCACAGCAATGTTTGTAACAATTGTCTCTTTTTGTGGATGCCCAGGGATCAGGCTACAGAAACTGGCAGACTATTTATTGACCTCACTGATGATGACATTCTCCTTGAGGAGCCAACAGAAAAGCCATGTAAACACCGTAATGAGGTATCTTTATGTAGAATGTTCTAAGATTTTTACATTTTCTTCAGTGGTCTCAGTAATCTTCCATGGCAAGGACGAATATTTCTACATTTAGAAGATTACTGCATTCTGCTTGTAAGAAGACATTTTAGATGATGAAACCCAAGGGGGGGAAAAAACCTATTAAGAAAAAAAACAAAACACTTTGCCTATTTTAAACAAAGCATATCCATTGTTTTAGCCTTCTGAGCTTATGACACTTCTGGATATGATCTTCCCCCAAAAGTGGAAACACCATTAAATTTTCTAAGAATTATTTTCCAGGATGGCACAACTAGAAAGCTATTTTAAAAAATTTATTCCAGTGACTTTCCCTTTCTCTACTGTTTCCTCTTTCCAATTGTCCAAAAAGGACCTGGGCCTCATTTATTGGTCCTAAGGAAGGAATATAGGCATATTTTATTTTAATATTTCTAGATTTTTAAGGCAATTTAAAGAAAGGCTTTAAAAAATGTTAGCAGAAACACAGACTCCTACATGTTGAGGAATATTTGTGAGTGATTTTAACAGAATTTAATTGTTTCTAGTTAACCTTCACAACCTGCTTAGTTTCTGAGAATTGTAATCTTGGATTTAGTGACTTAGTTCATGTTTAACCTACTCCAGGATCTCTCAGCAGTGGCACTACTGACATGTTGGATCAGATAATTCTTTGCTGTAGGGGCTGTCCTGCTCGCTGGAGGACGTTTAGCAGCATCTCTGGCTTCTACCTAATAGCGACCAGTAGCTCCCTTTCCCACTCCCATTGTGACAATCAAAAAAGTCTCCAGACATTGCCAAATAGCTCCTAGAGGGCAAAGTTGTAAACCACAGACCTACCTTTATGTTCTGTCCTCCAATCCAAGACAAGAGGAAAATAGGCTTAACTCATGTCGTGAAGTTACATATAAAATATGGAGAATATTTTCACGTAATTGTTTTAATATTTCGCGTATGCTACTTAATCTATGGTGAGAATGTCAGTAGACACTGTGCCCAATTTAGAGAGGGCTGACTATTTACTTACAGAAACATGTGGTACAAGGTGGTCAAGGAATCAGATTAGCAACAACAGCAAAAGCAAAAAAGAAAGCCCCTTTGATCTACAGAGCAGCTGAAGACTAGCACTACAGAATATAAATACCACTTTTACAATATTTCTAACAAGAGAATTTGTACAAAGTTCTTGCTTCGAATGCTAAGAACAAAGCTCCCTTTAAGACAGAATAAAAACCTTCCCCCAGACACTCTTCTGGCCTCCCCAAGTTCCCCATTCCTTCTAGGTCCTGGACATCTAAATCAGGAATTCCTGAAACCCCAAGCCACTGGTGCAGGATTTCAGTTTCAAGGTATAGGCAGAAAGGGAATACCTTTGTAAAAATGTTTCATTCAAGTATAACATCTCTATACTAAAGTGCACAAATTTTAAGTTTATAACTCAAGGAATTATCACAAATTGAACACACTCATGTAACTACCACTGAGGATAAGGAAAAGCACATTCACAGAAACCCAGAATCCCCCTTTGCTCCCTCCCTCTTTCCCAAAGGTAATTGCCAGCCTGACTTCTAACATTATGTATTAATTTTGCTGGGTTTTAAACTTTATAGGCTCTGAAACAGAGTCACTTTACAATGAATTATTCCCTATAGTGGATAGCTTATTGGGTTTCTGAGATAAGGAGAGAAAGGAACTCTGCTTTTCTCGTTTTCAAGTAATTTTATACCTGAAGAGCTGTTCAGTTTTAGCAGCTAACATGTCAGATACATGCCCAGAGACCTAGAAGCGTTGAGCAAATAGCACTTTTAAATTAAGCTTGCTTTTAATTAACAAAAACTCAGGCTATAATTTATGAACAATTATTGACTCAATAAAATTAATTACAGTCCTGCATATGTGACTGAAGCTATAATACTAATCAAACCTAACATGACCTTTTCAGTATGACCCATGGTAAGAATGTAAATAGGTTTGAAATGACTGCATTTGGGAGGCAGCATAGTACAGTGGTTAAAAGCAACAACTTTGGAGCTAGACCTGGGGCTGAATCCTGGCTTTGACACTTAGTAGCTTCTGTCCTTAATCTAATTACTTAATCTTGCCAGTCTCAGTTCCTCATTTGTCAAATATGGTGATCAAAATAATTACCTACCTCATAAGATTGTTTTGAAGAATAAATGAAGTAAAACAGTAAAATACTTATTAGAATGAACACTACATGTATTTGCTGTTATTATTACTACTTAAAACCCTCTTAGCATTAGAAAAGAGACATGAAGCCTGACAGATGTAGAGTCAAATACTTACCACACAGCTGAAATTGGGGATTGTTGCATATTTGTAAGAATAGGGATACAGCAACATCTGAGCATATGCATGGAAGGAGAGGTAAGCCCTAATGTGCTTTCTGTGTTTTCGGAGGAAGTTAGCTACAGCTTTCACTTCTGGTTCAGATTCTGGGAAAGGTCCGCAGTATGTGTCATCACAAGGGTGCAAAGAAGCTCCTTCATCTACAAGTTAGAAAAGAGAATGGGGTGGGGAACAGGCAGGGAAGAAGCAAGAAACACAAATCAGTATTGTTTAAATGAGATTTTTCTTCTATAAACACATGGTACTATTAGGTTGGGATTCATTTAATTTCTCATTTTATTAAATCAACACTGAAACTTCCAAGGTGATTCTAGCCCCCAAGCACAATAGGAAGGCAGCCTTAACAGGAAGTAGGTGCTGATTGTTTGAAACTGCATGAAGTACCCCAAAGTGGTGGCTTTATCAGCAGTCAGTTTTTTTTGCTGGAAAACTAATTCTACACCATCCCTCAGAGCAGGCTAAGTCTCCTTTATACACTCCATAACTCATTCACTTCCCTTCATAACATTCAACACACTTGTCATTAGTATTCAATATATACTCATTGAATATTGAGTTCTAGGTGCTTGTGATAGCTTGGCAAACAGCAGAGAAAAAAAAAATCCTGCTCTGATAGAACCTCTATCAATTCGGATTCCCTATTAGACTAATACTCCCCGAGGGCAGGGACTATATTTTTCTTGCTGGGCACCTAGCAGCTAGAAAAACAATATGGTAAGTTCAATAAATATTTGTCAAATAAGTGAATGTAAGCTCAAATGAAAAAGCTGGGTATCTGTAAAGGAGTGTGGTCAGATATAAATATTGATACAGCAAGAATAGGTAGGCAGGAAAGAAATAATTCCACAGAACATGCTAAACCAAATCCATTACATATATTGTGTGAGGTAGGGGGTCCACTTTCATTCTTTTGTATGTGGATATCCAGTTTTCTCAGCCACCATCTGTTGAAGAGACTGTTCTTTTCTTACTGAGTGGACTTGTAGGTAGAAATATTTTAAAACCTTAATATATGGGTAAATTAATTCACTTCCTGAACAAATTAATAAGATGGAGCAGGTCTTGAAACACTCCTAGAGGGCGTTGGGAAGAGATAAAGAATTAGAAAAAATGAGAGAAAAAAGAAAAGGCTATGAAAAATAGAAGTTTCAATATCTAATTGTTAGGGGTCCTGCAAGGAGAGAGAAACATAAACAAATGAAGTTAAATATTTTAAAAACTTCTAATTGAAAATTTCCCACAATTAAAGAAAGATTGAATAGGCCTACTGTACACCAAACAAGAGAATAAATGGGGAAATAGCAATAGTTTTACACATTAAAGTAAAATTTAAGAAAAGGAAACAATTCCAAGGAAATCAAGCAGGTTATCTAGAAATAAACAAGAATCAGATTCACATCTTATTTTCAACAGTAACACTAGTATAATATTTTCAAAGTATTTTTAAAAAGGAAACTTCACCTTAGACTTTTTTTAACTTGATTTTTCCCCAGAGGTACTGGGGATTGAATCCAGGACATAGTACATGGGAAGCAGGAGCTCAACCACTGGTCTACACCCGCTCCTCAACTGAGACTATTATATCTAGCTGAACTCTCATGGAAAAGTGAGAGTAAAATAAAGATATTCTCTGGCATAAAAGTCCTTAAAATATATGGTACACACAGATGTAGTTTGGAAAAAAACAAAACAAAACAAACAAACAAAAAAACACCTGGAGAAAGTATTCCTACAAAATGATGAATAAATCCAGAGAACCTACTTGATATAAGAATTACAGAGACAACATCCGTTGTCTAAATAAGCAATGTCCAAAGGAAAAATAGTATAATGATTTAGCATCAAAGTTTAGGTGATAGCAAAATGATGAAAGGTGTGTTGTGATGGAGGATGGTGTGGGGGTGGAGGTAGATGAAGCAGGCTGGGGGTGGGGGGGGGGAAACCAGGGAAGGTCAAAGTGTGCTAAGTTATTGGTCTTTTTGGAAAAGAGATTTGGATAGTGATTAAATTAAGTATGGGTCCTAAGTTAAAAATAGCCACCAGAAGAAGAAAAATAGATTATGAAACTTAGCAATTATTACAAGAAGCTTAGATCCATCGAGTAGAAAATAGGAAATGAGAAACAAACAAACAAACAAACAAACAAACAAACAAAAAAACAAGAAGAAACATTGGAAAATAGAGAACAGGAATTGAAATGGCAGAAATAAGTCTTAACTGAATAATAATAACAAAAAAATGTTAAGAAGATGACACTGAAGTAGGTAGGCAGTGCTCAACTCTCTCACAAAAACAATGGAGGAAGGGAAAAAGCTATACGAGAGAACTGCTTTGGGGATATGCAGACCAGGAGAGTGCTGCAATCATCCAGGAGGGAGAGGGACAGAGAGACAAAGAGGCCAAATGAAAACTGAGTTACTCGTCCCTGTGGCTGGGAACTGCACATATACCCCACACTCAAGGATAATAGCATCAGTAAAACCCCTGGCTCACTGCAGCCAACTGAGTGAGGAAAGAACATTTTCTTTCCTGGGAGGAAGAAGGGGCTGGCAGAGGGTGAAGAGTGGTTTCTCTTCAGTGAGTTTGGCCAGCTAAGCCACCTTTGAATCTCAAAGAGACCCCAGCCAGCACTGAAGGGACCCCAGGGGGAGAAGAGGAGGGATCTGATCAGGCAAGCTGTCACACCCAACCACCCTGAGAGAGAGAGGAACAAGGCCAGCAAGGGGGTGGGAGGTGGAGATAGATGCCTAACAGCCTGGGAGAGAAGGAAGCCAGGAGAGACAGCAAACTGTTAGTAGCCCAACTGCCTGAGGGAAAGGGGGCAGGGAGAGCCAGATAAGCTTTTAGAAGTCTGCCTAACCTGTGGCATGGGTGTAGCTCAGTGTAGGAGTGCCTGCATCCTATATATTAGGTCGCTGGTTTAATTCCTGGTACCTCCTAGGAGAGGGGATCCAGAGAGTGAACCACTGGGTTGTCAGGCACCCAGCTAGACAACCTTATGATAGGGAAATTATAAACTGAGTTTTTTCTTTTGTTTTAGTTTTTTGATGTGTTACTTTTTAAAATTCTTTATTTGCTAAAACTGGTTACAGAACCTATGAAGGGCAGGCTGCAAGGTGATTAATTGATGAGTACCAGCAGCCTGAGATGGTTCCTAGGGACCTAAGAGGTAAGCCTGTTTTTCCTGGGTTGTTTTTTTGTTTGTTATTTTTAATTTCTTTGTTTCCTTTTCTCCTTTCCTTATTTTTTCTTCTTAGTTTATTTCTTTTCTTTCATTTTCCCCTCTTCCATTGCTTTTCTTTCATTCCACCTTTTCTTGTTTGGTCTTCATTTTTTTCTTCTTTTTTTCTCTTCTCATCTTTCTGGTCTTTTATTCTATTTTTTTCTTGTTTAATTTTTTATTCCACCTTTTACATTTTCCTTTGTACTTTTTATAATTTTTTACTCTTATTACTAATTTATTTTCCTATTTTATGGTTCCTTCTCTATCTTTTTATTATTATATTATTCTTTTCTTCTTCTCTTTTTCCTTTTCTATGGTCTTAAAATTTTTTTTTCAAGGGAACACAGACAACTACAAGGATATAGAATTAGTAAAACCAAGTCTCAAACATGAACCATAACACAAAACAAAACAAAATAAAACCCTTGAGTAGAAAGAGAAGTTAACCATCTAAATAAGCCCATCAAAATCAACAGATTCCTAGACACCAACAGAAAATTACCAGCCATACTAAGAAACAGGAAGACATGGCCCAGTCTAATGAACAAATTGAAAAACAGGTAGAGATGCAGAATGTGGAACAACTAATCAAGGATGTCCAAACAAATATCATGAATCAACTTAATGAAGTGAAGGAAGAGATAAAAGATTAAGAAGACACTGAGGAACATACTGAAAAAATCATAAACATACATGAAAAGATAATAGATCTGATGGTGATGAATGGCACAATGCAAGAAATAAAAAATACGCTGGAAATACATAACAGCAGAATTGAAGAGGCAAAGGAAAGAATTAGTGATGGTCGAAGATAGTACATCTGAAATCAGACAGTAGAACAGATAGAAAAAATTCAGCAGGGACTCAGGAAATTGAATGACAACACAAAACACACAAACATATGCATTATAGGCATCCCAGTGGGAGAAGAGAAGGGAAAGAGGGCAGAAGGAGCGTTGGAGGAAATAATGGCTGAAAATTTCCCAACTTTTTGAAGGCCATGGATGTACATATCCAGGAAGTGAAGCATACTCCAAACAGTATAAATCCTAACAGGCCTACCCTGACACATATACTTATCAAATTATCAAACACTCAAGACAAAGAGAGAATACTGAAAGCTGCAAGAGAAAAGAGATCCATCACATACAAGGGAAGCTCGATAAGATTAAGTGTTGATTTCTCATCTGAAACCATGGAGGCGAGAAGGCAGTGGTATGATATAGTTAAGGTGCTAAAAGAAAAAAACTCAGTCAAGAATTCTGTATCCAGCAAAACTGACATTCAAAAATGAGGGAGAATTCAAAATATTTACAGATAGAAATTAAGAAACTTTGTCAACTAGAAACCTGCCCTTCAAGAAACACTAAAGGGAGTTCTGCAGGTTGAAAAAACAAACAAACAAACAAACAAAAAAAAAAAACAAACAAAAAAAACAGGAGAGAGAGTGTAGAAAGGAAGATTATTAGTAAAAATAATTAAAAAAAAGAGAATAAAAGCAAAATATGACATATATAAACCTAAAGAAAATATGGCTAATATAAGTACTGCTTTGACAGTAGTAACAGAATGTTAATGGATTAAACTCTCCAATCAAAAGACACAGATTGGCAGAATGGATAAGGAAATATGACCCATCTCTATGCTGTCTACAAGAAACTCACCTTAGACCCGGGGATGCAAGGAGGTTGCAAGTGAATGGCTGAAAAATGATTTTACATGCTAAAATCCATACAATAATCCATAAAGGGCAGGAGTAACTATACTACCGGACAAAATAGATTTTAAATGCAAAACTATTTTCAGATACAAAGAAGGACACTATATATTAATAAAAGAGGTAATCTATCAAGAAGAAAGAACAATCATAATCAATCAAAAACATTATGTACCTAACTAGGGTGCCCCAAAGTACACGAGGCAAACATTGAAAAAACTAAATGGAGATATAGATGCCTCTACAATTATAGTAGGGGATTTTAATACACCATTATCACCATTAGACAGAACATCTCAACAGAGGGTCAAAGAAATAGAAACCTTGAATAATATGTTAGAGGAGCTAGACCTAACAGATATACAGAACGTTACAACCTATGGCTATACATTCTTCTTGAGTACATATGGATAATTTTCCAGAATAGACCACATACTAGGTCACAGAACAAGTCTCAACAAATTCAGAAAGATTGAAATTATACAAAGGCATTTCTCTGACCACAGTGGAATGAAGCTGGAAATCAATAAGGGGCAGAGAAACAGAATAGGCTCAGTGATGTGTGAAGTTAAAAAACACACTCTTAGATAATCAGTGGGTCAAAGAGAAAGTTGCAAAAGAAATCTGTAACTACCTTGAAACAAATGAAAATGAGAACACAACATATCAAAACCTATGGGATGCAACAAAAGCAATGCTGAGAGTGAAATTTATAGCCAAAAATGCCTATATTTAAAAAGATGAGCTAAAATCATGGAAGTGGATTTGGCTCAAGTGGTTGAACACCTGATTCCCACATGGGAGGTCCTGGGTTCAGTTCCCAGTGCGTCCTCAACAACAACAACAACAACAACAATCAAAACAAATGAAAAAACCAACTCAGGGGAGCCAATGTAGCTCAGTGGTTGAGTGCCAGCATCCCACATATGAGGTTCTGGGTTAAGCCTATGGTACCTCAAAAACAAACAACAAACAAACAAAAAAACAACAGCAGCAGCAACAACAACAAAAAAACCCACTTAACTGCAACCCTAGAGGAACTAGGAAAAGAACAACAAACTAATCCCAAAGCAAACAGAAAGAAGGAAATAACAAAGATTAGAGCAGAGCTAAATGAAATTGAGAATAAAAGAAACACTAGAAAAAATTAACAAAACCAAAAGCTGGGTCTTTGAGAAGATTAATAAAACTGACAAACCCTTAGCTAGACTAACAAAGAAAAAAAGAAGAGGCAAATACATAGAATGAAAATGAGGGAGGGGATATCATCACTGATCCCACATAAATAAAGAGTATCATAAGAGGATACTTTGGAAAAATTGTATGCTAACAAGATGGATAACTTAGATGAAATGGACAAATCTCCAGAAACACACAAGCCACCTACACTGACAAAAGAAGAAATTGATGAACCCCACAGACCAATAACAAGTAACAAGATTGAATTAGTCATCAAAAACCCCCAACTAAGAAAATGCCAGGACCAGATGGCTTCACAGGTGAATTCTACCAACCAATAGTGGTGCAGTGATGTGACCCGGTTTGACGATGATGGAATGTGAGGGGGAGTAGGTGAGGAGGTTGGGTTGGACTATCCATAGAACTGGGGGGGAGAGCTGGAGGAAGGAACAGGTGAACTCTGGGGATTGGTAGGTTTGTGGTTAAAACTACAATTATGGGAATGTTCTTTTGGCAAATATGGCAGGGGAGGGTGTATTAGTCAGCCAAAGGGGTGCTGATGCAAAGTACTAGAACTCTGTTGACTTTCATGAAGGGTGCTTATTTGGGGTAGATGCTTACAGTCACAAGGCCATAAAGCATAAGTTACTTCCCTCACCAAAGTCTGTTGCCACGTGTTAGAGCAAGATGGCTGCTGGTCTCTGCAAGGGTTCAGCCTTCCTCTTCCTCTTAAGGCTCTGTGGTCCCAGCTTCTTCCAATATCAGCTGTAGGCTGGGATAAGTCTCATCTCTCTCCTGGGGCTTCTGTCTGGGCTCAGCTGGTCTGCTTTCTCCACAAGGCCAGCTGTAAACTGTCAGGCAAATGGCTGGTCTCTCCTTCCGGGCTCTCTGCCTTGTCTAATTAGCCTTCTCTCTTTCCTCATGTATGTTTTCTGTGTTCTTCTTCTCTGTATATTTACTTCCTGGGGCTCCAGCATTAAAACTCAAACTCTCTGCCTTGTCGTTTTCTCTGTGAGTCCTACTGATGTGGTCGAATCAAAACCCCAGTCTTAATTTAATCAAATAAAAGTGAAACCTCTGAATCTAATACAATCTAATACTCGCAGAGGAACAGACCAGTTTGCAAACATAATCCAATTTCTATTTTTGGAATTCATAAATAGTATCAAACTGCCACAGAGGGTTACTTTTGCAGGACGCGGGGTGAGGGGATACGTGGGATAGGGCGCACCTGGGGCATGCTTCTTTGGAATATGAAAGTATTCATTTTGCCATAGTGTGTTATCTCAGTGGGTGGAGAACCACACAATAAACAAGAAAATATTAAACTCCCATCCTGGAGAGTCTTGCTGTGTTCTCAATTAGAGGGGTAAGAATTTCTAAAGAACATAGGCAGTGCCTAATAAAAGAAAACAGACCAATATGTTAAGCCCTCCATATTATTGCATGTAACTATGAACCTTATTCTTCAAATATTGAAACTTAGTGGTTACCATAGGTTCTGAGGGGACAGGGAGGGAAAAATAGAATAGATGGAACATGGACCATTTTTAGGACATTGGAATTGTCCTACGTGCAATGACAGATACAGGCCATTTTAAAATTTGTCAAAACCTATAAAAGTGTATGGTGCAAAATGTAAATTATAATGTAAGACATTGATCATGGTTAGTAGCAATGCTTCAATATTTGTACATCAGTTGTAACAAATCTACCACACACATTTAAAATAATATTAGTAGGGGAGAGCGAGAGGGGATTGGGTATATTTTCTATATGACTTTTCTCTAACTTAAAGCTTCTTTGAAGATAAAGTGGAAAAAAAAAAAGACACTGGGAGAACATATGGAAGAAATCACTGTACTAAAAGATAACAGACCTTATGGTGATGAAAGATGCAATGAAAAATTTTAATTTTATTTTTGTATTTTATTTATTATTAATTTTCTTATAATTTTTATTTATTTATTTTTTGGCTTTGTTTTTGGGGAGGTTTGGATTGCAGAAGGGTCACAACTGTGGTAGGGGTAGATCACTGGTGCAGAGTGTCAGTGATGGGGGGATGAGTGGGGAGGGGTACGCTTGGGGCATGCCTCTACAGCATATGAATATGTTCAAGTGGTCATGGGGTATTGTCTTGGTGGGTGGAAACCCACACAATAACCGAGAGAATACTGAATTCCTATCCTAGGAAGTCCTGCTACCTTCTCTAATTGAGTGGCAAGAATCACCCTAGTATGTGGACAGTGCCTAGCAAAAAGGACAGACTATTATGCTAGCCCCGTGATATTGATGGTTGTACGTATGAACTTTGTTCTTGTGAAACTGAAACTTAACCTAGTATTACATATTGCTTAAAAGTTACCTCCTGAAAGCCTCCTTGTTGCTCAAATATGGCCTCTAAGCCAAACTCAGCATATAAACACACTACCTTCCCTGCCCCCGGGGTGGGACATGACTCCGGGGGATAAGCCTCCCTGGCACTGAGGGATTTTTACCAAGCACCAACTAGTGATGCATTTGGAAAAAGACCTTGACCAAAATGGGGAAATATTAAAAATAAATGAGTGTTTATGGCTAAGAGATTTCACAGTGAGTTGGGAGGTCATTCAAGAGGTTATTTTTTTTTTTTTTTTTTTTTTTTTTTACCGGGAGGTACCGGGGATCGAACCCCGGTCTCTCCATATGGTAGACGGACGCCGAACCTCTTGAGCCACATCCGTTTCCCTCAAGAGGTTATTTTTATGCATGTCTCAGCAGGATCTCATTAACTGCCACAGTAAACAGTGCCTCAAACAGTGGGGCTCCCGAGGGCTCTAGAGACATCTAGACATTATTGTCAGGTCAGACAATCTCAGGAATTTGACACCCTGTCAGTGGGCCTTTGGGATATATGTTCCTCAATGTAACAGAGTTGGACTCATTTATATACCAGGCTATATTTTTGATGTAACATTTATGTAATCTAAAGCACTTTAAAAAAAAAAAAAAAAAAAAAAAAAACAGAAAAAAGGAATGTTAATAAACTCTCCAATCAAATGATTGATATTTTTATAAAGAAAAAGACTATCCATCAACATCATGTCTACAGCAAAAACACAGTGCATATATATATATATATGTCTACTTTTAGTATTGTGGCAGATTTGATGTTCTGAGGGACCATGCTGCTGTAGACCTACAAGATTCTGTACATTTTACACTCTAAGGCATTGTTCATCTCACAAAGAAGTAGAAGAGGCACCAAGATACATGGATACAGATCAACTTTTTTTTTTTTGTAAACACTATGAATCATTTAAAAATTTATGAGGAATTTTCCAAGAATATGCAAACATATAGACACATACATAATCAATCCTCTCTTCTTAAAAACAAAAATCACACGAAACGGCAAACTGGCTTATGCTATACATGCTGTTCTGCAATTTGCATTAATTGATTTCTCTATAGAGGATATGTTTTAAAGTCTATGTCAAAAAATTTTTTTCAGTTAGAGAAGTGGTAGGTATACAGAAAAATCATGTAAAATCATACATCGTTCCTATGTACCCCCCATTATTAACACTTTGCATTAGTGTGGTGCCTTTATTACAATTGATGAAAGAATATTAACTATAGTCCATAGTTTTTTCTCCCGTATACCACCCTTATCAATACCTTGCATTATATATTTGTTATAATTCATGAAAGAACATTTTTATAATTGTATTATCAATTATAATCCATCGTTTACAATAGAGTTCATTGTGTTGTACAACCCTGTTTTATCTTTTAATTTTTATTTTAGAAACATATATATGACCTAAAATTTCCCCCTTTTAACCACATTCATATATATAACTCAGTGCTATTAATTATTCCATTCCAGCCCCTGGTAACCTATATTCTTGATTCTGTGATTCTGTGAGTTTGCTTATTCTAATTATTTCATAATCAGTGAGATCATACAACATTTGTCCTTATTTCAATCAGCCTAATGTCTTCAAGATTCATCCATGTTGTCACATCTATCAGGACTTCATTACTTTCTACAACTGAATCATATTCCATTGTATGTTTATATCACATTTTGTTATTCATTCATTGGTTGTGTACACCTGTGTTGTTCCCATCTTTTAGAAATTGTGAATAATGCTGCTATGAACATCAGTGTGCAAATATCTGAGTCCCTGCTTTCAATTCTTTTGGGAATATATCTAGTAGAGGGATTTCTGGATCATATGACCATTCTATAGTTAGCTTCCTGAGGAACAGGAAAACTGTCTTCTACAGCAACTGCACCATTTTACATTCCCACTAGCAGTGAGTGTTCCTATTTCTTCACATTCTCTCCACTTATAGTTGTCTGTTTCCACTAGTAGGTGTGAAATGGTATCTCATTGTGGTTTTGATTTGCATTTTGCTAATAGCTAATGATATTGAGTTCCTTTTCATGTGCTTTTTAAGCCATATGTTATATATCCTCTTTGGAGAAATGTCTATTCAAGTCATTTGCCCATTTTTATATATGGTTGTCTTTTTATTATTGAGTTGTAGGGTTTCTTTATATATTCTGGATATTAAAGCCTCATTGGATATGTGTTTTCCAAATGTTTTCTCCTATTGAGTAGGTTGTCTTTTCACTTTCATAATAAAGTCCTTTAAGGCACACAAGTTTAATATTTGATGAGATCCCATTTATCTATTTTTTCTTTTGTTGCCTGTGCTTTGAGTATAAATACTAAGAAACCATTGCTTAATACAAGATCCTGAAGATGCATCCCTACATTTTCTTCCATGAGTTTTACATTCATGGTTCTTATATTTAGGTCTTTGTTGCATTTTGAGTTAATTTTTGTACATGGTGTGAGATAGGGATACTCCTTCACTCTTTTGGATATGGGTATTCAGTTCTTCCAGCACTGTATGTTGAAGAGATTATTCTTTCCCAATAGAGAGGAGCTTGCAGCCTTGTAAAAAATCAATTAGCCATAGATGCAAGGGTCTATTTTTGAATTCTCAATTCAATTCCATTGTTCTATATATCAATCCTTGTGCCAGCACCCTGATGTTTTGAGAACTATAGCTTTGTAATAAGTTTGAAAGTCAGGAAGTGAGAGTCCTCCAACTTCGCTCTTCATTTTCAAGATGTTTTTGGCTATTTGGGGGCCCCTATCCTTTCAAATAAAATAGGCTTTTCCATTTCTGCAAAGCAGGCTGTTGGAATTTTTATTGGGATTGCATTGAATCTGTAAATCATTTTTGGTAGAATTGACATCTTAACAATATTTAGTATTCCTATCCATTAGCATGGAAAGTCCTTACATTTATTTCGGGCTCTTTAAAAGATTTATTTTATTTACCCCCCACCCCCACCCCTACCCCTACCCCTCATTGTTTGTGGTCACTGTCTGCTCTCTGTATCTGCTTGTCTTCTCTTTAGGAGGCACCGGGACCCGAATCTAGGATCTTCCATGTGGGAGAGAGACACTCAATCACTTGAACCACCTCAGCTCCCTGGTTTGATGTCTCTCTCATTGCATTTCCTCTTTGTATCTTTGTTACATCATCTCACTCTGCCAGGTTGCCATGCCTGCCAGTCATGCCAACTTGCCTTCTCCAGGCACCGGGAACCCAGGATCTCTCATGGGGTAGGCAGGAACCCAATTGCTTGAGTCATATCTGCTTCCGTATTTCAGTCTCTTTTATTTCTTTTAGTAAAGTTATGAAGTTTTCCATTGATCAGTGCTTACATCCTTTGTTAAATTTATTCCTAGATATTTGATTCTTCTAATTGATATTGTATATAGAATTTTTCTTTTTTTTTTTTTTTTAAAGATTTTATTTATTTATTCATTTATCCTCCCCTTGCTGCTTGCGCCCGCCGGGTCAGCCAACCACGCCACGCGGGTGGGCCCGCCCCCACCAGGAGGCCCCGGGAACCGAACCCAGGGCCTCCCACATGGCAAACGGGAGCCCCACTGATTGAGCCACAGCCGCCTCCCTAGAATTTTTCTTGATTACCTCCTCAGATTGCTCATTACTAGTGTATAGAAAAACTATTGATTTTGTACCTTGTACCCTGCCACTCTGCTGAATTAATGTATTAGCTTTAGAAGCTTTGTTGTAGAGTTTTTGGGACTTTCTGTATCTAGGATAATGTCTTCTACTTTTTCCTTCCAAGCTAGATGTCATTTATTTATTTTTAAATTTTTTTGCCTAACTGCTCTGGCTAGAACTTCCAGTACAATTTTGAATAATAGTTTTGACATTGAGCAACCATGTCTTGTTCCAGATTTTAGAGGGAAAGCTTTCAGTCTTTACCATTGAGTATGATTTTAGCTGAGAATTTTTCATATTTTCCTATATTGGTCAGACAAAGGGGTGCTGATGCAAAATACCAGAAATCTGTTGTCTTTTATAAAGGTATTTGGGGTAGAAGCTTACAGTTACCAGACCATAAAGTGAAAGTTATGCCCCTCACCAAAGTCTGTTGCCATGTTGGAGCAAGATGGCTGCCAACATTTAGCCTTCCTCTTCCTCTTAAGGCTCTGTGGTCCCAGCTTCTTCCAATATCAGCTGTAGGCTGGGATGTCTCATCTCTCTCCTGGGGCTCGATTCTCTCTGGGCTTAGCTGTTCTGCTCTCTCCACAAGGGCAGCTGTGAACTATCAGGCAAATGGCTGTGTCTAAAGGAGCCTTCTCTCTTTCCTCACATACCTGCTTCCTACGTGTTTACTTTCTGGGATCCAGGATCAAAACTCCATCTTTCTCTTCTGCCATGTCGTTTTCTCTGTGAGTCCCCGCCCACTAAGGGGGCAGGGACTCAACGTCCTACTGACGTGGTCCACTCAAAGCCTTAATCATAATTTAATCAAGTAAGAGTGAAACCTCTGAATCCAATACAACATAATATGCCCAGAAGAATAGACCAGTTTACAAACATAATCCAATATCTATTTTTGGAATTCATTAACAATGTCAAACTGCTACAATGCCCTTTATCATGTTGAGGAAGTTTCCTTATATTTCTAAATGTTTCTATCAAGAAGTGATGCTGGATTTTGTCAAATGACTTTTCTGCATCAATGGAGATGATCACATGGTTTATTTTCCCCCTTTGTTTTGTTAATGTGGTGTATTACATTAATTGATTTTCTTATGTTGAAACACCTTTGCATACCTGGGATAAAATCTACTAAATCATATTATATAATTCTTCTAATGTGCTACTGGATTTGATTTATAAGTATTGTCTCCTTGAGGATTTTTGCATCTATATTCATTAGAGAAATTGTTCTGTAACTTTCTTTTCTTATAGTATCTTTATCTGGCTTTGGTATTAGGGTGAAGTTACCTCCTCTTTATTTTTTAAGAAGAGTTTGAGCGGGTAGTAATTACTTCAGCCATTTGTCCTTTGGTTTTTATATGTGTTACAACCCAGCTCCTGAAGGGCATGAGTCAGGGCAGCTGCAAGACCAAAGAATGCACTTTGCACTGAATCAGATATAGGCTTTATTGGGACTTATGGGCAGGAGAAGGTCTGCAGTGATGGCAGGCCGGAAAATGAAAGTATCGCTCCAAAAAGAAGTGGAAAGATGAGGGTCAATATAAAGAATCTCAGAACAAAGACATTTCATAACAGAGTTTCTGCTTAGCACATAAATGGGGTGCAAACCCAACACTGGGTTCGATTGTGGGCATGGGTTACTGCTAAAGCTCACTGTAACGGTATTGGCTAGGATTCTATGGGCAAAAAGAAAGATTTTTTATGGGGAACAATAAGGGGCAGATCGAGTTTACATAGATACACATAGGGTCCCAGCTATTTGCTGTCCTGGTTGCTACATTTTTACTTTCACCTGTCAGCTTTTAGGGAACCAATGGGGAGGCCTTTTTGTTTGGAGTTATCTAGGACTTCTTTTGAGCCCAGGACTTTCAAACTAGACCTTGTGACTAAGGTCTTTGGCAGGCTTTATTCTGACCATCTACCTTCCCTGTTCCCTACATTAACTTGCCTCAACTGCCTCCCTCAGAGAGTTTACACCCTTACACCCTATTCTTAAGGGTGAGCTGAAGAGTGATGGTCATTCTTCTGTAGCCACTTTCTCCTGGTCAGGGGCAGTAGTCCCTGCCTGATGGGGGTGTGAAACTCTCTGGCTGTTCTATTGAGGCTGAGGGAAGGTGGATTTGGCACTGTGGTTGGAACCGGATGAAATTCCTGCATGACTAATACCTCTGGAAGGTGTTTATTCTGGAAGAAATAAACTTAGAAAGTGAATAAAGTTTACAAAGACTTTTAACATGTTTAATATTCTTTGGCATATTGTTTGTAATAGAAGAGATATCATATTCATCAGATATATAGGTAAAGCACTTCATACTAATCAATGCACAAGTTACTCTTTGAGCCACAGTTAATAGATCTAAGCTCCAGGTTTGCAATACCATACATGTTGTCTCTCCATTGGAACAGGCCACAATGCAAATTGTGTTTAAGTTCTACTCACATTAGTCTGGTAATTATTGCTCCACTTGGTATATTCTTTACATAGCCAGCATGCTGCAGCAGTGTTGGTCCTTGGAGGGAAGCTCCAGTGTTTCACTGGACTGGTGTACAGCACCCTTTGGTACTATGTTATAGCCAGTCTGGAGACAAAATTTGCCCATATCGAGCCATTGCTGGCTGCTGCAGGAGTCCAAAACAGCAATGTACTTTCTATCTACTTTAGGACCATGTCCAAAGATGTGGTAGATACTTTTATTGTTTTAGGGGTCAAAATGGCCAACCTAGCCAATAACTCAAATGGAAAGGCAGCATGCAGGGTACTGGGGGCTTGATTTGAATGCACAAGAGAGTTTGACAATACTGAAGTCTACCTCTTTTAATTTTTATACACTTTTAAAATACTTCCAATGCAGTTTATAACATACCAAATGAACTTAACTATTTTTAGTACTTTTCTTTTTACTTCTACACCTTTACCATGATTACATTAATTAATGGGTATTTTAGCAATATAAGAAAAAACTTTCACTATTATTTTATGAAAATCTAAGATTCCCAATGGAATTATGATTATTTTCTTCCTACTACCACATTAATATGCAGGTTGAGGTGCCTTATGATAGATTTTTCTGTTATGAAGTTATTTTTTGTTATTAATATTAATTCAGGTTTCTATTTAATAATGGCTTCCTGGAATTAGCTATTTAAATATTTCAGTTTAGAAAATGCTTTTTCAAACTTTCTACAACCATAAGTTACTTTTACCTTTAAGTAAGCTTATTAAATTACAATTAGCAACCAATGAAATCTACTTTTATTTAAGTCTTGTCTTACTTTCCTCATTCTGGTCTTTGAAAACTATTCATTTCACTTTAAGACAGATCTATATTTCATTAATATGAAGTACTTTGAAAGTATGTCAACTCGGCCAGGTATTTGTGCCCAGTTGTTTGGTCAAGCAAGCACTGGGCTAATTGTAATACAAGGACATTTATGGGCTTTAGCCATCAGTGAATTTACTGCATAGATGGCTGATTACATCTGCGTCAATCAGGGAGATTGCTGTCAGCAATGAGTGATGCTTTATCCAATCAGTTGAATGCCTTAAAAGGGGAAGAGCCATTTCAGCATTCAAGAGAAAATTTCCCAGCTTGTCTTTGGACAGCCAATGTCTCCTAGAAACTCATCAAGGATATTCATTGGACTTTCATTGGAGCCCCTGGTTTGCAGCCTGCCTGCAGAACCTGGACTTGTGCATCCCCACAGTCACATGAGAGATTCTTATAAAATCTCATACTATTTATGGATATATCCTGTTGATTCTATTTCCCCAGAGAACCCTGACTAATACACCAGGCCTAGTAGATAAAAGTTTTAAGCTTAAGTCTTATTTTCCTATTTTGTCACACCTAGGTCTTTTCCCACAGCTCTCGCAAAGAGAAGGTGGCCCTGGGGTGGGGGCTGGGTAGGTCAAGGAGCTTAGGAATTACTTTTTCCTTTTCTAACTTTACTCTTCTTCTAAGTGGTGCACAGAGGCCTTTCCACTTGTTCTGCCTCAGAAGCCACCTGCATGCTTCCCAACAGGGGCCATGATATAGCCGCCGCTATCTAGTGGTCTCTCTTTTTCTTTAAGTGTGGCTGCTCTGCTACCTGCTGTAGCACACAGCCAGTATACCTGCTGGAGTTTTCAGGGCATCCGTGTACTCTCTTGGTTGTCCCCAATCATCCAGGAGGGCAGCCACCCCTCCCCACATGGACGTTATAGGCCATCCTGGGATTTCCCCAGTGGATTCTCCCTTCTTGGTGTTCATGCCCACCATTGCTGGTGGTCCTTCATTTTCCTGGCTGGCTCACCAATTGTTCCAACCCAGCTCCTGGAGGGCACAGGTTGGGGTGGCCACAATATAAAGAATGCACTTGGCACTGAGTCAGACTTATGCTTTATTTGGACTTACAGACAGGAGAGGGTCTCCAGTGATGGCAGGCTGGAAAATGAAAGTAGCTCTCTGCAAAGAGGCAGGAAAATGAGGGGCAATATAAAGTGTCTCAGAACAAAGATATTTCATAACAGAGTTTCTGCTAGGGTCACATGGAGCACATAAATGGGGTCTGTTGATGTTATTGTAGGAAGGAAGGAAATATGCACCCTGGAGAAAATTACAGTCTATGATACCATCTGTACATTTTCTTCCTCTGGGGAGGCTTGTTACTTTTCAACTTATGTCCAGGTCATGGAGGCGACTATGTGACAGGGGCTTTGTTTCATTTAAGGAGGGAGAGCTTGGGCTTTGGGCTCCCACAATATGTCTTCTTTTTTTGTCTCTCTCTTCATTTTTTGCAACCTCCTTTTATGTATAGTTGCTATTCAGTGATGTATCTGACTGGTCCCTTTCTCATTTCTATTTCTGTGTATATTTTACATATTTTCTTTTTGGTTACTTTGGGGTTTATATTACACAACACATCTATAACCTGCTAATTTGAAAAGATACCAACTTAGTTCAATGGCCTACACATTCTCTGCTCCCTTATCCCTCTGTTTCTCCTGCTTATGCTGTTTTTGTCCCACTTTACCACTTTATATTTTGCATGGCCATTTTTAGGAAATAAACCCCTTTCAATTGTATTCTGATTCTTATAGGAATTAAAGAGTAGAGTTGTATTTTGAGGGTACAGTCCTATTGGGTTTTTCATTTACTCTTTTAGTTACCCTTATTGAAGAACTTCATTTCTTCACATTCCACCAAGTCACTCTCTCTTATCTTTTCCCTTTAACCTGCAGGACTCACTTTAGTAATTCCTGTAAGGCAGGTCTTTTGTTGATGAATTCTCTCAGTTTCTGTTTATCTGTGAATATTTTAAACTCTCCCTCATTTCTGAAGGAAGTTTAGCCAGATAAAGATTTTTTTTTTCTGGCAGTATTTCTTTCAGTACTTAAAATATATCATACCACTGCCTTCTTGCCTCCATGGTTTCTGATGAGAAATTAACAATTTTATTGAGGATCATTTATATGTGATGAGCCATTTTTCTCTTGCTGCTTTCAGAATTTTCTATCTTTGGCATCTGACATTCTGATTAGTATGTGTTTTGGAGTAGGCCTATTAGAATTTATTCTGTTTGGAGTTCATTGTGGTTCTTGGACATGTATATTTATGTTTTTCATAAAAGCTGGGAAACTTTCAGCCATTATTTCCTCAAATATTCTTTCTGCCTCTTTTTCCTTCTCTTTTCCTTCTGGGACATCCATGATGTATTTGTTTGTGTGCTTCATGCTGTCACTTAAATCTCTGAGATACTGCTCAATTTTTTTCAATTCTTTTCTCCATTTGTTCTTCTGATTGTATGATTTCAATTATCCTATCTTCTAGTATGCTGATAAATTCTTCTGCCTGTTCAGATCTTCTATTGCATGCCTCTAGTGTATTTTTATCTCTATTATTGTGCATTTCATCCCCATAATCTCTGTTATGTTTCTTTTTATGCTCACACATTGTCTTCTTAATATCCTTTAGCTCTTTATGTATACATTCCTTCATCTCCTTGTATTAATTTTCGAAGATTTGTTTGAACTTCTTTGAGTAGTTTTTCCAAATTTTTTGTCTTCTCTGAAGTTTTAATTTTTTCCCTTGACTGAGTTATATCATCCTCTTTCTTAGTATAGCTTGTAATTTTTGGCTATTATCTGGGTATCTGATTATCTTGATAAGTTAACTCTGAAGGTTAGTTTCTCCCTCCTATCTAGACTTTTTTTTTTGTTAACTGGCTTTGTGTTAAGGCTCTTCTTTAATGCGTGGTCCAACTTATTCTGGACCTTTAGAGTACCCTGTACTTGACTGTTTAGATTTTCTCAGCTCTTCTTCATCTGATTCTTGTCCTGGATATGTGTACAATTTTTAAGATTACACCTTTTGTGCAATTGTTTCACATCCAAGAGAAAGCTTCTTTCCTCTGTTCCTTCTTTGGGAATCTTGATCTGTTCTGTTTGTTTTTGTACAGAATTTTCTCCTCAGCTCCTGTGATTTGTTTAAAATCTCCCCCTCTCTCAGTGTCCCCTCTTGCTACACTTTTTAATTCTAGGACCCAATAGTCTCACAGCAGTTCAGTGTAACTCCCTCCTCCCCACCTTTTTTCCCTGTGAGGCTTTTCTGCCTCTGGTTCCTGTATCAGTAGGGTATCCTACCCCAAGGGCCCAGATGGGGTCACTCTAGAAAAGTCTGCTTTGCATTTAGGTGGTCCAGCAAACAAGACTGGATTGAGTGTGTGCACTTCTTGCCAACAGTTCTGTCACAATCTCTTTTTGTCCCCGGGGGACCCTTTTGTGTGCAGCATTTGTCAGTAGCTTGTGTTCTGCTTTGGGTCTCTGAAGACTTGGATCCTGTGCCTGGATATGCATGGGGTTCTTACTGCTGTGAGTGGGTCTATACTTTGTATCTGCGGCAGGAGGGATCTGGGCTGTGCTGCCTCTTGGCCACTTCCAAGCTGTGTGGGAATGAGTACCAGGTCTGGGAGGAAAATATCGTACATGATCTTAGAGATCACTTTTCTTTTTCTTTGATTCAGCATTTGTGGAGTCTTTCTAGAGTTTCTATTGTCCTCCAGAGTTCCAAGCAAGTGGAATTTGTCCTTTTATTAGTTAATTCTTAGGGGAGACTTTTCCAGGGGATGTCTTATGTCTGCCATGTTGATGATGTTACTCCAAGATCAACTTTTAAAATCAATAGTGTAGAGCACCCTCTGCAACACTACCTATAAGAATATGTAGTAGAAAATAAATCCATTCATAATATCTAGGAATTACCCTGTCAAAAATGCATAATGCTACCAGAAAAGAAAAGTTCAAAGTCTATTAAAAGACCTAAAAGAACTGAATAATTAGAGAACTATATCATGTTCATGAATATGATGATCTAGCATTGGGAAGATGTTAATCTCCCCAAATATTTATATATAAAATATATAAATACACATGTACACATGCCTGTCCAATGCAATTTCAATAAAAAATTCTGTTTACAGAAATTTTTTTAGGAAGAATAAATAGCTGAAAAATTTTTGCAAAAGAATGGTCATGAGAAAGGACTTCCCCTACCAGATAATAAAACACATTTTATAAGTATTGTAATTGAAACAGTGTGATGTTGAGTCAGGATTAGACCAATAGACTAAGGGAACAGATTATATAGGGATTTGACATTATGATAGAGGGGGCAATACAAATTAGTATGGAAATGAACTGCTTAGTGGGTAATGTTGAGAAAATTTGCTCATTATATGGAAAAAGCAGAGATGAATCCTTACAGCATAAATATACAAAAATAAAATTCAAATAGTTTAATGACTTAAATAACAAAATAACATGGTAAAGTAGCAAGAACCATATGGGTTTGGATGTTGTTAGGTGGTTTCTCCAACTATTTTACTTCATATACTTCTGGATGGGCTTATAGAATGTGGGGATGGTTACAAGAAAGGTGTTCTTACATAATAAGTTTTCTTGATGAAGATTGTCTTCAGGGGTGAGAGGTGTGTGGAGGGGAGTACTTTGAAAGTATGTTTGACCTTTATAATGAATTAAGAATTAAGGTGAGTTTTGAAAGCTTAGAAATCAACATTCAAGAAAATAAAGGAAGGAAAAGTGTCTGTGAAAATGATAGGTATTAGAAAATATCTATGCCAAATTGTATTGAAAATAAATTATTTTTAAAAAGTTAAATATATTTCAGGGAGTGGTTGTGGCTCATGTGGTTGAGCACCTGCTCCCACATGGGAGGTCACGGGTTTGATCCCTGGTGCCTCCTAAAAACAAAAACAAACAACAATAAGTAAACAATTGAAAAAATCAACTCAGGGGAGTTGGTGTGGCTCAGTGGTTGAGTGCTGGCTTCCCACATACGAGGTCCCGGGTTCAATACCTGGCTCCAGTACCTCAAAAGAAAAAAGGAAAAAAAAAAAAAAATATATATATATATATATATATATCAAATGCTAGTAGAAATTTTATTTACAATCCTTGTTATTAACAATAAGAATCAGGATTAAAAAATGGCTTCTCCCTAAAATTTCTGCTATCAGCCCTATGTCTATACCATCACCATCACCTCACTTGTGGTAGCTCACTATACATCAGCTTTTTTACATGAAGTATCTTATTTAATCTTCACAACAACCTTACATGTTAGATATTAATATTATCATCACAATTTTACCAGAAATCAAGGAAAGATAAAGAAACAAAAATACAGAAAATGATATAAATCAGACCATGTGTAATAATGTAATAATAAATGTAAAAGACTTACATCTCCAAATAAAAAGTCGAAGTCCACTTAAAAACAATTGTTGAGTACTTCTGTTTTAGACACTGTGCTATGGGGATTCAAAGAAGAAAGAGCCACAGACCCTGAGTTGAGGAACATATAGATTACCCTGAGAAAATAGGAGTATAATGTGGTACATGCTATGATATTTAGAATATATTTTGATAGCAGAGAGAAGCAGCAATTAGTCCTCTTATTAAATAATAACACCTGTAGGTGTTCAGGAGAAATGCTTCTTAAAAAAGATAATGCCTCCTTAAAGGGAAAAGTCTAGAATGATGGATATGAGTTAGAAAATTTTTTCAGGTGGAGAGAAAATAAACAAGGGTGTGATGGCAAGAAACATTTAGTAGTAAAAGTTCAACAGAAAATTTGACTTAGGGAATTTTGATGAATGAGCCTGGAGAGGTAATTAAGAATTAGTTCATGAAACCTCTTATATATATGCAAAGGAGCTACCAGTATCCTGTATGTAGCAAAGAACCTCTCTGGTGGCTATGAAATGCATCCTCAGATTTCCTACTGCAGTGAGAATAGTTGACTGACAATCCCAGCTGCCATCCCTCTGATCTATCATTATATTCACATCAAGTCCACAATTTCCCAAGATATTGCTCCCAGCCAATGACTCAGCATGGTGGGGGTAGAGTGTAGGCTCGTTTGCGCAGGATGTGGGAATCCTTCGAACCCAATTCTCCTCCTCCCCTCCCCCCTTCATAGATGTCAGACCTGCATCATTGTCTGAGACTCTTCTAGCCTACTCTTACTTTTCACAGGTGTTTCCTCCAATAAATCTCTCTAATACTGAGTTGGTGTCTGCTTCTTGGAGATCCTGAACATAACTGTAAAATTTCTTTTTAAAAATAACAGCTTTATTGGGATATAATTTACATACAATAAAATTCACCATTTTAAAGTGTACAATTGTTTTTTTTTTTTTTTTTTAGTATATTCTCAGAGTTGTGCAACCATTACCACCAAAAGAAAACTCATACTCATTAGCAGTCACTCCCCATTCCTATCCCCCTAAAACCTCTTAACCAAGAAGAGGTTTAAGGCATGGTCAGATTTTCATTTTAGATAGATGGATCTTATTGTAGTTTATAGAATGGATTTGTGAGAGGGAAGTTTATAAACAGGGAGACTAAATTGGGATACAAATACGACAATTCAGGCCAGAGATACTGAAGGCTGGAATTAGGGCAGGGGAATAAGGAATGGTACCAAGGAGAAGCATTAAAAAATATTTGGAAAATTAAACCAACAGGTCTTGGTGACTGGATGAATATGTAGGACTAGGAAAGGGAGTGGTCTGAGATCACACCCTATATATCTGGTTTGACTGATTAAGACACTGAATAGATGAGGTGGAACATGGATATGGGGTCGGGAAAAAAGGGAGCTGATGAATTCCATTCTGGACATGCTGAGTTTGAGAAGTCTGGCTTCCAGGAGAAATTTCTAATAGGCATGAGCTATGATCATGAAGTTCAAACTAGAGAAAAAGATTTGGGGGTCATCATCATTTTATGAAGGATCACTCAAAATGGCTTTTGGGTGAATTAAACAATAAATTCAAAGTGTGGGAAACACCAGTATTTAAGGGGCAGGAAGAGTAAGAAGCCATTAAGACTAAGAAGGAATGGTCAGGAAAGTAGGAGGACCACAAGATGCTGGTGTCAAGGAATCCATGAGACTAGAAGTTTCTAGAAGGAGAGTGTGGTCTGCATATCAAATGTAGAAAACTGTATGTTCAATTTTAGAATAACAAAGTAGTTGGGGACTTTTACTATAGAAAAATTAATGAAGTGGTAGAGGCAAAAACAAGACTTCATGTGCACTGAGATGAATGAATGAGAAGAAAAGAGTTGGAGACAGTGAGGGTAGACTCTATCTTTTTTTCAGGAACCTTGGTTCACAAGGGAAAGAAAAATAAGAATGGTGTTCAGAGGTGAGCTTGTGATTAAGGAATATGTAAATTTTTTAAACAGGGAGAGTCATAAGTATTTCTACATAAACAATGGGGAAAACACTAGTAAGGGAGAAGTTTGGGAAAAATATTGATGAAAGAAGGTTTTAGAAAGGATGTGATAGGGTGGGATCAACTGGATTGAGTCATGGTCCTTAGTACTAGGTGGTAATTCTTATTTCAGTGGTTTCTAAACTTATTTTATTTCTCATTCCATCAGTAAGAAAGTTTGAGTATGCTTTCTTAATATATATTTTGTTTTTCTACACATGTCCTATTTGTGGGCTAATATTATATGAAACATACAGAAATAAAATTTATAAAGAATGGTTTACAGATGAATTAAACAATAATTAAAATATATTTTCAACATTTTATTGTGCAGAAAGATATTTATTGTCTTAAAATATGGATAAGAGAGAGAGATGAAATGTAACTGAAATACTTTAGCAGTATCCAGGTATTGTGTTCTAAATGAACATAGAATATAATTGATAATATAAAACAATGTCAGCATACCAATTCCCTGGCCCATCTCCTAAATGGTAGATTTATGCAACAGTGTGTGTATTTTAATCTGTAGTTTCTGTGTACATTTTGTTTGTTTGTTTAAAATCCTTGATGTCGGGAAGTGGCTGTGGCTCAATCAGTAGGGCTCCCGTTTACCATATGGGAGGCCCCAGGTTCGGTTCCCGGGGCCTCCTGGTGAAGGCAAGCCCGCCCGCACGTCGTGGTTAGCTGACCCAGCGAGCACAAGCAGCAAGGGGGGGATAAATGAATAAATAAATAAAATCTTAAAAAAAAAAAAAAATCCTTGATGTCCCCAAGAATAGCCATTGGAGAGTTAATTTAATAAACAGCAATATGAAAAAAATAGTTATAATTTAATGTTTACTGGGAAAAAACAGAGCAGATAATTGCATAAATAAGATCATAAAAAATATTTTTAGGAAAATAAAGAAAATATACCAAAGAATAATACCAACTTGTTAGCCTGGTGATATTCTAGATTATATTTTCCAATTAATTTCCGCAATAGTATATCAATTGTACAAGTAAAATAAAGTATATGAGAGAAGAAAAATCAGCTTTGAGAAATAGTTTTCAAAAAGGAGAGTAAAAGATATAAATAAAAGCAGAAAAAGATAGACAAATCTCATTTTATGTTTTGAAGCAACTGACTTCTGTGGAAATTGACTTCACAGATGCATCTGGGCTCCTCTAATAAGCAGTGTCTAGGGAAGTTGTAGTTATTGTGGCATGTTTTTGTTTGTTATTTTATTTCCAATGTCTATTTGTTTTAATTTTCATTTATAGCATTTCAATTTCATATAAATGGATTCATAATGCTATGAAAAAATTTGAGGTTAACGTTTTAAATAATTTTTTGCAACTCCCGCTATCAACTTATACCCAAGTAACCCATATTAACAACTGAGTATAGTTGTTAACATAGTTTATAAACATATACACATATAAATGTTATATATGTATTCACACCCATCCATCTCTCTATCAATCATCTATGTAGATATAGATTCAAACATATATACGTACTATTTTTGGTCACAAAATAGGATATTAATCATACAGAGAGATTTGCCTCCTGTTTTTCCTTCAACATTATTTTGTGGAACTTATTTCACATCAACATGAATTCATTCTCTTTATTCTATTTATTGTGGTTGTAACATAATATGGTCTTTCACACACCCATTGTTGGGAATTACATTTATTTCTCTCTCTCTCCTCGCCCCCCCCCCCATCTTGGTGAACAATATGGCAGTATAGAGTGTGGGGCCTTACTACTGAACTTCCAGAAACACTACTGTAATAAATATTGTTGTACATATATCCTTACATGGTTCACATGATTCAAAATTAAAATTATGACTTAAAACTGCTACACTCCCTGTTTTAGTTTCCTAGGATGCTTAAACAAATACAATGAAATGGGTTGGGTTAAACAATGGAATTTATTTGCTCATGGTTTGAGGCTGGGAAAAAGTCTAAATCAAGGTGTTATAAAGGCCATGCTTTCTTCCCGAAGACTGTGACATTCTGGAACTTGGCTTCTCTGTCACATGGCAAGGCACATGGTAGCATCTCTGGTGTCTTCCTTCTTCTCTGGGTTCCATTTCACCTTTTTGTTTCCTGTGGCTTTCTCTCTCTCTCATATCTGCATTCATTCTCTTATAAAGGACTCCGGTAATAGGATTAAGACCTATCCTGAGTGAGGTGGAACACACTTAAACTGCAGTAACCTCATCAAAAGGTTCTACTTACAATGGGGTTATACCCACAGGAGGGGACTAAATTTAAGAAAATGTTTTTCTGGGGGTAATACAACTTCAAACCAGCACACCCCTCCTTAAAATTTTTTTTGGCAATGTATATTATATATATATTTCACAAAATATATGTCATAAAATTTGCCATTTAACCATTCTTAAGTGTATAATTCAGTGACATTAATTACATTTACAATGTTTTGCAACCATCACCAACACTTTTTTTATCACCCCAGAGAGAAACACTGAACTCATTAAGCAATATTTCCCATTCCCTCTTCCCTTAGGCCCTGGTAACCTTTGATGTAATTTTTCTCTTCCTGTATTTGCTTAGTCTAGCTATTTCAGTTATATGGATTCCTACGATATTTGTCCTTTTATATCAGGCTTATTTCAACTAGCATAACGTTCCCAAGTTTCATCCATGTTGTAGCATGCATGCATAGAATTTCATTCCTTTTTTCTTTTTTTGGAGGCAATTCAGATTTATTGGAATGGGTCCCACAGGTACTTAACAAGGTAAAATTAGTATTACAATCCTGAGGGGGGATACATTAAATTACAATTTTATAGGTATCACTCAGCAAGGTTGAGTCACAGGGCAAGCAAACTGCACTGTCTGAAAAATCACTCAGTCTGGTGGGTCTCACTTTTTAAAACAGGACTTGACTGTGATTAGTCACTGAAAAATTGAGGGTGTCTGGGGTCTTTCATGGATGGTAGACTTTCCCAGCTCAGGTGTATTTGGGATTCCTGACAATTGTTTAGGATGCAGGGATGAGTGATCTCCAACAGTGAACTCTTGGGCTGGGGAACTGTTGTCTGAGGTGATGTCATCTGTAGCAGTGAGCTCCTGGGCTGGGATGATGTCATCTGGGATATGGGGCAGGGGTATCCTTCCATTCCTTTTAATGATAATATTCCATTGTATGTATATTACCACATTTTTTTGGCTCATTAATTGCTCATTGTTTTTGCTCGTTGTTTTTTTTTTGCTCGTTGTCTGCTCATTTTTGCTCATTGTCTACTTGTTGTTTTTGCTCGTTGTCTGCTTGTTGTTTGTTTTCTTTAGGAGGAGGCATGGGGAACTGAACCCGGGACCTCCTATGTGGGAAGTGGATGCTCAACTGATGAGCCATATCCGCTCCCTATACCACATTTTAAAAATCCATTCATCTGTTGATGTCCCTTTGGGTTGCTTCTAATCTTTTGGCTATTGGGAATAATTCTGCTATGAACATTAGTGTACAAGTATCTGTTTTGTCTCTATATCAGTTCTTTTGGATATATACCTAGAAGTGGAATTGCCTAATATTATGGTAATATGTTTAAATTTTTGAGGAACCACCAAACTGTTTTCCAAAGTGATTACATCATTTTATATTCCCACCAGTAATGCACAAAAGTTCCAATTTCTCCACATCCTTATTAGCATTTTCTATTTTTATATATAAAAGCTATCCTAGTGGATGTTAAGCGATATCTCAATGTAATTTTGATTTGCATATTCCTAATGAATAATGTTGAGATTTTCTCATGTGTTTATTGGCCATTCATACATCTTCTTTAGAGAAATCTATTCAAGTCCTTTGACCATTTTTAAACTGGATTGTCTTTTTGTTGTAAGGTTGTTGAGTTTTAAAAGTTCTTTTTGTATTCTGGATATGAAAGCCTTATCAGATATGTGATGCTCCACTATTTCCTCCCATTCTCTAAGTTGTATTTTTACATTCTTGATAACGTTCTTTAATGAACAAAAGATGTTCATTTTGATGAAATCCAAATGGTCTGTTTTCCCTTTTGTTGCTTGTGCTTTGGATGTCATGTCTAAGATTCCTCTGCCAAATCAAAGGTTGTGAAGATTTATTCCCATGTTTTTTTCTAAGAGTTTTATGGTTTGTGCTTTTGTATTTAGGCTCTTGATCCATTTTGAGTTAATTAGGATGTGAGGTAGAGGTCCAACTTCATTCTTTTGCATATCAAAATCCAGTATTCCATATCATGAAGAAACTACTCTTTCCACCCTTGTGTGGACTTGGCATGCTTGTTGAAAATAAATTGGCCAAAGGCATGTGGACTCTCAATTATATTCCACTGACCTATATGTTTCTACTTATTCCAATATTGTTTTATGTATTGTGGCTTTGTATTAAGTTGTGAAATTGAGAAGTGTGAGTCCTCCAACATTGTTCTTTCTTTCTTTATTTATTTATATCAAGATTGGTTTTGGCTATTTGGGCCCTTCACCATCACATACAAATTTAAGGATTGGCTTCCTCATTTTTATATTAAAAAAAAAAGACTGCTGGAACTTTGATAGGGATTGCGCTGAATCTGTTAATCAATTTGGGTGGTATTGGTATCTTAACAATATTATGTCTTCCAATTCATGAACATAGGATGTCTTGCCATTTATTTAGGTCTTGTTTAATTTCTTTCAGCAATGTTTTGTAATTTTCAGTGTGCAATTCTTTCATCTCCTTGGTTAAATTTATTCCTAGATATTTTATTCTATTAGGTGCTATTAGAAATTGGATTATTTTATTTCCTTTTTGATGTTGAACAGCAGTGGTGACAGTGGGCATCCTCATCTTGTTCCTGATCTTGAGGGAAAATTTTCAGTCTTTCACCACTGAGTGTGATGTTAACTGAATTTTTCATATATGCCCTTTATCATGTTGATGTAGTTCCCTTCTATTCCTATTTTTCTGTTTTTTTTTTTTTATGTCATGAAAGGGTGTTGTATTTTATCAAATGCCTTTTCTGCATTGAGAAGATAATATGTTTTTTCCCCCTTCATTCTATCAATGTGGTATAATACAATGATTGATTTTATGGTGAGCCACACTTGCATTCCTGGGATAAATGCCACTTGGTCATGGTGGACAATCCTTTTAATATGCAGTTGGATTCAGTTTGCTAGTATTTTGTTGAAGTTGTTTGCATCTAAATTCATAAGGGCTATTGGTCTGTAATTTCCTTTTTCTTGTGATGTTTTTATCTGGTTTTGGTGTCAGAGTAATGTTGACTGCATCAAGTGCATTAGGAAGTGTTCTTATCTGTTCAATTTTTTTGGAAGAGTTTCAGAAGGATTGGTGTTAATTCTTCTTTGAATATTTGGTAGAATTCACCAGTGAAGCCACCTGGTCCTGGACTTTTCTTTTTTGGGAGTTTTATGATTACTTATTCAATCTCTACTTGTTACAGGTCTGTTGAGATTTATATTCTTGAATCAGTGTAGGTAATTTGTATGTCTCTAGTAATTCTTCCCTTTCATTTAAGTTATCTAATTTGTTGGCATACAATTGTTCATAGTATTCTCTTATAATCCTTTTTATTTCAGTGTGGTCAGTAGTGATGTACCTCCTTTCATTTCTGAATTTTGTTACTACATCTTCTCTGTGCATTATTTTGTCAACCTAGCTGAAGTACTGTCAGTTTTATTGTTTGCAAAGAACGAGCATTTAGTTTCATTGATTTTTCTCTATTGGTTTTCTATTCTTTATTTCATTTATCTCTACTCTAATTTTTATTCTTTCCTTCCTTCCCTCCCTTTGGGTTAGTTTGCTCCTCTTTTTCTAGTTCCTGAAGGTGTTATGTTAGGTTATTGATTTGAGATCTTTCTTCATTTTTATTGATTGATGAGGTACTGGGGCTGGGATTGAACCCGGGACCTTGTATGTGGGAAGCTGGCACTCAACCACTCAGCCACATTGATTCCCCTGAGTTGGTTCTTATGTTTGTTTGCTTGTTGTTGTTGCTGTTGTTTTTTTTTTGGAAGGCACTGGGAACTGAACCCAGGACCTCCTATGTGGGAAGCAGATACTCAACCACTTGAACCATGTCTGTTCCCTCAATTTTTTTTCATGTACACATTTACAGCTATAAATTTCCATTTAAGAACTATCTTTTCAGAATTTCGTCTTTGTAATTTGTATTTTCATTTTCATTCATCTCTATGTAATTTCTTATTTCTCATGTGATTTCCTGTTTGATTAAGAGTGTGTAGTTTAATTTCCACATATATGTGAAATTTCCACTTTTCCTTCTTGCAGTCTTGCAAGACTGCTGTCTTGCAGTCTGCAGTGCTGAGCCCAGGTGAAGAAAGGGTGTGTAGAAACTCCAGAAGGCTTTGCCTTTTTCTTGACTGAACATTTGCTTTGTTATTCTAAAGTTTTGACTTTTTTTCAGAGCCCTGAGAAAGTTCGTTCTTACAGTTTCTGCTTGTTTTTTGATGTTTCAGTGAGGGGATGGGATTTTGGACCTTCCTATTCTACATCTTGCTGATGTCAGCCTCCACAAGGATTGTATTTTAAAATCTCATAGATTTTTGCCAGATTGTTTACCAAGATTGTTACTATTGATATTTCCACAAGTAGTGTGTAAGAATACCATTTTTTCCTACATCCTACTAGCAATAGGTATATTACTATTTGATTTTTATAAGTTTGATGACAAAAATTTAATTTGGCTTCTCTTACTTTATGTTTTAACATCTATTCATAGGTTTTGATTTTTTAAAGATTTATTTATTTATTTACAACACCCCCCTCCCCCAATTGTTTTGTACTGTCTGCTGTGTCCATTCACTCTGTGCTCTCTGGGTCTGCTCATCTTCTCCAGGAGGCACTGGGTACTGAACCTGGGACTTCCCATGTGGTAGGTGGGAGCTTAATTGCTTGAGCCACATCCACTTCCCTATTCACAGGTTTTAGATTAGACTCTTCTCTGAATTGCTTGTTATGTCCTTAGCTCATTTTTTCCTTGGGCTCTTTATATTTTTTTATGCATTTATAAAAATACTTTCTAGAGATATCTATCATCTGCATTGCATTTTATCCTTAAACCTGTTGTTTTTGTATTGAATTATTTATTGTAATTTTTATTATTCAAAGCACTTAAAGTTTTATATAATCACTGTCTTTTTTTGTTTTTTTGAGGTATCAGGGCCGGGGATTGAAGACAGTGGGAAGACAGTGCTCAACCACTAGGCCACATCGGCTCCCTATGACTTTGGGTTTCCTGTGTTGGTTAAGAAAAATTTCCCTATCTATAGAGATTATTGGTAATTACTAGATTTATTTTTAATATTTTTATCATTTAATTTTTCTAAGTCTTTAATCCTTCTGGATTTATTTTTGTACTTAACAAAGAGTTTTACTTTCAATTTTTCTAGATGGATAGCCAATCCTAACAGCACCATTTATTAAGTAGTCTATCATTTCTCTACTGAATTGAAACCACTCCTTGATCATATATTAAAGTCTATAGTATGTATGGATCTATTTCTGGGTTCTTAATCTGTTCTGCTTATCTATTTGTCTATTTCCATATTGTTACCCTGTCAATCAATAGTATATAAAGGTCAGTCTTGATATCAGGCAAGACAAATTCCTCTCACTATTCTTCTTTTTCAGTTTTATTGGATATTTCTTGTCAATTTATTTTCCACATAAACTTTATGATCATTTTATATAATTCCAAACTGAAGAAAAACAAAATGAAAAACCCTGATGAGATCCTAACTGGTATCACATAAAATTTATACTAATTTTGGGAGGATTTATTATATTGAGTTGCCCAATCCAGGGGTATATTTTGTTATTTCATTTGTTCAGGTCATGCTTTATATTCTTCATTATGTTATCATTTTATATATTACATTTTCTTTATTTTATGTTATCATTATTGTGAATGTATAACTGTATTTTTAAAATGCTTTTTTCAGTGCTTCGGTAGAAGTTACTTTATGATACCACCAGTGTTTCTCCTTTCCTGTCTTTCACCACTGCCTCCATCAGATGTAACTGGGCATTAATAGCCCAAGCAAGTCTTTAAATTTCATTTTGGAGTCTTATGGGCTATGAAAATAAAAATATTACCCATTAAGCAAATTTTTATATTCAACATTATAGATATATAAACAGTATTTTGAGAGTTACAAAAATTCCTTATAACCTTCCTTAAAGGTAGTATGCTTACTTCACTTTTGGGATTATAAGTAACAGTTCTATCAGATTATCTTTAGGAAATCAGTCCTTCTTCTAAATAACTAAACATTCTAAGCTGCTAAATATATATTACTTGCTTTGTTCAAAGTGCCAAAGAAGCAGACATTCAGAGTTTTAGTAATCTCATTTTTCATACTACCCATAGATTGAAATTATTTCTAAGGCATTCCAGAATTTCACTGAATCGAGAGGAATACTTGTTTTTCAGCAAATAATGAAGGGTGGGAATTACAATCCTTTATCCTTTGTAAGAAAAACCAAACTTACTGTATTTCTCTTTCCAGATGGTGTAGTAAGAGGGATAACTATTTGGTATTAAAGACAGGGTCAGTGCATCAGTGCTGTGTTTTCCTTTTTGGAGTTGGGAGGAATCGGGGCTACAGATGGTGTATTAGTCAGGGTTCTCTAGGGAAACAGAATCAACAGTATATATCTGTTAATGAGATTTTATAAGAGTCTCTCACATGACCATGGGGATGCACAAGTCCAGGTTCTGCAGGCAGACTGCAAATCAGGGGCTCCTATGAAAGTCCAATGAGTGTCCTTGATGCATTTCTGGGAGATGTTGGCTATCCAAAGACAAGCTGGGAAATTCTCTCTGAATGCTGAAATCACTTCCCCTTTTAAGGCATTCAACTGATTGGATAAAGCCTCACTCATTGCTGATGGCAATCTCCCTGGTTGATGCAGATGTAATCAGCCATCTATGCAGTAAACTCACTGATGACTAAAGCCCAAAAATATCCTTGTATCTCAATTAGCCCAGGGCCTGCTTGACCAAACAAGGTAAAATTACCTGGCTGAGTTGACACATTAGCTTAACATCACAGTCCACCCCTTGTCAACTCGGCAACCATACACATTACCTTAAACCATACTTAGTCTCTAAGTAAAAACAATAATAGACATGCATACATATATATTTCTGCCAACAATGTTCAACTCTCCTGCATACAACCAGAAACGCATTAATTCTCTACAGAATAAGGTGCAAGTCCTTGGGTAATAGTCACTCTTAAACTTGACACCCTTAAATATTATGACATGAAACTAATACAACTTTTCATATGATAGGGGAAAAGGTTGGGGAAGAAAACAAAGAAATTCGTTTTGTGTACATATACAATCATACTCATAACAAAACAAGGAAGAAAGGTTCATGACTATTACAGTCCTTGTTTCTGTAACTGGTCACGTGGTTGAAGTTCATATTTATCACTACCTTCTTCCACTACCCATTCCATGTTCCCGTTATCATCAGCAAGCACTTCAGCTGGCCATGGTTCTTTGCTTGGTGGGGTGACCCAATCTTTCATTCCTGAAGATTGTGGGCCATTATTAGTTCTGCTTGGATTGGGTTGTTGCAATTTTCCATTGACTTTAATCACAGGGCATGGCAGTACTAGGAGACACCCTAGAGGATCTCCTGTATTCCAGGCAAACTCTTCTTTACCCCCATTATGTAGCTGTAGTCCTATTTCCCCTTGATGGTCAGGATCAACTATCAAACACCCCAGCCAGTACAGATGGCAATTGGGGTGGTGTAGAATCTTGCATTGTACTTGCAGGCTGTGTAGCCACAGTAAGACACTCTTCTTGATCCGATTCTGCTTCCTTTATCCACAGCATTCTCACTTGATCTAGCCAACGCCAGCCTTCTCTGGGCAGGCTGGGTTTTTAAAATAACATCTGATACTAGCACTGGTAGTACAGCTTTAACATAATGTGGGGGGAGCAAGAGAATACAGAATAGTCCTAGAGTTGACTGTGGCTATAGAACACTGTGAAGTTGGTAGTCCTTGTGATGCACCATAGTGTAGTTTATTTTATTTATTTTATTTTATTTTGACTCTTTTCTCCTTTAAAGGGTGAGATCCTTGAGAACTAGTGTCAGGCTTTATTAATCCCTAGTTCTTAGCAAAATGGAATCTTGGGTATCTTCCAATGTTAGTTGAATGAATAAGTGGAGTTGACCCCACTCAAGGTGCCTGTACCTTTTAGTATTTAATTGCCATTTAGGTCTTTGATTAGACAACTCCAGTTTATCTCCATGGAAGGCTGAAGACATAAAAAAGGCTACACCACCACCACAATCTTTTCAAATAAGCCTGTTGGTCCATGAGAACATTTTGTCACCTAAATATTTCTCAAATAACTTCAAGCCTGAAACTCTGAGCTTTCTCTGAGTTAAAGTTACTTTAACAAATATTATGTTCCAGAAAGGAAATGTAGCACTTTAAAAATCCTGGTATCTAGTTGATATGCCCCAAATTATTTATGCATGTGAAAATAGTACAAATTTCCCTTTGCTCCCAATGAAATGCAGAGTAATAGCTCCATGAGTAAGCTTTCAACAAGTCATAGTCAAAATAGGGCCATTAAATTTCCTCCTAAACTGCATATAAGCTGTAGTTATGGGTTGGTAAACTTTCCTCCTAAGACTGAATGGAAACATATGTGCATTTGAAAATTCTCTCTGCATATTCCTTAAAACAACAGTAGGTTTTAAGGAATATGCAGAGAGCAGAGGTCTGTGGAGGATGGATAGGGGTGGGAAAAAAAAGATGCCCCTGGGGAAGCAAAGCAGGGAAATGGGGCCAAGGCTTTAGGAAGGCCAAGAGGCCCATCTTGCCTGGCTACTGTTCACTTATGCTTTTCTTCTAACCTCCCTGGTTCTTTCCTTCTCAGTCTCCTTTATGGGCTTCTCTTCCTCTACCCATACTTTAAATGCGGGAGATTCCAATTGTTCTGCTCTTAGCCTCATGTTCTTCTCATGGTCATCCAGTGATCTCATCAGTGAGTATGGCTTCTTCAATACTGCTTATATGTTGATACTTTCACTTATGCAACACTTATTTACCATGCACACACTATCCTCCACACATTGTGATACATCAACAAACAAAACAAAGGTTTCTGTCTTGTAGAGCTGACATGTCAGTCGTGCGTGTGTGTCAGGGGAAACCATAAATAAATACAAAGAATAAACGATTATACTGTGTAGTAGAAAAGTACCGTGGAAAAGAGAAAAAGGCAGAGCAGGGTAAGAAAGATCAAGAATATTGGGGAGATGGGTTGCTATTAGAAAGATGGTGGTGAGGGTTATTCTCAGAGCCAAATTTTGAGCAGACTTAAAGAACATAGACAGCCAGTCATGGTGTCTGGGGAAAGAGTGCTTGAGGCAGGGGGAATAGTCAGTAGAAAGGCTCCAAGACAGGCATGAGCCTGGCCACTGTGGCTGGAACAAAGTGGTAAACAGAGAGCAGAAAGAGATGAGATCTGGCAGTTGAGGGAGGCCCAGATCATGTGAACTGTTCTGGGCCAATTTTAAGTCCTTTGAGCACTTAAACGGGGCATCATTTGGAGCAGAAGACTGACATCATCTGACTCACATTTTAATATGTTCACTCTGGCTTTGGATTCAGTGTGAGGGGCATGGGCAGAAGCTGTAAGACTAGTTAGAAGGCTACTGCAGTAATCCAAGTGAAAGATGAGAGTGGTTTGGACCAGAGTGGTGGTATTAGGGGTGGTGAGAAGTGTTTGGCATATGGAGCTATTCTAAAGGTAAGACCAGAGCGATTTCCTAGTGGGTTTTATGTAGGATACGAGAGAGAGGAGATAAAGATTATTCCACCTTTATCTCAGGTTAGACCTGAGCAACTGAAAGAATGGAGTTGCCAATAAACTGATTTGAGAATGGCTGTGGGAGAAACAGGTTTGGCAGAGTAAAGATAAAGTGTTCAGTTCTGGATATTTTGAGTTTGAGATGTCTACTAGATATCCCAGTGGAGATGCCAAGTGGATGTTCTATATAAGAGTTGGAGTTTGGAGGAGAATTTTGAGCTGGAGATACACATTTGAGAAAAAAGGCACATGACAGAGAATGAAATCTCTGGGAATAAGAGTAGATAGAGAAGAGAAAAGGATCAAGATTGAACCCTGTACATTATAACATTAAGATTTTAGGGAGTAAGGGAGAACCCCCCAAAAAATAGACTGAGAAAAAAATGGCCAAGCAATTAATGCGTTTGGAGGAGAGTTTAATATTCTGGAGGCCAAATGAAACAAAATGTATCAAGAAAGAAGGCATGCTCCATTTTGGCAAATTCTGCTGAGAAATGAAGTAAGATGGGGATCAATATTTGACCACTGGATTTAGCTATGTGGAGGTCATGGGTGACCTTCAGAACAGTCTGATAGACTCATGAGTGTGCAAAACTGTGGAATGAGTTTATAAGAGGGACTAGAAGAAGAGGAATTGGACTCATGATAGGAACAAAGAAATGGAGCAGTAGCTGGTGGAAGAAATAGAGACATAAGGAGGATTTTTTTTTTTCAGTTGGGAGGAATAGCAGCATGTTTTTTAAAAAGCAAATATCCAGTAGAGAGCAAACAAACTCAACAAAAGAACTAGACAAAATCAACAAAAACACACAAGATGATGTATAAGAGACATGAAATAATTCCTAGGCAATATTCTTGAGTAGGCAAGAGGGATTGGGATCTAGTTTAGGTCAATGAAAATCTTTATCTCAAGCTTCAAACTTAGATAATCAGTAGCCTTCTGGACATCTCCATCTGCTTGTTCCAGAGACTCTGATGACCCTAGATGAAATCCTTTTTCTTTTTCCTACCCACCAAATTGATGATTTGATGTTTCTTAGCCCATGTTCCCTCATCCATCTAGTAGTCTAAGTCAGAAACTTAGATTGAACAACACTAAAGTCTTTCTTTTCCCTCATTCCCTTTGATCAATTGGAAAGCAAATTCTGTTGCCTCTATCTGTTAAATTTCTCTATGCCTTCTTCTATCAACATAGCTCAGGCCTTCATCCTTATTCCCCTAGATTATTAAAATACTTCCCTCTCTTCAGTCTGGCCTTTGAATTCAGCCTTTTCAACAATGCCACTATAATCTTCTAAAAACACAAATCTGATCTTGTCACTACTGCTTAAAATCCTTCAGTTATTCCTTTCTGTATAGAGTTATGAAATCTTTAGCATAGCTTAAAGATCATAGGGGTAGTGTGATTAAAATGTTTGAATTTAGTAGTGGTAGGTATGATAGTTTAACTTTTATTTTTTTCTGTCCTAAAAAACAAGTTGTTATTTTTGCCCTGTTGCTATATAGACAGGTAAATGGTAACTTACATCTCACAATTTACTAGATAATTTCATATACTTTCCATGACTCTATCATAGTTTCAAGGTTATAGAATTTTCCCCTTCCTTGGAACATTCAGAGGGCCATGCTCTCTCCACTGACTGAATGCTTATGGGATAAGGCCTTCACGATCTCTTGTTGGCCTACTTGACTAAAATTTTATCTCCTACCACTCTGCCTTAAACCTCCTACCTCTTCTTCTACTGGGATTCTATACTCCTTTACCTTTATGACTTTGCACATGCTGTTGTTAGTCTGAAAATCTCATTTTTTTCCCAGGCTGATTTTACTTGTCCCTCAATGTTTAATTCTGTACCACGTCTTCTAGGAAATCTTCTTCTAGTCTGCCACTAGCCTGGGTTAGGTCCTTCTCCTGCATGTGCCCATAATGTCTTTTGCCTGCTTCTATCATAAAACTTAATATACTGCATTAAAGTTGGATACATATGCATTTCCCCTACTCTATTGAGCATAGCAGTGTTTGACTAGTAGTTGGTATGTATTAAGATGAAAAAGAATTTTATTTCATTATTGTACATGAGCTAAACAGCATAATATTAAAAAGGGCCATGCCTTGATTTAATACTGTTGACTTGAAAAGCATATTACGCATTGGAATATTCTACAGCATTTTATGGCTATTTTATGGGTTGGCATCCCACCAATATTATTTACCACAGATTAAGTATTGATTCAGCAGCAGAATGGGATATCACATTCAAAATTCTTTCTGCCAGTGTTTCTTCATGAATATTTGTCTTACTCATCTTCCATACCAACCCTGTATTTACAAAATACAACCAGAGTCCTGATTAGCTGGGTCTCTAACACGGAAATAAATGAATTCAGGTGGAAAGAAAACCATATGACAGTCTGATTTTATTTACAGTCTTTTGGGGGGCAATATCCAGGTTTTGCTAAATGTAAAGAAACAGCTCGTAAATATTATTGAATAATAAGTCCCTTTGGGGTTTTAAGTAGTGGTGTCAGATACATTAGTTGAAGAGTCCTATCGAGATCTGGCCGCAATTACACAGATTCTGATCAGAAATATCTGCTGTCCTGTGGAAGATGAAGACAGCACAACAGTAAAGCACCAGTACACAGCCTTTCAGGGAAACAAGCAAAAAACAATGAAAGGACTCAGTATCAGGAAATATTGATAAAGTGGGCTTCTTTTAGGGGAAATGAGCAAAAAGCATGAAGTTCATTGCTTTTCAGGTTTCAGGAGCATGAGAATCTAGAGCTTAGGAGTTTTCTCATTGTTTATGGGGGCCGATAAACAATATTGTTTCTGAAGCGGAGACAAAATTCTCTTTCCCATCTTCACATGCAGGACAACTGCAGAATGTATAACAGATCTCTGCAATGCAGAGTGAAGATTTGAGTCTCATCAAATAAAACAGCATGCATTTCTGTACTGAACACTTGAGCGAGTTAACTTCCACCTCATACATCACCTCTTTAGTTTTTGAGTATTGAGATATGAAGCTCTACAAGAACCTCATAAATCTACAAGAGGGACAAGATGTGCACATATGAATAAATTAGAAGACAGGACAGTGTAGGACATAATGCAATTGTAAAGTGTGCAGTGCAGAACTTAAATGCACAGGAATACAAAGAAAAGTGGTGGGAGAGAGCAGGGAGAATCAGGACCCCTGGGGAAAGTTTAATAGCAGCAATGAGACTGAATGGAGTTCAAGATGGATAGAACTAAAAATATGTATTTATGATTTTACTTTAAAAAAATTAAAGAGAAATCAAAGAGGCTGTTGTTACTTCTATGAACGCTAGCCTTTTGGGAGAGTACAGGGAAGTGGAAATAATTTCTTAGATAGGATATGGAGACGGGAGTGGCCCTAGAAGCAGCAGTAGGCTGAAAATCATGAGACCAGGCTCCACCAATAAGCTTGGGTACCAGCATGTGACTGCTCTGCCTTTGCCCGGGATGGATTTGGGAACTAATCAGTGGCTCTCACTGTGGTATTGGGACAGTATGTTGAGGTCACTTGTGAGGGATGTGTACCTTGTTACACGTTATAATATCATTTAACTAAACAAAAAAAAAAAGGTTCAGTTTTTCTGATAAATTACTAGTAACTTATTCTTGGAGTTTTTTCTACAGTGGGAGAGAAAGGGGTGAAATTAATGTGTGCTTGAAATTGCCCACAGGCGTGTGTGCTCATCATTTATTGGGTGTGTAGCAGTGGAAAAAAGGCTGAGAACTGTTTGATTAGAAAATGATTGTTAAATCTCTTTATAGCATTGATAGTTTATGGTTATAGTCCAGGTAAAAAAAGTTTCAATGTAATTACTTTTTCTTAACATCTTTAGATTTTGTTCTGCTGTGTTACTTAAGCGATTTCTGTTTAGTTCTTAGAAGCAGTCTCCAAGAATGGATTGCATCTTAAAACCTAGTTTGCAAGCAAACTGTTTAATTCTTAGAACATACTTTTTATTAGATAAAACTTTGCTCCCTGCCTAATATCCTCCGACCTCCTCCCAAATCTGCTTCTTTGTATCCCAAATCTTGGTGTATGGCACCTGCTTGCCCAAATCAGAAATCTATAGCTAATCATTTTGCCTCTTTTGTTGTCATTGGCTGCATTCAACTATCTGCAAAGAGCTGCTGGTGCCACTGTCTTGATTTCTCTGCAATATACTCAACCCAACAACTATTAATATTAATATAAAGCCTCTTCTGAGTGCTTTTGTAGGAGGCCCCTGACTCCAGGCTCTTCTTCAATCTGTATCCTCAGAAGTCCCCAGTTCATTTTACTAAAATGCAAATATTACCATGGAATTTCCCTGCTTAAAACTTTACAATGGCTCACCATAGCTTTCAGAATAAAAGGACAGGATTAGGGGCCTCTCCTCTATATCCTTTGTGGTAGCCTGACTAATAACTCCCAAAGGTAGCCAGGTCCTAATCTACTGCAGTTGTGACTGTTACCTTAAATGGCAAAAGGGACTTTGTAGATGTGATTAAATGAAGGACCTTGAGATGGGAGATTATCTTGGTAGCCCTAAATGTAATCTCAATTATCCCTATAAGAGGGAAGCAGAGTAAGATTTGACTCCAGACAGAAGAGAAGGCCATGTGGCAGCAGCAGAGGGGAGTGGAGTCAGAGAGAGAAGTTGCTATGCTGCTGGCTTTGAAGATGGAGGAAGGAGCCACAAGCCAAGGAATGCAGGTGGCTAATGGAAACTAGAAAAGGCAAGGACATGGATTATCTCCTGGAACCTTCGGTGGGAGCATGGCCCTGCTGACATGCTGATTTTGGCCCAGTGAAACCCATTTTGGATTCTGGACTCCAGATCTGAGATAGAATGAATTTATATTGTTTTAAACCACCAAGTTTTGGTAATTTGTTACAGTGGCAACAGGATACTACACATCCTTATAATCACTCATTATGTATCCCAACTCAGTTTATGTTATAATACAGTTATGCTTCAACCAATCTGTCAATCTTGAGGGCAGGGGTTATGTCTTTTCATCTTTTTGTGTCCTGTGCCTAGAATATTGCCCTTACAAATATTTGTAATATTTCATTTACAAATGAATTTATTAATATGTTTCAGGCTAGAGGATGCGTCCAGAAAATTCTTTTTTTAATCCTTTCTATTAAAGTTGGTTTTTTTTTTTTTGGCTGACTTGTCTTTAAGTGAACATATGGGGAATTTTTTTTCTTGTCTAATGATCTTGGAGTCATCTTCAATTCCCTAGCATCCTCCATCCCTCCCTCCTCCAATCCATCACTGTGTCCCATTGCTGTCTTTCCAGAGATCCATCAACTGTCTTCCCCCTTCTTTCCTCTATGTCTCTATCCTAGTATATTGGCTTTTGTTTCAGTTTGTCAAAGGGCTGTTGATGCGACGTATTAGAAATGTGTTGGTTTAGAAAGGGTATTTATTTGGGGTAAACACAGTTTCAGGGCTGTGACAAGTCCAACTCAAGGCACCATAAGAGGTGCTTTCTCACCAAAGTCAGTTGCCAAGTGTTGAAGCAAGATGGCGGGCAATGTCTGCCTTGTCTCTTTCCCATCCAGGCTTCTTCTCTCAGGCTCAGCTGCTCTGCTTTCTTCCCAATTTCAGCTGCAAGCTGGCATAGGGCTTGTCTCTTAGGGTTTCCTATATCAGCTTTGGCTGTTCCACACTCTTCCCAAGTTCAGCTGTAAGCTATCAGGCATATAGCAGGGCTGGTCTCCTCTTGAGCTTCTCCGTGGGCCCAACTTCTTGGGACTTCACGCTTAAGTGATCCTCTCTCTTACATGGCAGGATCAAACACGACAGTTCCTTTTTTCCTTCTCTGTCTATGTAAGTCTGTATCAGACCCAGCAAGGGGAAGGGAACGCAACCTGCATCACACCTCACTGACGTAGTCCAATCAAAATGAAATTGTTCTAAAAATTTTTGTGGTGTTGAATGCACAACATTGTGATTACACTAAAAGTCACTGGTTATACACTTTGGATAGATCATATGGTATGTGAATTATGCAATAAAACTGCTTAATAAATAAATCGTGCAAAAATAACTGGAAATAGCAGCAATGTACAGCATGTGAAGCATGGAGAGAATGAGAGGTGAAGAATTTTCTTGTCTGTTTTTTATTATTATTGAAATAATGAAAATCTCTAATAATGATTGAAGTAATGAACACACAACTATGTGATTATACCAAATACCACTGATTGTGCAGTTTGGATAAATTGTATGCTTTATTAATATGTATCAATAAAATTGATTTTTTTTTTTAAAAGCCCTACAGCACTTTTAACAGGCAATCTATTCAAAGTCCCCTCAACTGAATTTAATGCAATCAAAGAATATCACACCCAGAGGAACAGATTAGTTTACAAACATACACTTTCTCTTTTTTGGGATTCATTAAATAATCTCAAACTGCCACAGCATTCATCATCTCTCACCTGGATAACACCATGGTATCCTAACTGGTCTTCCTGCCACCACACGTCTATCCATCCTTTTTATTGCTATTAGAGTACTTTAAAAGAACCTACAAATAGATCATGTCATTTCCCTTAGTCCCTCAAAAAACTCTCAGTGACTCCTCAAGGGTAACAGCATCTGTGTCGATTCAGCATGGCGTCCAAGCCCACATGGACTGGATTAACAGTTTTAGGCCCAAGTTTTCTCATATAAACCCCACAAGCAGACCCACCCCAGGCCCTCCACTCATACATTCCCGCTTCTGCCATTCCGTCCCTTCTCTTGCCTTTCATACCATTCTTCCTTCAGCCTAGACTGTCCTCCTCCTCTCTGGAAATCTATCAAAATCCTTCCCTACCTGGAAGGCTCAGCTCAAAAGCCGCTTCTCTGCAGCTCGTACCCCGTTCAGAATTTCTCCTTTCCCTGTCTCCTTTGAACATGACCACCCGGGCCTCTATCAGGGGTTCCACTCTGCCTCAAATTACAGCTGGTTGTTGACATGCTAGTCTCCCTCAATAGACTGTTAGTTCCCAAAAGCAAGAACTATATATTTGTCTGGCATTGTGCTTTGCTCATGGCAGGGGCTCAATAAATGTTTATTGAGTGAATCAATCTATCCCACAGCAAGGCTATCACATCAAATTTCCATTTGCGTTTTATATTTTAAGGTCTGTTATTCAAAATTATAAGAAGAGGTAAGAGATTGTACAAAAGCCTGAACAATGACGCCATTTTCTAGCATTCTGGCATACCCTTAAATTATGTGCACATAAAAGAATAGATATCTGAGAATAAGGTGGAGCTGCAACTCCTACCCTACAGCTCAATGGACTCATCCAAG
>JAKSZT010054487.1:16045276-16100322 GCA_026826555.1 Tolypeutes matacus
TTATTTTTTTAACTTTATTTTGTACATTTAATAATTGAAAACATAAACAATTAAAAACTAAAAAGTAAACACAGATGAATAAATATATACATTTCTCAATTAAAAAAAAAAAAAAAAAAAAAAAGAATGGATTAAAAAGGGAAGGGAACCAATAGTTTTGAATCACATAACTGATTTTGTCTTTGATTGTTGTCAATGTTCTTTCCCAATCTAGCAGTGGTGAGTGAGATAAATTAGTGCTGTTTTTTGTTGTGGAACTTGCTGGAAGGCCATTCTAGACTCTTTCCCTCAGAATCACACAGGGCAGAATGGTATTCCAGAAACTCATTTTAAATCAAGGGTTCTTAATAAGGGGTCCATGAGCTTGAATTGAAATTTAAAAAAATATTATTCTTGTGGGGATGTGTTGGTGAGGGTATGATATATTTATTAAATAGTACACAGTAGTGTGGACTTAGTAAGGGGCCTGTGGTTTTCACCTGACTCGCAAAGGGGTCTTTAGAACAAAAAAGGTTAAGAATCCCTGTTTTAAATAGATGCTGGTATACTAAAACAAATATTACATTCTGATGAAATATAATGTCATATCAATTAAAATAGTTTTGCTGATCTATATGCTCTATTTCTCTATAAAACAAAATGTTTTGAATCAGAGTATAACTTTTAACTTATTCTTTGAATCTATTTCATTGTCTACACCTCTAGGGAAGAGACAATGGTGAAGGCCAGAGAGGTCGGAGGCAGTGGGTTTCGGGGTTATTAGATTTGTTATATGTAATTAAGTGGGAAGTCTACTTTGCCATTTTGTGCCCCCACCCCATTTCGTGGAAGTGGCGAATGGGAGAAATGAGGTAGAAGGAGTAGAATATGATTTCTTTATAGACTCTCTTTCTGTTCTCTCCCCACTCCCTATCCCCATTTTACTTAAACTAATCAAGCTAGATAATCATGAGAGGAGAAGAAGTGCTTTGGATACTGGTAGTGCATCCTGGAACCTGATTTTAGTTAAAATTTTATTTTTAAAAATTTTCAGAAGAATGTTGACTCTTATTTTTACTGTTTTTAATTTAATTTTTTTGAGCAGCCATTGGATGTACAAGGTTACACCATGCAGTTTGCTCCCTGCTTCCCCTGCCCTCTAGCCAGCCATTTCTTTTCACCCAGAAACATTCACTTTAACTGCTTTCTTGTATTATTCCTGGTATAGTCTATGCATTTATGAGCAAAAATCCAGTTTTCTTATAGTCATCTGTGAAAAGAATTATTTCATACACAAATAGCCATATTCTTTTATACATACATATAAAAATATATATCTTCACTGTACCCCATTTGTATAGTTCTACCATACCATCTATAACACTTTGATTAATTTCTCTTTTCCCCACCCCTGTCCTCCATTCCTGTTTTCCCTCTCTCTTTCCTCTTTCTCTTCCTTCTCTTCCCCCTTCACCCACTCTAACCACAATGATTTTAAACCTCACGAGGACAGGGAAGATGTTGGATTTATTCTGCTTTTCAAATGCCTAGCAAAGGGTGTGACAAATAGCATGAGGAATGAATGGTACTTCTGATATATCTCAACAAATCGCTTTCTAACGCCACCAGAGATACATGCTATCCCAGTTTACCATTGCTTCCAAAGTTATCAATTAAACATTTTGAGGAATAATTTAATAGATGGAATGTTACAATGTTTTATTTTAATACTTTTGTTTTGTTAATAGAAGAGTGCCCATTTTGATATGTTTGTTTATTTTCATGAGTTGGGAGTCTTTTTTTAAATTTTTTTTTATTTTAACCTATTGGACTGTTGGGATTTTCTTTACAGTTCACATGGACGCAAACATTATTTTTATTACATAATGTTTGATTCTGAGGTGCTTATATAAAAATGATAGTAAAACTTTCTCTGCTATATTTGCTGCAAATATTTTTCCCCAGATGGTTGTTTATCTTTATTTTGGTTAGTTTCTAAAAATACTTAGTTCTTTATGCAATAAAAATGTATCTTCATTTAGAATTCCTTGTGGTACATGGCATGGTTGTCTAAAGAGGTGGATAATGTTATTCTTAGGTTAGGCTTTTTATTATGTTTTGAAAGCAATGCTTTCAAATGGGAAAGTCTAATTTGAATCCCCAGTATCTGCTCTCTACCATCCATTTGGTACACAGTAGCCAGAATGATTGTCTTAAAACCTAAGTCAGATCATATCACTCCCCAGTACAAAGCCCTTCAGAGGTTTCCCATTTCATTCAGAGCAAAATTCTAAATTTTCCTCATGACCCTGGTCCTGTATCATCTGGCCTCCCACTACTTCTCTGACTTCACTTCCTTCCTCTCCCTCACTCAGCTCCAGCCACACAGGCCTCCTCGCTGTTCCTTAAATGTACCAAACAGGCTCCCAACTTGGTGCCTTGACAGTACTGTTCCTTCTCTCCAAATTGTTTTCTTCTGACCTCATCTACCTGTGACAATTCATCAGAGAAGTCTTTCTTGGACCCCCTGGATTAACTAACCCCCCCATCCCTGGCAGTACCTATACCTTTCTGGCATTATAGCTTTCTTCATAACATGTATTACAACCTGACTTTATTGTATTCTTTGTTCTTTTCTGAGTAACCAGTTCTATAAATAGTAGTTGAATAAATAAAGAAATTAATTCAGTCATGCACTACGATGTGTAGTTTTCTTACATCTTAACACCATTTTCGTTAGCATTGGTTATAGTTTGGGTGATTAGTTACTTCTGCATTACGAGGCTTCTGTAGTTGCAGGGTTTGGGAAATACTGTTTTAGAAGACTGTGTAAGGGCAAGTTCACTGCCCATCTGAATCTTTCCCTTAGTCAGCCTATCAAGGCTTTCAAACAATTATAAGAGAAGGTAGTGTCTATGTGTCTATCTATCTGCATAGAAAAACAATCAAGAGATCATTTTAATAACAGGAAAGTTACTTGAAAAGGCATTTGAATAAAAATAAACATGTAGATTGAAAGGGAATTGGAAATCTAAAAACAAGGAAAATATTTAATAACATTGGTGACCCAGAAGGAACACAAATCTATAATGCTTATGAGATGTTAAAATCAATAACAAGGCTCAAACAATTCAAAGCAGTTAGAGATGCACAACATTTATGAAAAAAAAAAAATAACATGACTTGTCAAATACAAATGATAAACAGCTAGAGGGAAATATTAGAGAACCTAATCTGTTTTTGGTGAAATCAGAAATGCAACAATGCTGAAAAGCAACCAGCACAGTGGTCTAAGAATTATATAAAAGCTTTTTAAAAACCTCAGCTGTATGTCTGCAATAGGTTGAGAGACCTCCTAATTATTTTCTGCATATAATCAGTATCTAGATGAGGAAAAATAGGGCTTCGGACAAGTGGACTTCCTAAAAGATAAGGTCAAGCAACACGGGAGGGTTACCAGCTGGAAAAGGTAACAGTGATGAAACTTCCCACTTCGGAGAAATAAAATTACTAGACCTAAAACAACACCATATGAAAAACTAGGAGCTCAGTGTCCTACCAGGAGAAGGAACGATTCTAACCACCTCCGCTGTACCTCATTTCAAAAATACTACTCTTACATACTATTTACTTCAGTGACTTTCAAAAGTGAGTTATTTGTAAAAGGCTTTAAAAAAAAAAAAAAAGTTGGTTTGTAACATGAAAACCTTCAACAAAAAATATTTGTGTGGGAGTGGATGTGGCTCAAGCAGTTGAGCACTCGCCTCCCACATGGGAGGTCCGGGGTTCAGTTCTGATGCCTCCTAAAGAAGACAAACAAATAACAAGCAAACAATGAGCAAAAACAATGAGCAAATAACGAGGAAAAATAAAAAACAATGAGCAAGACAACAATGAAAAAAAAACCCATACGAGAAGGGAGCTGATGTGGCTCAAGTAGTTGCATGCCTGCTTCCCACATGGGAGGTCTTGGGTTCGGTTACCAGTGGCTCCTCAAGAAAAAACCTAAACAGACAATGAGCAGACAGTGAGCAAAAAACAACAAGCAGACAACATGCAAACAATGAGCAAAAAAACAATGAGCAGACGAGGGAGCCATCTCGGGGCTGGGGCAGTGAATATTTGTGCATGATGTTGGAACAGATGTTATAAATAAACTAGATATTATCCTTCAAATGCAAAGTCTTCCATAATCCTCCACAAGAATGATAAGAGAAATAAAACAACATATTTTTGTGTGTACACACACAAAATCACTGCCAAGCATTATTTATTTAATTTGTGGTTGCAAAAAATCCATTTTAAAAAGCATTTGGGAATATTATGCATATGGAACATTAAATAAAAAACAAGAAGGTGAAATTATTTCTGCATTTAATCAGTATCTGGATTAGGAAAAATAGGGCTTATGACAGGTAGACTTCACAAAAGGTAAAATATTTGCTGCAAAATATTTGTTTGACTAGTAAAAAAAGAAAATGAAAGCTTTCGTATTGTCTTTAAATCTTAGAAACAGAAGGACTTTCAGTTTAGCTTTGTGATCTTCTATCCTGGAAAGAAGGAAGTTGCAAAAACCTGTTTAAGATTGATGAGTTAGAAGAGTGCTTACAGGACAATACAATTGACAATACATTCTCCAGCTAAGTAAAGCTAAAGGGATGGAGATAATAGCTTACTACTGTTTCTGATAGGTATATTATTTTAAAAGGACAAATTAGCATGGAATATAAAAAGGCTGGTAGTTGGTAATAATGTCTACAAAGAAAAAGAAAAATCCCACAGAATGTCAGAGAAAGCTTATAATACAGTAGAATTCTTGGCTGAGGTAATGGATATGAACTGGGAAATGAAATGATTATGGAAGACTTTGATTTGGTCAGGTTTTCACAAAAGGGCACAAAGTTAAGTTTAAGCAGAGGGGATTAAAAAAAAAAAAGATATTAAATGTCTTTCAGAGCCACTGAGAAAGTTGAGGAAAGAAACTCTAGTTTGAACTTCTGGGATGACTTGGAGAGGTGTGGTGCAGGGTACTCAGAGAGCTGCTGCCTATTATAAGAGGAGGAAGTGGCACATTTAGGAAAAAGCTGAGATCAGGCAACTGCCTCAGAAAACCAGCTTCCTGCTGTGCAGCGGGAACAATAGAGGCCACAGAAAAAATGATCTCTATCTTACTTCCACATTCTAAAACGCATATGGATGGATCAAAAGGTAGAATGTAAATCACATTCACATCCCTTGCTGTAAAGGGTTATAGGAAATACAGTTTCTCTCTTTTTGGCCCCAGTAGTACAGAAAGACACACCAGAAAGGAGGTGGAATGGATGGAGAATACCAATGCACAACAATCACCATAGACTTCACTGTAAAAGAAAAGTAAAAGCAAACATCTAAAATAACATCAAACCCAGAAAAATCAGTAAGAACCAGTTTTCCACTAAATTTCAACATTCACTGTCAGCTCTCTCCAAATTTCAAAAGGACTATTGTGCAAGGTTGTTTTTTTTTTTTTTTTTTAAATTGGAGTAAGAGTAAGAAAAACCTTGAAGCTACACACTTTTATTTTGACACCTTTATTTTGAAATTGCGATATTACTCTTGAGATAGTCCTGGGATGTTACTGCTAGGAAATAAGAAGGTTGCCTGGCATTGGTAGGTTCTGTAGGTAGGAATGTTTTAGCTAAAATTAAGGGGATGATAGAAGCTCCTCGAACCATCATCCAGATGTCAGGCCAACACTAATTCTAAAATCATAACTGGGTTTTCTGGCAATATGGCAGATTGTGGTAGATACTGTGATAAAAGCTCCTGCTACAAAATACCTCTAAATGATCAATAAAATAAATCAATCTTAAATACATGGCAGAGTTCTTAAAAACATTCCTCCAAGAACAAACATGAAAAAAGGAGCTGCAATGAGAATGGCAGAAGCTGAAGCAAAAGCTACAGCTGTTCTTAAGGTATTTACAACAGCATACAAATCCCTTATGGCCTAAATTTCTAAATCTCCAGGATTCCATGCCCTTTACTCCCTTTATAAAAATCTCATCTAGGGAAGCAGCTGTGGCTCAATCAGTAGAGCTCCCGTTTACCATATGGGAGGACCCGGGTTCGGTTCCCGGGGCCTCCTGGTGGGGGCGGGCCCGCCTGCATGGTGTGGTTGGCTGACCCGGTGAGCATGGGCAGCGGGGGGGCGGGGATAAATGAATAAATAAATAAAATCTTTAAAAAAAAAAAAAAATCTCATCTATGCACAATAATTTAACTAATTGATTCTCTAAGTTTAAAATTTCTCTATCAACTTCCACAGAAGATATTAGTTGACTGAGATATACCTCTGTACAACAAATTAGCTGGAAAGCAAAGAATAGGATAAACCATAGATTTTCCCTTTATATTTCTCCAGAATCCCAAATAATTCCATTGGAGTTGGCTATGAACTCATTAAATCTTTCAGGGCTTTCTGATCCAATTTACAGCACTTTGCATGATAGAATGTGTTCAATATATTTGATTTAAAACTGAATTAGTTTATATGTTAGAATCACTACTAACAGAATTGGCAGGGATTTCAAGGGTCTAATTTAACCATTTATTTGATATTTAATCCCATCTACATGTCATTCCCAGCCAAAAGTTATCCAGCTCTTTGCAAATCTCTGGTGATGGAAACTTACTGTCTTATAAGGCAGTGCATTCTTGTTGCAGGTTCCATGCCTCTGAAAATTTGAGGTGGATTAGTTCTCTCCCTGAGCTTACCTTGAGGCCAGACTCAGCTCTTTCTCACATCCCAAACAGCAGATTCAATTCCACAAAACTTTAGTAAGTGAAGTAGATTTTACCTAATATTCTAATAGTGGTGGTTGTGAAACAATGATGACAATTTACATACTTCACAGCAAAATTTAATTAAAATCCTCATTACATTCTTTATGTGATACATAAAGTCCCTTTCTAAAACGTTCTTTTATTTCCCTCATTGCCCTAAATTTAGCCTCTGAAATTCCTTACATTTTCAGAACAATTCAACTCAGGTTCTCAGCTAGTATTTCTCACTCAATGAAACAAAATTCCTTTAGATGGTAGAACCCATCCTCTTAGAAAGCAGGTCAGTGAGCATCTATTATTAGTTTACAGGTATTGGCTGAGAACAATCAGTGTGCAATGGTTTCCCCACCTGGTCTATAAAAATATTCATCCAACCAAAACAGGTACCTTTTTTTTTTCTGACTAGAGTCAGGGTATGGTGGGAGGGAAACGTGATTGTGCTGTTAAATATAGTGTTTTCCCCCATATTACACTTAATTAATAGTATTTGGTAATTGAGTATTCTAAAAGTTATTTTATTTCAATAAATATGTAGCTTGCTCCTAAGTGATGATTAAATTGTATATAACAGTTTCATTGAGCTATAATTCATATACCATAAAATTTGCCCTTTTAAAGTATACAATTCAATGGTTTTTGGTATCTTGATAAAAATGAGCAATTGTCACCACTATCTAATTGCAGAATATTTCCTCATACCAAAAAGAACCCTCCTCCCCATTGATAGTTACTCTCTATTTCCCCTTCCTCCCAGCCCCTGGCAACCACTATACTACTGTCTTTATGGCTTTGCCTATTCTAGACATTTCATGTAATTGGAATCACACAATGTTAGGCCTTTTGTGCCTAGATATTTCACTTAATATAATGTCTTCAAGGTTCATCCATGTTGTGGCATTTATCGGTACTTCATACCCTGTTGTATGGATATACCACATTTTCTTGAGTGTTGATGTGAAGGAAAAATCAGAATGATTCAAATACAGGAAGAATCAAAGGAATTCTACTTGAGTGCAATTGAAACTAAGAAATCAAAGAAGGATTATGTGTGAAGGAAATGAATATGCTAGGTAAAGGAAGAAGAACACAGGGAAGCAAGAAACTGACTTGTAACTAGGTAGGGAGCAGTTATAAACAAGAGTCTAACTTTACACAGGCAGCTGGCTGGCCTGATAGTTTTACTTAGCTCAGTTCTCATTGAGATGGTTGTGAGCAGGCGTATGGCACACACCTGGATGCAGGCACCTGCTAAATAGTGAAACGGGACACACAGTTATGAACATGCAAAATGGTCCCATAAGAGAGGGGAAAAAGGGAGTTTTAAAAGAATGAGTAGATTTGGGGAGTTAATAGGAACATGTTTTTCATCTCAGTCCAGATTGAAGAAAGACATTTCTGAATCTAAGTTGCCTTCACTAATACCACTTTATGGTAATTATGCAACAATTTTTCATCCCCCAAAGATTCAAAAGCTTTTACGTTTACTTTATTACTCATTATTGTAACACCCCCATGAAGGGATAGAGGTTCTTTTACAAATTGAAGTGAGCCTCAGAGGCGAAAAGACTGTTTTGGAAGGTGAGGAGAAGGGAGGGGGTTTAGACCCCTATTTGGAGCTAGGACTGAATTAGGCATTTCATGTATGAAAATTCTTTTAATCCACATACTCTCATGAGGTGGCTATTATTATTATTATTTCATATTTTAAAAATACACATGATCATTGAAGTAGTGATATGACCATGTCTGTCAGAGTCTAGAGCCATAGCTTTCTGCTATGCTAGAGTGGCTAATGAGTTTCAATTTATTTGTTAAATCTAATTGATCGGGGGTGGTTTCCTTGAGGAATTGATGTAGGGAAGAGGTCAAGTCCATGAGCAGTTACTCACTCTGACGCTGGTGGGATAGGAGGAGGAGACTCTAGTACAGAGCATTGTAAAATGAATGGATTTGTGATAGCCTCATTTCCAAGGACATCAAGTAAAGCTTTCCATTAGTTAAGGGTATAGTTTTTGAGATAGCAAAAGGGAAGTTCCTTACAACTGCATTTTGACAATGCTTTTCCTTTCCCTCCACCCTGCTGCAAGTATACTAGCCATTTGATGTTTTCATTTTTTCCTGGTACCTGCCAGCTTGTTAATTCTGTATAAGGTTTCCTTCCTTAAAATGACATACTCCCCTTACTTGAAAGTATCAATGAAACATGGAATGCAGCAGAAATATATTCACCTTGTGCGTGGCCAACAGATGCATTACTAACACATGGGTAGGTTATAGAGAAGGACTTGACAGCTTTGAGCACCCCTGACAGGTGAAGGCAGGGTAAATGCTCTTTGTAAAAAGGATGAAAACATTTAGCCAGATTTATACCACAAGTCACAGTTCCTGGTTTTGCTTTGCTAATGCCAGATATTCCTCAGTTTTCTGCTTTTACAACTGTGTTAAAATTTTCAATCTTCAGGGTTGGGTTGACAGATTTAAATCCTTGAGTTTTATGTATTTTTTTTCAAAAACCTTTAATTTCCTTTTTTTTTTTTTTTTTGCAAATTATAGCTGTAGTGTACATCTCTGTGTCTTTCTTTACTAGGTTTTCATACACAGAAGAATGTCAGTTTCACATTAGAGTCCTAATGGGCTCGTTGTTTTGCAGAGTGAAACCCGTGGAAACCTCGTGATCCAAATCCCAGTGAGTCCCAAACTTACCGCACCATTTCACTTTCCAGTTACGATTGGCATCAACTCCACGGCAGTGAAACCTTGCGTTCCTTGACCTTGTTTTCCTCCAAAATCGATCCTAGACATAATTAAGAAAATGGGTGCAGAAAAAATACTTAAAAGGTTATTCGCATGCATTTTAGTGGCTCAATTGGTTAATCACACCACTGAAGTGAGAGTTCTTTCATGAATATATAAACTCAGGGAGTGGAAAGGGGACCGGGTTAGCAGTGAGACCCAGGTTTGCATTCTAATTTGTCACTAACTTGCTGTTTCTTCCTTTCTCTTGACTTCATTTCTTCACAGATAAAACAAATAGGTTAGACCCAACAATGAATTTTTTAAATATCTTATTTGGAAGGAGAAATATTTGTTTAAATGAAATCTCATGCAAAAGGCAAATGCGTAAATGAAGTCAAAATGCGTAAATGAAGTCAAATGTACTCTGATAGGGGAGGGAGAAGAGGCCTCTTTCTCAGCTCTAAAATTATTAGACTACCCGCCAAGCTTTCTTCCCACTCTGTAACTCTGTTTTCTATGATTTATTCAGTCTCTCTTTTCATTTGGGAGGGCAAAGTGACTTACATTGGTCCAGCTGAAATGGTATCCATCAACGTTAAACACAGGCATGATATAGAAATACAGATGATTCAGCATTTTTCTCATGGCTGGGTCACTCCTATGTGTTAGAAGAGCCTAAAAGACAAAGGTGACACTTTTTCTTACAAATTGATCCCATAATACAGGTTTAGGAAAAAAAGAAAGTGTAAGAAACCTTTTCCATTGCTGAGAAATCCAAAAAATGTTGGGCTAGAAAGTTAACAGGAACATCACACATTCTCTATCAGAGAGCTTTGTCTCAATTAAACTCTTTACTACCCATAAAATTTTAGCAAAGATGGCAATACAGCCTCTTGGAGTATCTCAGTTCTGGCTAAATTTCCAGGCTGATTAAGAAAGCGATAATTTAGCAAGCTTTTGTCTATCAGTTCTTAGATTCTCTTCAATTGTGGACAACATAATTAACCAAATATATTTGCTATCCTTACATGGTACATCGTAGCACAGACTAGCTATTTAGCACTTAATTGTTTATGTCTAATTGGTACCAGCCTCAAGCCTGGGAGCTCACTGCATGAAGACTCTGTTCTTCTCTCCTGACTTTTCCATAAAAAGTTGAACAGGCAATATAACATCACTCTCATCTTTATTGTGGCTACTTAGAAGTCTTGTGATTGGATTTTAGTATATTGTGGGTAACCCCAAGTCTGAAGGTTCTGCTCTACAGATTTGGTCTCAAAACAAAAAACATCATATTCTGTAAGTCAAGTTGAAAATACAGACATTTTGAAACACCATTCCTGTGGAATGGACGTTTTTAAAAAGTTCTTTTTGATGTATGTTTGTCTATGTGTAGTATATATCTTGGAGGAACACATAAGAAATTTATAACAAGGTTGCATCTGGGGAGCAGGACTAGGGGATGAAGTGTGGGAAAGGGAATTACCTTTGATTTTTTACTCATTTAGACTGTGTGAGTTTTTAAAATATTAAAAACACTATTCAAAATAAAAGAATTAAAAAGAATTTTTGAATTATATACATATACTTCCTTGGAAAATTTAATCTGTGAAATTTCATTCTTCTTTTATATCTAGTTAAGTAGCATTTCTGAAAACATTACACCAGCATTCTGTAATTACACAGTGAGCATACTATTCATAGAAAGCAATCTAATAGTACAGTTTCTTATTAGAAACGACCACTATTTTAGAACTAATATAGAAAATACAGGGGTATGGGCACATTCAAGAACATATGAAAGGAGTTTATTCAATTTTTTCAATCCCCACCCCACATTTGCTCTTGCTGTATGCTTGCTGTGTGCTCACCTTTTTTTCAGGAGGCACTGGTAACCAAACCCTGGATCTCCCATGTAGGAGGGAGGCAACCAATGGCTTGAACCACGTCAGCTCCCTTTATTCTATTTTATTGAATAAAATTTAAATATTGATGGTTTAATGCAAATTGATAAACATCAATACAGTTCTTTCTTGTTCTCCTTTTAAAGCTCCATAAAAATTTGTTGATTATATATAGAACTTTCATATTGTCTTGAATTTCTATTAACCATCAAATGCCTCAAACTAAAGGGAAATCCCTGATATATGGTCAATTGTACAAATTGTAGAATTTTGTTTTCTTTTAACAAACAGATTCCCCCAATACTTGGAGAAAATCCCTTGCTGGGGAAAGAGCTATGGGGTTAGGGACATTCCTCCCCTTTAAGTTAGAGAGCTATGGCTTGCCATACTGCTCTAGAGAGGAGAGAGTACCATGGAAGGAGAAAGCAACTGGGGGCACAAAGCAGAAAAGGAGTTGGAAAAAGTCGTGGTGAGTTTTTTCCCTCCTCTCCTAGTTTTGGGATCCATAGCTCAGTCCTCTGACCCCATAGTAGGGAAGTCTCACTTTTCCCAAGCACAGACCATGTTAATACCTAACTGGCAGATAGTGCCAGAGACTTGCATGGAACATCCTCATCTTATCCCACCTTCTTCTCCTCCAATGCAATTGAACCTCCATACATTTGTATTTAAAAGAACATTGTTAACCTTTTAAAAAATTATATTTTAAGCAAAAAAGAAAAAAAATGGAGATTAAATAGTATACCCACGTGTCTATCAACTACATCTTGCCATATTTATTTCAAACCTTTAAAAAAAAAAAAAAAAAAAAAAAAAGAAGTGGTAAAACTAAGGTCCCCTTTTTTTCATTCCCTGATCCCATTTTCTTTCCCTCCACCAAGGTAATCGCTATTCTAAATATGACATCATCATTCTTGTGCATGATTTTGTTTTGCTACATATATATGGATTCATGGACAATATATAATATCATGCATTTTGAAATTTATGTAAATGGTATCATAATGTATGTCAATCTGCAGTGTGCTTCTTTCCCAATATTTTTTGAATTTATTAAGTTGATGATTTATCATTTTCAGTGCTACATAGTACTTCAGAATAGATAAGCACACAATTTATTAATCTCTTTATTGTCAAAGGACAGTCAAGTTGCTTTCAATATTTTGCTGCTTATTGTAATGAACATTCTTGCACATTTCTCCTAGACATATGTAAGAGTCTCTTTATGATGTATACCTAGGAGTGTATTTGTTGGGTCATGGATTTATATACTTGAAATTTTGCTAAATGTAGCCATTTTTCTCTAACTCAGTAAACACTCCTGTCTACAGTGAATGAAAATTCCCCTTGCTCCACAACCTTACCAGCCACTGATTCTGTAAATTGTCTTAATTTTAAAAATTTAATGTACGAAATGGTGGTTTGTTTGACTTCACATTTCTCTGACTACAAATGATGTTTAGCAGCTTTTTATATACTAATATTCTATTCTGCAAATTGCCCATATTTTTGCCCACTTTTCTATTAGACTGCCATCTTATTTTCTTATATTCTGGATATTAATCCTTTATTAATTATATACATTATATACATTTTCTTGCCTGCTGCTTATTTTTTCCTCTTTTTCATGTTTTTTGTTGTACATACATTTTAACTTTTAATATCATTAAATGTATAAGTTTTGTTTTAGAACCCATTTTTGCTCTATTCCTCCATTTATAAAGAGGATTAAGACCCACCCTAGGTCATACAATCTAACCAAGGATCCATAACTGAAGTAATTTAATCAAAAGACTCTACCTACAATAGGTTTACATGCACAGGAATGGATTAGCTTTAATCCACCCAGCGTCAACCTGTCACATTACCTTTCGGCTCTAATTTTTTTATATTTTATATTTTATGTATCTAAATTTTTTAGTATTCATTGATTTCCTTAAACCATGAGTTGTTTATAAATATTTTTATATTTCTAAATATGTAAATTTTCTTATTTGAGTTATATTTTTATAAATGATTTCTAAGAACTGCTTTACAGTCAGAGAATATAGTTTATGTGATACGCTTCTTTGGTATTTGTTAAACCTTTCTTTGTGGTCCAGTATATAGTAAATTTTTGCAAATATTTCAAGTGTGCTTGAAAAGAATATGTATTCTCTAAGTATTGGATATGAATTCTCTATTTATTAGATTAGATTAAGGTTATTCATTATTTTGTTTAAATCATGTACATTATTACTAAAAATGTGTCTCTGCTGTTTTTTAATATTTTTTAAAGGTTTATTTAATTTTTTTCTTCCCCTCCCCATTTCTGTTGTTTTAATCACTGAAAGTTGTGTTGAAAAATCACACTGTTATTGTGGACTTGTCACATTATTATAATTCTGTCAATTTTGTTATCTATATTTTGAGGTCATTAACCTAATTTTAAAAATTCTTCATTTCTAAATAATATATTTATCAAGGCAGTTGTTTCCTAGTGTTCTATTCTGGAATGAATTTAATTTCCAAGACTTGCCAGAACGTGTTCTTTCTCTGACAAATAAGCAGGATGTCATTGTTTTCATATACTATATTTGTGATTTTTATAACTCTCTAAGAATTGTAGCTCTTCTCCATCTGGTCAGACAAAGCAAGAAGATTATGATGTGATAACTGTTAAATACGGAACAGGAAAATTGGGAGAATTCCTTTCACAAATGCTTTAAATAATAGGACACAGAATATTTCCCTTTTATTATTTATATAGGGTTCCTAGAAAAAAGATGACTATGATTTTCTTTTTCCTATTGTTCTAATATATGATAACCATAGAGAACATGGGGGTGTGCTTTTCTTCTAATGGGTAGGACTCCTTTTTTAGCAATCAATATACAAATAGAAGAGGAGATGCCTACTAATCAGATTGCATCTAGGCTTAGGAGCTTAATTTTTTTACTGTTATTGCCTCTGTGGAAGACCTAAGTAGCCATACCTGAGCCAGTCCCAAAACAATGCACCACACACGCCTCAGTATGGCGGACCTGGGTACTGCACTCACCTTGCTTCATCAATTTATTTATAAAATACTTTACCAAAATTTAAATTTAAAAATTAATTAAATTTTGATCTAAATTAAAATATATTAAAGTTTTGAGTATTATCTTTTCTGACTGGCAATTGATATATTTGTTGTTTGATTATGGAATTTCTAAAGTTAATTAAGAGAGACGAAAGATCAATCTATTTGTTATTCACCACCTACCAAGACGCATACATATACCCGATTCACCAAATAAACTTCTGTTAAAATTGAAGAAAAATTTTGCAATTATTAGAAGTCTTTGTGTGGTATTAAAAAAAAAAACTAAGCAGAAGAGTTTCCCCTTTCACCACTTTTGGATTTATTTGGTTAGATGTTGCTTTCTTAGAGCTCCATAACAACATGGAATGTTGGGGCCATATATTACTGACCTTTAGAAAGGTAGCTTCCTAACTTCCCTTTATTTCTATTTTTGGGAAATACTGAAAAAGACCTAAATATAAGAATCACACATTCAAATGAAGGGAACATTGGGAGAACTAAGCATTTTATAGCAGAGGCCAAAGGAAATAGAACATCATCTCAGTGGAGTGGAATAAAATTATTTCAGATGAGGGGAGTGGATGAGAACCTGCTTCCCACATGGGAGGTCCTGGATTTGGTTCCTGGTGCCTCCTAAAAACAAACAACAAGCAAACAACAAGCACAGAAAGGAAAAAACCAACTCAGGGGAGCCAATGTGGCTCAGTGGCTGAGTGCTGGCTGCCCACATAAGAGGTCCCAGGTTCAATCCCCAGCCCCAGTACCTCAAAAAAAAATTTTTTTAATAAAAAATTATTTAGGATGAAAAAAGTTGTCATACCAAAGTGGGTGCATCTCAACCTAAATTGAGGTGCTTAAAATCAATTTCAGGGAATTAATTAGAGCAGGGGAGAATTTCCAGGGGAATTAAAAAAAAAGGGAAATTAATCTATAAAGATATTTGATATCACACTATGAGATGCCTGTCAAATAAAAAATGGTAACTAAATAATAGTTTGAAAGCAACATGAACAAAAGACTCTGAATGAAAGGGTGGAAAACTGGAAAATCATTTTATGACACTGAAAGCACAAGGAAAAAAAAATATTGGAAGCTGATCCAAACTAAGAAAGGAATATGGCAATTTGTCATGGCATAGAAAAGATGCTCATATCCTATTGTAAGTTATATAAGGAGAAGCAGAGGCAAGCACTGTTCAAACTGCCCTTCACAAGGTTTTTTAATTTTCACAAAGAAATAAGACATATTAATCATCAATATTTCTAATATTCTAAATCATAGTCTACTAAATATTGTTTTTAGTATTTTTCATTTCCCTACATATTTATAATGGAGAGCAAGAGAGTTTTTAATATTTTGACAAAAATTTATAAAGGTCATAGAACAAACATGATTTTCCCCACTGATAACTAAGATCATTTTGTATGGTTTCAGCTTGCACAGCTACTTTTATGTTCCTCTCTGCTGTGCAAAGCAAGAACTGCCTGTACAAACAATGCTTAGAACTTTCTCAATTATTGGATAGTGGAGTGCAATGGATGCAGTGGATTTCAATCCAATTAAATTGGACAAACATTAATATAGAGCTGCTATGTAATAGACATTATAACGTGAAAAAGGGGGAAAAGTGATAGGTTGAAGGACGCAGAGGATTAAAGAAGAAGATTGGAGATGTTGACAAGGGTGGGAGAATACAGGGAATCCAAGGTACTAACTGATGGATAGTAAACAAACCCAAATATTGTAATTACTTGGAATAGTAGTGAAAAAAGTCAGATACTTTAAAAAGTGCAGATAATTTTCGTATGATGAGTTGCTTTCTTTTATGTAAGTAAGAATAAAGACTTATTTACTTAATCAACTTAAGCCATCAGGTACTTGAGCTGGGCTTAGTGACATGCTCAATTATTTATTCCCTAGCTTTTAGCAAATTTTATCCATGCAATTTAAAATCCTTTCTTAAAAAGGTTTATTTTATTTCTAGTGATACCTTTCTTAATGAAAACTTTGATTGAATCTCACATCAACATCTGAGGGCCTATATTATATTTCTACCATTAGGAAGCAGCAAGAGTTGAGGAGACGGAAAAAGGTACTTATGCAAAAGGAGTATTCTCTGGAAAGCTTTTTGGATCCTGGGAAAAAAGCCTTTCCAACTGGAGGTTGTGTGCCACAACCAGGGCTACAAGGCTTCCTTAGAGCTCTGCCCGGCACACACACTCCACCACAGATTCTAAATATGACTATGCACTGTGCTCTGAATCAACTGGTTCCTAGGAAATCATTTTCTATCAGCAACTCCTACTCCTATTTTTGGCTATTTGAATCATCAAGATAGTACATCTGAACCACAAGTCCGATTTTGGTACCAGGACTAGCCTTCATCATTGGGCTGCAGAGGTGGGAGCAGGTAAAGGAGGTAGCTTTCCAGTATAACCAGGTTGGGCAGGGAAGGGTAAGATTTCACATTCTGCAAAATCCCCTGGCTCACTTGGGGAGCGATGGAAAATTTTCTCTTCTCTCCTCTCTCCCTTCCCTCCTCTCCCTCTTCTCTCTTTTCCTTCTCCTTTCTACCCCTTTCCTCTCTCCTTCGTTCCATCCCTTCCTTTTTCTCTCTTCCACTCCCATCTCTCTGTCTTTGTCTTGTCTCTGCCTTTCTGTAAGAGAGCCAAATTAGATCGACCTGTAAATTTTACTATTTCACGGGCTGGAAGAACTTTCCATTTCAGACTATTTCAGTCACAGTTTATCACTCAGATCATCTTCTCACAAACCCTTGCTTTATCTTTGGTCTGCCACTGAGTTAAATAGAATTCACCTACTGATTCTAAAATACTTGTAAGAATGTATGACTCGAGCATAATTGAGCTGAGTTTGAGAGTGAAACGTATTCAGTTTTGCCTGGGTTAAATTTATTTTAAAAATACAATCATTTTTTGGTTCTGTTTAATGTAGAAAATTTGAAAAACTCAGAAAAACAAAGAAGTTGTTTCCCACATCATTAAATAACCCTCTACAATATTTTTATGTAGTCCGGGCTACGAATCATTTACTTAATGCCTTTCTCTTTTGCTTTCATGGTTGGAAGTGTTATCTTCACTTGGAATTCAAATGAATATTTCCCTGAGTTATTTTGTAAATATTCTATGAACAAAGACTGGTCAAATTTGCCCAGCAATGGAATTGCCTGAGCCAAAAGTTATGTGCTAATATAAGCCCTGGGGTAGCTAGCACCAGCCATGGCTTAAGATACTCAGTCTGGGAGACTGGCAATTTTAAACTCTCAAAAGTCGATGAAGCCAAATTGCCTCACTTAATTGGAGGTGGTTCTGAAAAATGAAGCAAATGCTATTCCATCTTCACTGGCAACAAAAAATCAAAGTGGCCTTTCCACAATTAAAAAAAATAAGAAGGAAGCAGATGTGGCTCAGCCAACTGGGCTCCCACCTGCCACATGGGAGGTCGCTGGTTCAGATCCCAGTGCCTTCTAAAGAAGACAGCAAGCTGGTGTGATAGGCAGATGCGGTAAGCTGACACAACAAGAGACACAAGAAGAAAAAAACATAATGAGAGACACAACAAAGCAGGGAGCAGAGGTGGCTCAAGTGATGTGGCACCTCCTCCCACATCAGAGGTCCTGGATTCGGCTTCCAGTGACTCCTAAAGGAACTAGGAAGACAGACACAGCAAGTGAAAAACAACAAGGGGGTGGGGAGAAATAAATAAAATAAATCTTAAAAAAAAAAAAAAAAAGAATATGTAAAAATGGGCTTCCACTGAAAATTTTCTGACTACCCCATACATCATGATTTATTCCTGTCTACTCTTATGGCCCTAAACTTGTACTACCACCTCAATGAACTGCTATAACCTTCCATCTCTTTTCCTGTCCTTTCTTATCAGATTATGTAATATAGATAAGAAAAGTGCTTAGAAACCACTTTATGATGGACAAAATTATTGGAATTTATTCCTGCTGTCTCCTGCCCAAATTGGCCTGTGAATCAGGTGTTCATTCATTTTGGCTGCTTACTGAATCTCCTTCACCACTCATCACATAGCATTTTATTCCTTTGGTCTATGAGAATCAAGTTTCATGAGAGGAGAGATTTTGATGGTCTAACAGTCTGTTCCCTGCCTGCCAAGCCTTTCCTCCTTCTCTTGCTCAATATCTACAGTGCCTGGTACATGGTAAGCACCAAGTAATTATTTGTTGAATAAATTAATCGTTTCATCTGCTTTGTGTAGTGTTGTGTTGGGTGCGTCTCTTCAAGCTGATAATATTGCCAACACTTCAATTGATGCTTGCTCAACTTTAATGTTACCACCACTCTCTTGAGCATATTATCTCTGACCCAATGCTGTGCTTTCATCCCCATATCAAGCCAATCATCAATTCCTAAAGATTTCCTTTATTGATGCTTTGTGTCTCATCTCACCACTAGACTTGTAAATGAATTGAGGAAAGGGTTAATGTCTTGTACATTATAGTGCCATACTTGCACTATTACCATAATTAGCATGTTGCCTTCCCATAAAAAGTTCTCAATAAGCATTTGGTAGAATGAATGAATGATTTTTTCCTTTGATCTCTCTTAAATGCTTTCTTTACTTTCCATTCTTAGGTCCACTACTCCTGTCCATGCATAGATTCCTCCCCTATACTTCTAGTGGGTCGCCCTCACTCTAGGCTCTTCCTCCCTCTGTTTATCCAATATCACTCCTTTATCTTTAAACTGTTTGATGATGACACACGCTTTTCACAATATATCATTTTACTTTATTAGACTAAATTCTGCTTGGCTCCCAAAGCTTACTATAATTTTTCATTCAAGCTCATATTTTAGTCTACTCACGCAGACTATAAGCTGTTGTCCCTCTAACCTACAAGCACATAAACCATGTTCATCCTTTTATCTCCCCATTCAAATTCCTATTTCCAGTTCCAGGTCTAATTTGAGACTCATCTCCTCTAGAAAGCTTCCCAAAACCTTGTCTTCTTCTGGTCCTTGATGATTTTTCTGGTTCTTAACTTCCTCTAGATATTAGTCAGTATGGGCAACATAACCTCCAAAGGCGTAGTTTTATGTTGCTTTTTGTTTTCTGTACATAAATATTTCTCCTCATATAGAATGTAGACTCCTTGAATACAGGAACCATAACTTTTACTTCTGCTGACCCCATCATTCTAGCAGAGTGCTGAAAATGTAGTGATCAACAATTTGTTGACCCCTATTGGGGGTCAACAAGAATTCACTGGACTTATTAATTAGGTATTCTCTAGGGGAACCTTATTTAAAAATAATGACTTTATTAGGATATATTCATATACAATAAAATTGTACACTTCAGTGGTGTACACTTTTAAAGTGTACACTTCGGTGGTGTTTAGTATATTGACAGTTATGCAACCATCACTACTCTATGATTTCAGAATATTTTCATCACCTCAAAAAGAAACTGCATACCCTTTAGCTATTGCTTTTCATAACTCTATCTCCCCTAGGTCTGGAAACCACTAATCACTGTAGGGGATTGGATCACGTCCCTCACAAAAGACATGTTCAGCCCCAACCCCTGGTCCTGTGAGTGTGAAGCAGTTTGTAGGACCTTTGAAAATGTTATTGGTTAAGGTATGTCCAAACTGAGTGAGGGTGGGTCTTAATCCAATATGGTGAAGTTCTAATCAATGGAAATTGGACTTGGATGGAAAAGCCACAGGAAGCAGTCAAAAGCTGAAAGTCAATGAACTTGGAAGAGAAAGATGCTGTTGCCATGTGCATTGCCATGTGAAGGAAAAGCAAAGAACCCCAAACATATCCAGCCATCTAGAAGATAACAACCCTGGAGGAAGTAAGTCTTCTAGTCTCTGAAACCGTGTGTGCCAATAAATTCCTGTTGTTAAGCCAACCCATTGTATAGTATTTGTTTTAGCGGCTGGAAAACTAAAACATCTACTTTCTGTTTCTATAGATTTACCTATCCTGGAAATTTCATATAGATGGAATCACATAATATGTGGTATTTTGTGACTGGCATAATGTTTTCAGGGTTCATCCATATTGTAGCATGTATCATTCCTTTTTTATTGGGATACAATTCACACACCACAAACTTCATCAGTTTAAAGTATACATTTCAGTGGTTTTCAGAATATTTACAGTGTTGTACAATCATCACCACTATCTAATTCCAGAATACTTTCATCACCCCTGAAAGGAATTCTGTACCTGTTAGCTGTCAGTCCTAATTCTTCCCTCCCCTGGCAACCATTAATTACTTACTGTCTCAATGGATTTGCCTATTCTGGTCATTTCATATAAATGGAATCATATAACATGAGGCATTCGTGACTGGCTTCTTTCACGTAGCATAATGTTTTCAAAGTTCATGCTGCAAATAACCTCATTCATTTCCATGGCCAAACAATATTCCATTATTTATGCATTCATCAGTTGACAGACATTTGGGTTGTTTCTACCTTTTGGCTAGTATGAATTATGTTGATATGAACATTTGTTGTGGTAGTTTGAGGCTTTTGTGGAACCCAGAAAATTATGTTCTTAAATTAATCCATATTAATCCATTCCTGGGGGTGTGAATTAAAAGGTGGGATCTTTTAATTAAATTACTTCAGTAAGGTGTGACCCAGGGTGGGTCTTAATCCTTTTACTGGAGTCCTTTATAAATGGGATGAATATGGAGAGAGGGAGCTGCAATTTATAGGGCTCGAATTTCTCTACATTCTTGCCAACACTTATTTTCCATTTTCACCATCCTAGTGGGTCTGAAGTAGATGTCATTGTGTTTGTTTGTTTTAGAGATTTATTTATTTACTTTTATCCAGTCCCCCCCTCTGCCGGTTTTGCTGTTTTTGTGTCCATTCGCTGGGCAATTCTCTGTGTCTGTTTCCTGTCCTTTCTTCTCATCCTTCTCCTTCTGTCTTCACCGGTATTCGATCCTGGGAACCTCCGAAGTGGGAGAGAGGCATTCTAGCACCTGTGCCACCTCAGTTCCTGTTTTTTCGATGCATCTCATCTTGGCTCTCCCTTGTGTCACTCTCCTGTTATGCTGTCATCTTGCTGCGTGGCTCAGCGGGGCTTGATGGCACACCCATGCGCGGGGCCTGGGGGGCTCACTTGCTTGTGGGGTCTGATGGCATGCCCACGCATGGGGCCTGGCGTCCCGCATGCCTTCTATATTTTTACCAGAAGGTCCTGGGCATAGAACCCAGGTCCCTCCACATGGAAGACGGATGCCCAACCATTTGAGCCACATCTGCCCCCCCATTGTGGTTTTGACTTGCATTTCCCTAATGACTAATGATCTTGAGCATATTTTCTTGTGCTTATTGACCATTTGTATATCTTCTTTTGAGAAATGTATTCAAATCCTTTGTATATTTTTAATTGGGTCACTTATTTTGTTATTGTTGACTTGTAAGAGTTCTTTTCATATTTGGATACTAGACTCTTAGGAGATATATGATTTACAAAAATTTTCTCCCATTTTTGTGTTGTTGTTCCAATATCTTGATAGTGTCTTTGGATGCTCAAAAGTTTTAAATATTGATGAAGTCTAATTTATCTATTTTATTGCCAGTAATTTTGGTGCCACATTTAAGAAACCATTGTCTAATCCAAGGCCATGCATATTTACATTTATTTCCTTGCTAAGAATTTTATAGTTTTAGCTCTCACATTTAGGTCTTTGATCCACTTGGAGGTTTTTTTTTTTTTTTTTTTTGTATATGGTACGAGGTTGGGGTCCAAATTCATTCTTTTGAAGGTGGATATTTCATTCTTTTTTTTTTGTTGTTGTTGAACAATATTCCATTGTATGGATATACCATATTTTGTTTACTCAATTGTGGACATTTGGGATGTTTCTACTTTTTGGCAATTATGAATAATGCTGCTATGAATACTCATGTGTAAGTTTTTGTGAGATCGTATGTTTTCAATTCTCTTGGGTATATACCTTCAGGAGGTGAATTCCTGGATCATATGGTAATTCTGGATTTAACATTTTGAGGAACTGCTAAATTGTTTTTATCCCTATTTTTATTTCCTTTACTTTATTATTATTATTATTATTATTATTATTATTAATTTATCCCCCTCTTACTGCTTGCACTTGCTGTGTCCATCAGCCGTGTGCCTTTCTGTGTCTGCCTGTCTCCCTCTGTTGAGTTGTCTTGCTGCACCGGGCTGCACGGGCCCTGAACTCACCAAGCTGCAGGAGCTCCTTTACCCCTGGGGCCTCCCATATGATAAACGGGAGCTCAACCAATTAAGCCACAACCATTTCCCCTTTACTTTATGTATGTATGTATGTATTTATTTATTTATATATATTTTAAAAGATGCTTAGATTACATAAATGTTACACAAAAATTACAGAGATTCCCATATGCCCCACCTCCCACACCCTCCCACATAAACATCTTTCATTAGTGTGGCACATCACCTGCAATGGATATACACATCCTGGGGTTTGCCACTAAGCATGGACCATAGTTCACATTGTAGACCACACTCTCTCCCACACAGTTCTGCATGTCATATGCTGATGTAAAATGGCCTATATCTGTCGTTGCAATGTCACTCAGGATAACTCCCAAGTTCTGAAAAAACACCTGTATTACAACTGCTTTTCCCTTTCCTGAGGGCTCTGGAGACACCCAGGTCCTATATAAGGGGGGATAGCTTCAGAGATTGATGCGTTATCAGTGGGCTATACTTTGGAATCTGTGCTCCTGAGAGTGACAGAGTTGGACTCAAATAAGTCCTCCCTGCACATGGTCCATCAGTCCCTTCTATTCAATCCCCTTTACTTTTAATTAAATTTAATATTTAAGTCCAATACTTTTAAATTTTGTGAAAGTCCTTCTTTAAGATTCTCTATACTTATGGCTGACTTTTTTGTTATCTGCCATTACCCAGGACATGGGTTTAAGACTCTTAATCTCCTATAAATAATCTGTTCAGTTTTGCAGAAAAATAATCTCCAAGTTCTTTATTTTTATCTAGATTTCCTTCTCTTTGTTTATTTTAGTCTTCTTCTTTGAAGAAATAGTGTCTGTATTATTCTTCTTGGCCCACAACAAATTTCAGGAAACTTTACTGCCAAAAGGTAGTATTTCTTAAAGATACTTTTTGTCTCCATGGTGAAGTGACCATTGTAGAACACATTTAAACTGTAAACTCACCATATCTACTCTCTACCCCTGAAGAAAGGCAATGTCCAATGTACCATAAATAAGACATAACTTTAGTCACCAGTTCTGCTAACCAGGAATAAGGAAGCATTTAACAAGAGAAAGACTTTCTAATCCAAGTGGGTCCTCTATTTGTTTCCTTATTTTACTTACAAGATTTCAAAATTTGTGCTATATGAATAACAGGAGAGAGAGAGAGGAAGAAATCAGAAAAGCTATAGCTCTAGTCAGGATTTTTCAATATAATTTCATGATTACCAGTTAAAAGATAAAAACCCATAATTTCTACGGCCTACTTTGTATTTTAAAAACCTGTGCCAAGTAACAACTCTATTTATTGAGATAATGAATTCATTTAAGCAACTTTCAAAATAACGAAATAATCAAGCCAATATCATCAGCCATTTAAGCCAGGTTGTTTGCCTCTACATCATTGTTTTCTAAGCTTGGTGCTTCCAAAAAAAGACATCCACGGACCCATCCGCTTAATTGGAATGGGGAGTAGAGAGGAAGTGGCTCTTAGGGCATGGCACAGGGAGTGTCAATCTGGCCAAAGAAGAACGGGACATATGGAGCCAGTCAGAACCACATCTTGATGCTTCTGGTTTCCATGGCATAGAGAGCCAATGTCAGAGTTGATGAGGATTATAGAGCTGGGAAGACAGAGCAAGGATGAAAGTACTTCTATTTTTCTAGGCAGGCAGAAGACAGCACCAGGTTTCAAAGAGACTGGAATCCAAGAGAATAGGGCTGTGATTTTAATGTTGATTATTATTTTGTAATTAAACTTTTAATTATGAGATAAATGTAGATTCATATGTAAATACAAGAATTAATACAGAGAGATCCCACATACCCTACTCAGTTTCCCCCAATGGCAACATCTTGAAAAATTATGTTACAATATCACAATTAGAATATTGACCTTGACATAGTCAAGACATGAAATATTCCCATCATTATGTGGAACCCTCAATTTACACTTTTATAGTGACATCCACCTCCCTTCCACCCTACCACCTCCTTAACCCCCAGCAACCACTAATCTGGTCTCCATTTCTGTAATTTTGCCATTTGAGAACATTATATAAATGGAATAGTATATAACTGCTTGGGATTGGCTTTTTGTCACTTAGCATAATTCTCTCGAGATTCATCCAGGTTGTTGTATCAATTGTTAATTCCTTTTTATTGCTGAGTAGTTTTCCATGATGTGGATGAATGACAGTTTGTTTAGCCATTTGCACATTAAATGATATCGGGGTTATTTCCACTGTTTGGCTATTACAAATAAAGCTGTTCTCAGATTCTTGTGTGAACATAAGCTTTCATTTCTCCTGGATCAATGACAAGAGTGCAACTGTTGGGTTAAATGGTAGCTGCATGTCTTAGATTTATAAGAAATGCTGTACCATTTTACATTTGCACTAGTAATGTATGAGTGTGATGGTTAGGCTAATATGTCAACTCGGCCAGGTAATTGTGCCCAACTGTTTGGTCAAGCAAGCACTGGGCTAATTGTAATACAAGGCTTTGGTCATCAGTGAGTTTACTGAATAGATGGTTGATTACATCTACATCAACCAGGGAGTTTGCCGTCAGCAATGAGTGAGGCTTTATTCAATCAGTTGAATGCTTTAAAAGGGGAAGTGATTTCAGCATTCAGAGAGAATTTCCCAGCTTGTCTTTGGACAGCCAACGTCTCCCAGAAACTCATCAAGGACCTTCGTTGGGCTTTCATAGGAGCCCCTGGTTTGCAGCCTGCCTATGGAACCTGGACTTGTGCATCCCCACAGTCACGTGAGAGAATCTTATAAATCTCATACTATTTACAGATATCTCCTGTTGATTCTGTTTCCCAAAAGAACCCTGATTAATACAATGAGTTACTCCACATCCTTCTAGCAGTTCATTTAACTTTTTCCCCCCAGCTATTCTGATAGATGTGTCATGATATCTCATTGTGATTTTAATTTGCATTTCCCTAATGGTTAATGATGTGGAACATCTTTTTGCGTTCCAATTCGCCATATGTATATTATTTTCAGTGAACTGTCTCCGTGTCTTTTGCCTGTTTTCTAATTGGATCTTTTTCTTTTTTACTGTTGAGTTTTGAGAGTTTTAAAAATATATTCCAAATATGAGTCCTTTATCAAGTATGTAGTCTGCATATATTTTTTTCCTGTCTTTTCCATCCTCTTAACAGGGTCTTTAATGGAGAAAAAGTTTTAAATTTTGATTAATTTTGACATTTATTTATCAACTATTTATCAGCTTTATCTTTTCTAGATCATGCTTTTGGTATCAAATCTAAGAACTTTTTGCCTAGCCATAGAGGCTGAAGGTTTTCTTCTATGGTGTCTTAGTTTTCTAGGGCTGCCATAACAAAAAACCACAAACTGAATGGCTTAAAACAAAAGAAATTTATTGTCTCACAATTCTGGGGGGCTAGAAGTCCAAAATAAAGTCATTGGCAGGACCATGCTCTCTGTATGGAAGAATATGTTCCACTTCTCTCTCCTGGCTTCTGGCATCAGCTTGCTGGCATCAGCTTGCTGGCAATCCATGGCACTCCCTCTTCTGTCAGTGTCCAATTCTCCCTTTTTATCAGGATACCAGTCATATTGGATTAGGGCTCATCTTAACCAATAATATCTTTAAAGACTCTATTTTCAAATAAAGTCACATTCACACCACTGGGGGTTAGAACTTGAATATGTCTTTTTGGAGGACATTATTTAGCCCATTACAAATGCTTTTTTCTAAATGTTTTATAATTATACATTTAAGTTCATGATCCATTTTGAGTTAATTTCTGTATGAGTTATGAGAATTAGGAAAAGGTTCAATTTTCTGCCTATGGAAGTCCAATTGCTCCAACACCACTTGTTGAAAATGCTCTTTCCTTCATTGAGTTTCTTTTGCACCTTTGTCAAAAATCAGGTGTGTGTGTGGGGGAGGTGTATGAGTCAGCCAAAGGGGTGCTGATGCAAAGTACCATAAATCTGTTGGCATTTATAAAGGGTATTTATTTGGGGTAGAAGCTTACAGTCACAAGGCCATAAAGTGTAAGTTACTTCCCTCACCAAAGTCTGTTGCCACGTGTTGGAGCAAGATGGCTGCCGGTCTCTGTGAGGGTTCAGCCTTCCTCTTCCTCCTAAATGTCTCTCTCCTGGGGCTCATTTCTTTCCAGTCTCAGCCGTTCTGTTCTCTCCACAAGGTCAGCTGTAGACTCTCAGGCCCTCTCTCTTCCTGGGGCTTCTGCCATGTCTGTGGGGCTGTCTTTATTCCTCTGTGTTCTTCTCCTGTGTGTTCACTTCCCAGGCCTCTACCATCAAAAGTCCAACTTTCTCCTCTGCCATCTCATTTTCTCTGTGGGTCTCACCCCCTTGGTCCTACTGACATGGCCCAGTCAAAGCCTTAGCCATAATTTAATCAAGTAAAAGTGAAACATCTGAATCTAATACAATCTAATATGCCCAGAGGAATAGACCAGTTTAGAAAAACAATCCAATATCTATTTTTGGAATTCATAAACAATACCAAACTGCTACATGGGGAGCAGTTGTAGCTCAGTGGTTTGGCATGTGCTTCACATATACAGGGTCCTGGGTTCAATTGCCAGTACCTCCTAAAAAAATCAGTTGGGCATATTTGTGAGGTTCTATTTCTAGGTTCACTATTGAATTCCATTTGTCTCTGCCTCTTCACCAATACCACACCCTCTTTATTACTGTTGCTATACAATAAAGCTTGAAATTTGGCAGACTGATTCCTTCCATTTAATTCTTCTTTTTCAAAATAGATTTAGTTATTATAGTTCTTTTGCCTTTCCATATAGATTTTAGAATATCTATATTTTAAAAAATCTTGCTGGACTTTTGAAAGGAATTACATTAAATCCACATATCAATTTTGGGAGAATTGACATTTTTACTATATTGAGTCTTCAATCCATGAATGTCTCTCCATTTATTTAGATCTTTGGTTTCTTTCACCAGCACTTGTAGTTTTCAACATACAAGTCTTGTACTTATTTTATGTCAAAGTATTTCATGTTTTGATTATAAATGTTCTATTTTAAAATTTCAGCTGCCCACATGTACATTGGAAGTATACAGAATTGATTTTTGTATATTTATATTTTGTGACTTTGTTGAATTATCCCTAGGTTTTTATTTTACTTTTAGATTCCTTGGGATTGTATACATAAACAATCATGTCATCTTCAAATAGGGATAATTTTTTTCATTCCTTTTTGATCTGCATGCCTTTATTTCCTTTTCTTGTCTTATTGCATGGGCTGGAACTATAAGTACTATGTTGATTAAGTGAGCATGGACATCTTGCCTTTTTTATTTAAAAAAATTTTTTTTTGGGAGGTACATGAGATTGAACCCAGGACCTCATGCATGGGAAGCAGGCACTCAACCACTTGAGCTACATCTGCTCCCTGTTGCCTTGTTATTAATCTTAGGGATCCTTCTTAGGGTTGAGCAGAATAAAAACATACCAGTCTTTTACTTAAAGAATTCAGTATAGGGAAGCGGCTGTGGCTCAATCAGTAGGGCTCCCGTTTACCATATGGGAGGCCCCGGGTTCGGTTCCCGGGGCCTCCTGGTGAGGGCGAGCCTGCCCGCATGGCGTGGTTAGCTGACCCAGCGAGCGCAAGCAGCAAGGGAGGGATAAATGAATAAATAAATAAAATCTTAAAAAAAAAAGAATTCAGTATAATATTAGCTGTAGGTTTTTTGTAGGTGTTCTTTATTAAGTTGAGGAAGTTCTCCTCTATTACTATTTTTCTTAGGATTTTAAAACATGAATGGGTATTGAATTTAGTCTAATGCTTTTTCTGCATCAATGGATGTGATTTTTTCTTCTTTAGTCTGTTATTGACTGTTATAGTCTGTGATTGACTTTTGAATACTGAACCAGGCTTACATGCTTAGAATGAACTCCACTCAGTCGTGGTATATAATTCTTTTTAAATATTGCTAAACTCTATTTGTTAATATTTTGTTAAGGACTTTGGTGCATTTATTCATGAAGTGTACTGTCTGTAGTTTTCCTTTTTAAATGTATAGTCTGTTTGGGTATCAGGATAATACTAGCTACATAAAATGAATTTGGAAGTATTCCTTTCTCTTCTATTTTTGGGAGGAGATTGTGTAGAATTGGTGCTAAATTTTCTTTAAACATTTGGTAGAATTCTCCAATTAAGCCATCTGTGCCTGGAGATTTCTTTTTTTGGAATTTTAAAATAATGAATTTGGGAGAGCATATGTGGATCAAGCAGTTAAACACCTGATTCCCACATGGGAAGTCCCAGGTTCGGTTCCCAGTGCCTCCTAAAGAAGATAAACAATGAGCAGACAACAAGCAAAAAAAAAAAAGCAAGACAACAAGCAGACAATGAGCAAAAACAAAACAAGTAGGGAGCAGATATTGCTCAAGAAACTGAGTGCCCACTTCCCATATGTGAGGTCCCGGGTTTGGTTCCTGGTGCCTCCTGAAGAAAAAACAGACAGACAATGAGCAAAAACAACAGCAGCAGCAGCAACAACACACAAACAAACAAACAAACAAAACCAAGCAGGCAATGAGCAAAAAAAAAACAAGCAAACAGATGAGGAAGCCACTTGGGGGAGGGGAGGACATTATGAATTTGATGACTTTAATAGTTATAGGGATATTCAAATTATGTATTTCATAATGGATGAGTTGTATTTTTTAATTGCTCCATTTTGCTTAAGTTGTCAAATTTATATGTATGGAGTTCTTATAACATTCCTTTATTATCCTTCTGAAGTTTGCAGGCTCTATAGTGCTATACACCATTTCATTCCTGATATTACTAATTTGTGCTTTTTTCCCTTTGTAATTCTTGCTAGAGGTTTTTCAATTTTATTGATCTTGTAAAGAATCAGGTCTTGATTTTATTGTTTTTTTTTGTTTTTGTTTTTTTTAGCTGTGTAAAATAAATATATCAATTTGCCATTTTCACCATTTTAAAAGAATTACTCAGTGGCATTAATTACACTCTCAATGTTCTCCAACGATCACCACTATTTCCAAATGGTTTCATTTCCCTAAATAGAGACTCTGTATCCATTAGAAAATAACTTCCCTTCCATTTTCCCAGTCCCTGGCAACCTCTAATCTACTTTGTCTCTATGAATTTGCCTTATTAAATCTTTCAATTTAATCTATTTCTGCTTTTATATTTATTATTTCCTTCTGCTTGGTTAGGTTTTATTTTGCTCTTATTTTTCTAGGTTCTGGAGCAGGGAACCTAAATGATTGAGACTTTTCCTCTTTTCTAATGTATGCATTTTAGTGCTATACATTTCCCTCTCAGTGCTGCTTTAGCTGTGTCCCACAAATTTTGATATATTGTTGTTTCATTCTTATTCTGTTCAATGTATTTTTATATATCCTTGAGATTTTATCTTTTAAATAGCCCATGGGTCCAAGTAGGCTGCCTCTAAGATATCACCCAATGATTCCTCCCTCCTAGTATTCATGCCCTTACATAACCCCCTCTGCTTGAGTATATGCTGGGCATGGTGGCTTGCTTCTCATGGACAGAATATGGCAAAAGTGTTGGGATGCCACTTCTGAGATTAGGTTACAAAGAGATGGTCATTTCCCTCTTGAGCCCACACTCTCTTACTGTCTTCCTCACCTGCTCTGAGGGAAGCTTGGTGCCATGTCATGAGCTACCCTATGAGAGGCCTATGTGTTGAGGAATTGATGTCTCCAGCCCCCAGTCAGCAAGGATCTGAGGCTTGCCAGTGAGGTTGGAAACGAATCCTGCCCCAGGTGACACAGCCCCATGTGATACCTTAATTGCAGCCTTATGGGAGCTGCTTTGCTAGAGTAACCCAGCTAAGCCATGCCTGGATTCAGGACCCCCACAAACTGCAAAATAATGAATGATTGTTGTTTTAAGCCACTAAGTTTTATGGAAAAGCACCCGAGAGAGAGAAAGAAATGATAGGAAGCCAGACTTTTGGCTTCTTACACCACCCCCTTCTCTTGGTGCTGACACTCCAGGGAAGTCAACAGGTAGCAGAAACCACTGACTGATTGGGGTAAAAAGTGTAATAAAGGGGGATTTCTGTCCTGTTTACCACGTGTATCTTTGGGAGGACATCTCCTCACATGATTCCCATGTGACCCAAATGCAGCAGAAAACAAATGGCAGTGTGGGATATTTAAGCAGAGAAAGGGACAGAAGTGGCATCCTGGAGTCTCCTGGGCTCCTATGAGGCAGAGAAAGTCCAGAAGTTCCCTGGTGGCCTGCAAAGGGACATGCAAATTGGTGGCCTGGAGCTGCTAATGGGCTACAAGAGGGGAGGGGGTGACCCTATGGCAGGATCAGTGCCTGGAGCCCCCACTGGGACCAGCCACCCCCTGGCTTCTCTGGGAGACTGAGGATTTAGCAAAGAGACTAAGTTAGTGTGAAAGAGACCATGTACTATTGCTTGGCAGGTTTAAGGTTATTTGTATTCCTTACTGCCCCATTATACCCCTTAACCCTTAACACTACCATTAAAGCAAGATGAGGGCGCTTCTTATACGCTTGCAATCTGCAAATGCCACTTTAGTCACTGCTGCCTTGTGGCTGTCACCCCTCTGCAGCCGTATAGCTTCCATAAGGGCACTATGTGAGTGACCTCTAGGCTTTTTTTCTACTTTTGGTTACTGTCCTGATGCTGACAGAAAAAGGAATGCTAAAGTGGAGGGGCAATTAGCAGCCAAAACCAGGGAAAAAAGAGGCGTGGAGAGGGTAGTGGAGACACAGAATGGCCTGACTCATCTACATGTTTGACAAAGGCCTGGGGAAGGAGGGGAAAGGAGCAGAAGCCTTGCCTCATTCATCTTTGGGGAAATGGAACCTAATCTTAATTGATACTTCTTATTGTTGTTCCAAGCTTAACTACCCTCAATTGATAGTCACTGAACATGTCTTCTTTTTCCTGTGGTTACAATGTGTTCTTTTCCTTGGAAACTTGGTTTACAGGGCTGCCATATACGGTTGCAGAGGTGGTGCATTGCAAAATTCCAGGTGTGTTACCTTGAGGACATTATGCTAAGTGAAATAAGCCAGATAGAAAAGGACAAATATTGTACGGTCTCACTAATAAGCATTAGATACAAAGAATAAATACAGAGTTAAAACCTAGAGTACAGGTTACTAGGAGATAGGATGAGGGCTGAGAAGGGGTACTGCTACTTAATGTATGTAGAATTTTTAATTAGCTTGACTGTGAAAGTGTGAAAATGGATAGATTTGATGGTAACACATACTGAGTATAACTCATGAATTGTGGCTGAAAGGGGTAGTCTAGGGATGTAAATGTCAATTGAAAGAAAGCTGGAGAATAATCTAGGGACTGAATAGCATAGTGAACACTGCGGTGGATGAGGATCATGGTTAATAGTACAAATACAAGAATGTTTTTGTATTTGTATGGGAATTCCGCATATTATGTATGATTGTTTTGTAAGCTCACAACTTATCTAATAAAAAATATATATGTATATTTTTAAAAATCCAGGTGTATTAGTCACATCCTGTGAGAAGATTTGGCATGCTATCTCCAGGAAATCTTCCTACATCATTTCCACCAATTCTTGTCATTCCAATTTATTAAACACTATTAGGTGCTAGGTATTTGTCTAGGTGCTATGGATTTGACAGTGAACAAGACAGACATGAGTTTGCCTTTGAAGCTGATGCAGGGAGATACAGATAATAACCATATGAACAAATACATTTGGGTGTCATAAATAAGTTACACACATTGAGGGTGAGGTGAAACTTTAGCTGGAGTATTTGGGAGATATGTTCTAATGTCCTTCACTAATACATAGGACTATATTCTATAAATAATACAATATAGTAATACTGATGTTCTGTTCTTAACCTTTTCTATTTTTTTGAAACTTGAAATAGCAGACAGTATGTTGTATATATACGGGATATTTAATACAAGGTAACAGACTGAATTTTTAATTAGCTTTGTATTTGTTCTAGCAGGATGAAATAGCATTTTAAAGAAAATACGAATTTCTCAATAAACTGAGTGGGAATAGTTTGAAAGTTATATTTATTATATAGTATTTATAAAATTAAGGATTTTTCTGTAGGTCTGGTAGTGGTGGAGAGGCAGGTTTTGCAAACTTAGTTCATTCTTGACTTTTGAAAGAGACATTTTCTAAGACCTAGGAGAGCCCTCAAAAACCAAGAACCACACTGTCTTTGTTTGCCAAAAAAGCTGCTGATGCAAAGTACCAGAAATGGGTTGGCTTCTATAATGGGAAATTCATTAGGGGTAAAAGCTTGCAGTTCTGAGGCCATGAAATGTCCAAATCAAGGCACCATCAGAGATCCTTTCTCACCAAAGTCAGCTACTGTTGATCCTGGTGTCCTGCCACGTGGCAAAGATGGCCGCTGACCTCTGCCTTCCCCTCTAGACTCTATCATCTCCTGGAGCTCAGCTGCAGGCAACTAGGCATAGGGCTTGTCTCTTTCTGGGCTTCCCCCTCTCAATCTAGGCTTCTCTGCTTTCTTCCTGAGTTCACCTGTGGGCTATGAGGCATATGGTGCATCCTTCCCTGGGTCTCAGCTCTTTAAGCTTCTCAGGGCTTCTCTCTTTGAGCTCAGATGTGGGCAAATTTGGAATCCTTTCTCTCACATTGCAGGATCAATTCCTTTTCCTCTGTGTTCTCTTTCTCTCTGTGTCTCTGCTTATATCAGACCCCACTAGAGGGCGGAGACCCAAGCTGGCTCCCGCCTTACTGACATAGTCCAATAAAAAGCAATCTAAGCAAATGATTTAAGTGAATCTGATGCAACCAAAGAGTACCACGCCCACAGGAATAGATTAATTTAAGAACATAATCTTTTTGGGATTCACCAAATTCAAATTGTCATACCCACATTGGCATGTAATTTCTCCGTGAAACATAGTAAAATATAACTGAAATATTTAAATCTTTTTTATCCTTAGTGATTCTCTATAGGTACAAGGCTAAAGAAATTTGTAGTTAATTTTTGGCTAAGTATCAATTTCCTAGATTCCTTCACTTTTATTACTAGTATTAGTGCTTGGTGTTCTTTGAAAGGCTGCTTTTTCTTAAACTAAGAAGCCAAGGTTTAAAAAAACTGTGAAAGTCATTGTATTTTTGACAACGAATAGAAAAATATCAGAACATATTGTTACTGGGCCACGAGGTTGGCTCACTCTTGGGATAGGGACCCACCTCCATATACCAGCCTCAGAGGGTTGATGACTCAAACGAAGCCTTGAGAAAATGAGAAAACATTATGAGCCATCACCATAAGAGTCAATGAAAAATAGCTGAAACTGAGGATGTTAAATCCACACGCTAAAGTTCTTTGTATCTAAATTACAGACCAGTATCAGGAGGGCACAATGCAATCACTTGTCACCTCTTTATTGTTATAGCATATGTGAAATCATTTTGAAGGGAAAGCCAAGTGATGCAGAGATTTCTGAGGTGAATGTCACATTAGAAACTGCTCTGCAATACCACAAATTGGATTTTTGGTGATATTGGCTGCTAAGGTTGGTTCCTAATTTGTCACAATTTCATAAGGGTTCTGACATTCAGGTTCTTTCTCTTGAATGGGGGCTGGCAAATCCTCTCTTCAAGGGCAGAGGAGAGGATAAACTGAGCCAGGGATTATGAGAGATCTTCATAAACATGAAAGCAACTCACAAAACCAAGGTGTTATCATTCGATTAGATCACTGGCTTCAGATTTCTACTTTTGTTCTGTGAGCAGAATGAAAACACATGGGAAGCACCAAGTAGCTGAAATGAACATTGTGTAAAGGGCTTAACTTACTTCTTTTACGAACCATTGACAAAAGGCAGGACCAATCCATTCTCTTGCATGAATACCGCAGTCTATCCAGACAGCTCTTTTGTAAGCTCGTGATCTTCTGCCGAGCTGAAAACAAGAGTATTCAGGGTAACCAACTCAGGCTCTAATTTTTGGATTCATTGACAAGCATAATTCAATAAAGTTGCAGGCTAATCTACAGTTTGGTGCATTGGGTAGTCATAAAAAGATAAAGAGATTTACCATCTCCTTGGGAAGTTCAGGCTTGTTTATGTAGAAACAATAAATTTATATTGCCTAATTACAAATCAAAGCATCAGAAAATAACCAGGGAAAAGGGCAAGCCTTAAAATCGGTTTTCTTTTTCATTTTAATATAATACATGGCTGTTAAGTGAAAGTCCTAAATTACTGTGTGTGTTTATGTGTATGTACATGTATGTATGTATGTGGGTGTATATATACCTTAAGAAAGGAGATGTCTTAAAGAAATAGTTATGCTTTATAAGTGGAAAAATTTAAATTTTACTATAACAAAAAATGGAAATGGTAGTATCAAGCAACAGATTTTTTTGGTACAAATCCTACTATATCAGTATTACTTATAATATGGTTTCTAATGCAGTAATCAATAGGTAACTCTTGATATTGTATTCATAATGAATATAGTAGTCACTCATTACTTCATTCATTCAAATAGTATTTCAGGAAGTCCCTTCCAATGCCACACATCATATTTGGCACTGGAAAGTCAAAGATGAAAACACAAGAAACTTACATACTAGTGAGAAGACAGACATGCAATCAATCCATCATGGGGACATTGGGGTGGTAGGCTAATTTTTCCTGGGGAGGTAGAGAAGGTTTCTTAAAAGAGGACCCTGGAGTATTTGAACAAGACTTGAAGCTTGCCCAGCAGGCAAGTTGAAGGTAAGCAGCCCAAGCTTACAAGGGAATCTGAGCACACAATATTTGAGGACCTGCTTCTGGAATCTAAAGTGTGAAGAAGGAATGACAGATGAAGCTGGACACAGAGGCACAGAACCCATGAAGCCCCTGGATACTGTGGCAGTGTGATATTATTGATGAATTCCAAAAAGAAATATTATGTTTGTAAACTGGTCTTTCCTCTGGGCATGATACCCTTTGATTGTATTAAATTCAGAGGTTTCACTTTTACTTGATTAAATTAAGATTAGGGCTTTGATTTGGCCACATCAGTAGGACATTGTATCCCCACTCCCTTGGTGGGCAGACACTCATACAGAAAACAACACAGCAGAGGAGAGCACAGAGTTTTGATGCTGAAGCCCCATGAAGAGTTGAGACTGATAGTTTACAGCTGGCTTTGTGGAGAGAGAAGAGCAGCTGAGCCCTGGGGAGAGAGACGAGACTTATGCCAGCCTACAGCTGAGATAGGAAGAAGTTGGGACTATGGAGCCAAAAGAGGAAGAGGAAGGCTGAACCCTCACAGAGACTGGCAGCCATCTTGCTCCAACACATGGCAACAGACTTTGGTGAGGGAAGTAACTTACTCTTTATGGCCTTGTGACTGTAAGCTTCTCCCCCAAATAAATACCCTTTATAAAGGCCAACAGATTTCTGGTACTTTGCATCAGCACCCCTTTGGCTGACTAATACAGATACCATGTAAAAGAGATGAGGCTTCATTCTGCATTTGATGTGGAGGATCTAAAGGATTTTGACAGACCGTGCATGTGCGTGTGCAGGTGTGTGTGTTAGAGTGCTCACACTGAAAATAGTGTGGATGACAGATTAGGGGAATGCAGAAAAGAAATTGGGGACTTGAAAGAAAGCTCAGTACTGAGGTTATTGCAGTAGTCCAGAGAGAATGAACACAGAGCTAAGTGCAACTGCAATGGTGACCAAAAGTTGGCACAGATCCAAAACATATTTAGATGTCAGAATTGTCAGTTTCTGCCGGTAGATTTAATGTAAGTGTCTAAAATAAAAGAAAAATTAGGACAATGCTCATGTTTCTGAACTGCAGGGGGTGGGGAGGAGGGAGGAGCGGTGCCATTCATTAAATGAAGGCTTTGGAGGAAAAGATAATATCTGTTGAATATGTTGAATCTTAGGTGCTTATGTGAAAATCCAGGGAAAATGTCAAATAGGTTATGATATATGGCCTTAAAGAGAAGGACTCCACTAGTTAAAAAGGTCTGGGGTGATTGTTGAAGCTCTCTCTTAGGAGAGCTGAGAATAGAGTCCTGGGATTAGCAGAACCTAGGGAAATGGACCAAGGAAGAGGAGCCAGCAAATGAAGCCCGAGGGAGTGGTTGAAGAGATAGGAGGAGAACCAACAAGGAGGATAATGTTGACCTTGGCAAGAGTGGTTTTTGAGAAGTAGAGGGCAAATACCAGTGAGTCAAGGTCTGAATGAGAGTTGAGGAAGGGGAGACAGTGAATATAGTTGTGTTTTTAGAAGTTTGACTGAGAGAATCAGTAGCTAGAAGAGAATGCAGAGTCAAAAGATTGTATACAATTACACATTGTATAATTTTGCATTGGTTCATCTTACATAGCACGAATGCATAAATGATTGTGAAGGACAGTAGCTTTGTATGTGCATCAGTAGCTCTGCAGAAGTTATAAATAGTATTCTCTGTAACACTCAATGGTAAAAATTAAATGTGGCTCAAAAACCCAAGGGAAAATTTTCTTTAAGTTATCAGATGATGTTAAATATGAGACTTTATGAAAGACCATTTCATTTATTTTCCCCATAAACCAAAGCAGAAAAAGATGGTTGTTTGGTAAATATTTTTATTTAGCTAACAATTTCTTATTTTTACCTTTAAAACAAAAAGAGATCTTCCCTCATATGATTTTCCAATAGAGAACATGTGAATGAGGCCTGAATGAGTTTTATTCAGATGATGCATCCAGTTTTGAATCTAAAAACAAATAAATAAAAACCACGTCAGACTCTCTCACAATAAGAAGCTTTTACAGAACCAAAGGTAACAAAAGGACAATAAATCTTAGAACTCAAAGGGTTTACATGGAGTATAGAATAAAAACAAATTTTATAATTAAAAATTTTTTTCAGGATACTTAAAATGACATTTTCTGCTTTAACAAAGAATAGCTTCATGACTTTGTGTTGTTTCCTCTTTAAAAGCATTCCTTCTACTATCACATGCCTAATATTTTGATGGCAGAATTTTATAGACAATTAATTTTGTTCAGGGTTTTTCTTTTTGAAAATCAAAATTTATTTTCATATTTCCTCCAATATTTAAGAGGAAAGGAAAGAAAGCTGCAGGAAAACCATCCAAACTACTTGAAAGTGTTAAATTCAGGTCCCATATATTTTAATTTGCTACTGAAAATGAAATGCAGAGAAAAGGCATTATCTTTTGTATTTAAGGTTATTCTACAGAGCCACATGTCAGAGGGCATACTCTTTGAATAATTCTCAGTAATAGTGATAAATTTGCATTGATCCAGACACACACTTATCTGTCATCAGGAGAAGTTATATTTCAGACAGATGAATAAGATGCTTAGCAAGAGGGGTGACATCTCTGACTTAAAAGCCCTTTAAAGAGTAAGAAAGTCATATAAAATTGTCCCACTGATTTGATTATGTGAAATAAAAAGGTTGTGCTGATAAAATATTCTGAGGTACCCGTACTTTTTCCTTTTTAAAGAATGTAGTCTAATGAGCAGGATATCTATACCTATATTTTTGTGTCTATAATTTTGACCTATTTTTAGTGCATGCTAGGAGCACTTCCATGTGCGAAGTTATGTAAAACCTTTCCATTGCTTCTAATTTCAAGTTTTTCAAAAACATGTTGAAATGTTAAATATTTGGAAATAATTTTTGGGACATCTCTATTTGCTCACAAAAAAGCTATGTCCTGACCTCATGGAACTTACAGTTTATTTGGAAATAAATGCATTAATCAAACAATCACACACTTATATAATTGAAAACTGACAGTCATCAAATGCATGTGCTACAGGGGCATGCGATACCCCAGGGTGGGGTGGTCTGACATAGTCTGGAAGATTAGAAACAGCCACCCTCTTACGTAAGCTGAGATGTAGTTGTTCTGGTGAACGGTAAAAGATGTGTGTGTATGGGGGTAGCGTTGCTGTGAGTTTTCCAGATAGAATAAATAATGACAAGTTCAAAGGACCTGAGGTGCCACAAATGAGGCTTGGTCTTTGGGAAGTCTCAGCTTTGCAGAGGGTTCAGGGAAAGCATGAAAGTTTACCCTTCAACCAAATCATTGCCCGCAAACTCTGGCTAGTTCTACCTTCCATGGCTTTTTGTTAAGGTCTTTATAGCAATAATTATAACAACATTATCTCACTCTTCCATTGCACTTCCCCTAACCTTTATTGGGGTAGGTTGGGTAAGGCAGATGAAATTAAAATTATTTTGTTACTTATATAATGGAAGATATGATTGAATTGAGATTCCTGAGCAACATAAGAATTCTATTTATAGTTCATATAGCCCTTGTCTCTGTTTTTATTCCTCTTTCCCAATGCTGAGACCAAAATGATAAGGACGGGCTTGCATAAAAGCAATGAAATTTCCTTTGATTACATACTTCTTCCAAGGAGTGATAAACTTCATAATTATATCCAGGAAGGGACCTTCGATTTCTCTGGGTTCGCGAGCTGCTTTCCTTTTCCAGTACTTTCTGGAGATCTTCTATGAGGACCCTGGATTTGAAATGAGAGACATGATAAAGAGTAAATTGAAATAATATAAAAAGCATGTGATATCAAAAGAAAATCATAAATCTATGAAAAGGACAGCAAAGATGAACAGTTATAAAAATACCAAGTGTTGGGAAAATGTTAAGGAAATAAAAACTGTTAAATAAATGGTATAATGAATTTAAAATGTAAATTGATTATGGGCAGATCTCCTAAATAAAAAATTGTAATAGTAGCTACATTGAGCATCTGCAAGAACCTTATGATAGCTATGAGCACTTAGATTTACTGAGAACTTATTGTATGTCAGGCACTGGGCTATGTATTTCATATCCATGCTCTTATGATGAAGCAGATCCTATTATTGCTATTTTACAAATGAAGAAACTGAGCCTCAAAAGGGTTAAGAACTTGCCAATATCACCCTACTAGTGAGTACAGAGCCAGAATCTGAAACCAAATTCAAGTCCTGAGACTCCATGACTGATGTGACATATGTTTTCATGCGGCGACCCTCTCCATGTCCTCCTTTCCTGCTGCCTCTCTTTGCTCACATTCCTTTCATCGTGAGAAACTGTGCTCACATCATCACCCTGCATATATAACCCAAGACTGAGAGAAACGAGAAAGAAGGGAAGAAGCGGCAATCTTCAATAGGAAACTGAAGAAATACTCAGAGCTGGAAAGAGTTATGCACTGGGCTGCCAATAGCAGGAGTGTTGAGAGGAAAAGCTGAGCTAACCGAAGTGAAGGCTGAAGGCTGTGGCCGGGCTGGGGGATTCCAGGGTCCTGCAATGTGTGGTGTCACTAGTGTCCTTGATGTTACATCTGGGTTGGTTATAGGCTCAGTACTCACCAGTCCCCACTAAATAGAGTGGTCATGCAGTAACAAGGGCTCCACCAACCTGGAACATCTAAAGATGTTAAAAAGCCCATCAATGACTTTTTTTCTGTGGTTGGCAGGTGACTAAAAAGGTTTCCTATTTTATCTTCCAAAAATAACCTTTTGCTTAATGGCTTAAGTGCTGTAAAAACATGTAATAATACCTTTAAATAATTTTCAATGCTGATCTATATAAGCCACTTAATTGTAAAAAATCAGTTTGAATGACCCAAATTAATACTTTTTGGGCCATGATTTACTAAAGTCATATGCTGGGTGTCGGATACTTCTTTTGATTTATATGTTATTTATAAATTCTTTAATCAGGAAATAATCATCTGCTTACTGTGTTTCCATTTTTTACTTTAAAACTGGGAATATTTTAAAAATCAAGATGGGGTGGTACAAAGTTGATCAATTCACTTGGCAGCTGCTTGCAGTGGCTCAAAATTTGAGTGGCTCTTCAGGTTATCAGTCCGAATAACTTCTGCCTTAGTGTTTTCTTTCTTCCCTCCAGGAAATACATTACAAATGACACTATATTTGTATGAGATAAAGAACTCTGCGATATTGCAAATGCAGGTCTTAAGAACTAAATGAGGCTACCATAGCTGCTGTTGTAGGCAAGGATGGCTATTAGAGCTGCTGTTGGGTCAAGGGGGTGATGGGGGTGGGGGAGGTGGAGAAGAAAGGGGATGGGGAAGGGGGAGGGGGAGGGGACTGGAGGAGGAGGAGACAAGTGCAGCAGCAAGGAGGGGGTGGGGGATGTGACAGTTTGAGTTTTGTGAATCCCAGAAAAGATTGTTCATGATCTAATCCATTTCTGTGGGTGTAGGGCCCTTTGATTGCATTAAATTCAGTTAAGGGGCCTTTTTTTTTTTTTTAAATACTTAAAAAAAATATTTTTTAAAAAGATACTTAGATTACATAAATGTTACACAAAAAATATAGGGATTCCCATATGCCCCACTCCCCACACCCTCCCACATAAACATCCTTTAATAGTGTGGCACATTCATTGCAATTGATGAATCCATCCTGGGCTTTGCCACTGAGCACGGACCATAGTTCACATTGTAGCCTACACGCTCTCCCACACAGTTCTGCATGTTATGGGACGACAGAAAATGGCCTATATCTGTTGTTGCAATGTCATTCAGGATGATTCCCAAGTCCCAAAAAAGCTCCCATATTACAACAGTTAAGGGGCCTTTGATTAGCTTGCTTTAGGGCTTTTGATTGGACTACCTCAGTGAGGTGTGACCTAGGTTAGGTCTCTGCCCCTCTTACAGGAGTCTTATAAAAATGGTGACACAGGAGACAGCCAGAAAGGGGAGCTTTACCATTTTGACCCCGCCATGTCAGAAAGAAGGCTTCAGGTTCTCCTAGAGCTGCAGAAAGACTCAGAAGCCCTAAGAGTTTCAAGGAGAAAAGGCCCAGGAAGAGATGACTGATTGCCCACGCTGAACTCCAGGAGAAAGTAGAGAGAGAGAGAGAGACCAAGAGACCCTCCATCTTGCCTCACCGCATGGCAGGACCCTAGGATCTGCTAGCAGCAGACCTTTGCCTTTGGCAAACCAAAACAGGGGAGATGGCAGACATGCTCAGCATTCTGTGACAGCACAACATTCAGAAGAAGGAGATTGTGGTGAAGGGAGATGAAGTGATCTTCAGGGAGTTCTCCTGGACCAAGAATGTGAAGATCAACTATGTAGTTTAGGACACCGAAAAGGAAGGCCAACCCAGAGAGTACTACTGATGAAGAAAGTGCTGCAGCCCTACTCCCCGCCCTCAGCAGAGATCCACAACTTTAGAAAGATAAGCACTCCTCCTTCCCTTTTCCCTGGAATCCACAACTTTAAGAAGATAAAGACTCCTCTCCTCCCTAAGGCCCTCTACTTTAGGAAGATAAGCTAAACTCACACCTCTGCTTTTGTAAACCCCACCTGCCCACTTGCTTAGGAATTTGTCCGCGTAAAGTCCCTATATAAACTCATGAAAGTCAAAACTCAGGGCTCAGAATTTGGGGACTGGATACCTCTCTGAGCCTGCGTGTAATAAAACTTTGTTCCTCTACCTCTCTGAATGCCGCTTGGGTTTCTCATCAGAATTTTGTCTGTTGCAACACTACACATTGGATTCTATCTTATTTCTACTTAATAATGTGCACCTTTCTCATCCTATTTATGTCTGACATGCAGCCAGTGAAAACATTCCTGTGGTTAGAAGGCCTAACTGAAATGATCTGTTTGGATATTTCAATGGTGAAGCATCAAGATTGGCAAGTAGAGACAGAGGTACCCCCTAGAGATGGGTCTTCAGCAGTAATTACACCAAGTTTTAACAGAAGCAAAGAAACAAGGAAAGAGGATGAAGAGTGTGTGTGTCTTGATAAAGAGAGATGGGCTGTTCGTTTGAAGGGTTACAAAGAAGGGATTGTACAAACTGAACAGATTAGATCTTTGGCTGTTGTAATGTCAGTGTAAAAAAAACTGCTGTAATCAAAGCCAAAACTATGGCTAAGAAAAGATATACTATCAAGACTGATCTAGATGATGATATAACTGCCCTTAAACAGCAGAGTTTTGTGGATGCTGAGATAGATGTGACCCGAGATATTGTCAGCAGAGAGAGGGAGAGTGTGGAAGACTGGAACAACTCTTTTACAAAGCAGAGGAAAGAATTTTTCCAAGGATATTTTTTGCAATTCTTCAGTCTATAAAAGCCAGATAAGGGCAAGCACTTGAACAGTGACTGGCCCCAAATGCAGCACCTGTGGATCCCACATTGCGTACCAAATGACCTATCCTTGCTGCCTACAACAGATATGACCAGGAAAGATTAAAAGGAAAAGAAGAAATGGAAGGCTTCAAAATTGACATTATGGGCCCCTACCATAGTATGGCCTTGAAATCTTTAATGGAGGGTGAATCTGCCTATAAAGCTCAAACTCTTGCAGCACAGCTTGTTCTAAGACCGGTTTCCAAGCAAGACCTTCTCCAGGTCAAAAGAAAGGCTCTCGAACACCTATTACCATAATTCCAGCAGCTACTCCTCTTTATTAACCATGCTTCCTGCAAAAGACCTTCTACAGGATCTGAAATGTGTCACATTCAGAAGAAATGTGTCACAAAGAAGAAACAAGGCTGTCAAAGAGAAAATGAAGCTCTAATACAGAGAAGGAAAGACCAGATGCAGTCTGGGTGCACTGAAATTAGTGTCACATCTCCTTAGAGAATAGTAGACCTGCCCCTTAAACTTATGCTTCAAGACTGGAACTGAGTTGTAGCAGTTTTTGTACAAGGTTGCGTGGCAATTCAAAGGATGGCCATGGCTTTTGCCTGAAGGATCACCAGTTGACATATTACTAAAACGAAAGCCTTCCATCTCAAGTACAATGAGGTTTGTCTAGCTCCAAATATTCAGAAACGGGATGTAACAGTATTAGAACTCAGCTATCACAAACGTCGTTTGGATAGACCAGTTTTCTTATAGTTCTAAGAAATGTTAGATACGTGGTAAAGCATAAATCCCACTTGAGATTCTGAATTTTCTGGTTTCCCCCTTTTCTGAAAATTTGGATTACAAAGCACGGATATACCTTGATCTGTAGACTGAGACTCAAGCTTTATGAATTTATCAAGAACTTACAAATGAAGAAGATTACAGCTCAATCCTTTACATGACCTTATTTGATAATTTGTTCTTCAAAGGGATGATGCCTGTCATCCATATAAGCAAACTTTTTGACTTACAACTGTTTTTTAAATATTACCCTTCTAGTCTAATGGTAATTGTATAGGTTGATAGAAACTTTTTCTCTCTTGGTTAAATTAGCATTACTTAAAATTTGCTTCTTTAAAAAAAAAATACAGGTTACAAATTTGTGTATATTTAGAGGTTACAAGGCTTTCTAAGCCACCTTGCTTTTGATTTTTCATTGCTCAGTAGTTCCTTTTATTGAAAATACCGTGTTGTAGCTGTTGGGCAATTTGATATAATTATGAATTCCAAAACTATATATTGGATTATGCTTGTAAACTGGTCTGCTTATCTGGGCATGATTAAGTTATGATTAGGGCGTTAACTGGGCCACGTCAGTAGGGCATTGAGCCCCACCCCTTGGTGGGTGGGGAATAATATATAAAAGACATGGCAAATAGCAGTTTGGATGTTAGAGTCTTGAGCTAGAGCCCTGGGAAGTAAGAGAGCTTGGTCGTGAGGAAGGAGAGAAGGCCCCGGGATAGAGACAAGCCATTTGCCTGATAGTCTACAGCTGGTGTTGTGGAGGAAACAGAGGAGCTGAGCCAGGAGAGAAATGCAGCTCCAGGAAGAGAGGAACCCAAGAAGCCTTGAACCCTGGCAAACGTCGGCAGCTGTCTTGCTCCAACACACGGCAATGGACTCTGGTGAGGGAAGAAACGTATGCTTTATGGCCTGGTAATTGTGGACTTCTACCCCAAATAAGCACCCTTTATAAAAACCAACCAATTTCTGGTATTTTGTATCAGCACCCCTTTGGCTGACTAATACATGTGTTGTGAGAACCAAAGGAACCCTAGACACCAAAGTCCAAACTTCCTTGCGTTTTGATAGCATCTGGGGTAGTCAAGAAACAAGTTTGATTAGGGCTGAGGAAGTTATGACCTGTCAATCTGTTCCAGTTATTGCAGGCAACAACCAGGTACATTTCCCTAACCAGTACCATCTATCCATTTCTCCTTTCTACTTTTTTCTATCCTAAGAAACTAAGGGAAAAAGATCTGCCAATGCCAGCAATCTACACAAAGAATCTTTTTGAACTTCCAGTTTAAAAAGATAAAACATATAAATACCAAATAAAGTTTTCAAAGGTTTGAAATTTTTTTCAGAATAGTTTACAAAAATGTGCTGTAATGTAATTATTGCTTTTGCAATAATTCCAGAGTGGATGGATCTTCTTCTAAATATAAACAAGTGGAAATAACTTGCCTCCACTCAAGGTAAGAGTAAGTACTCCAGAAAGTTGTGAAGTTCTGATACAGATACATCTGTTTGTTTGGCAGCTCTTGGCAGAACAACTATTGTTCCCTTTATAAAGTTACCTTTTTTTGATAATAAGCTCAATAAGAAAAACTATGCTTCTTATTTACTAGATTCTCATTATCAATCGATAAATGACAACATATTTCTAATCACATAATGAAATGCCCATTCAGAGAATTATCAAAGTAATTCCAATGGGTAATTTGTCATACAAAAGACTTATCTTGATATTTTCTAGTCAAGCTTACTAGTGTTTTCACCAAAATAATAAAATTATAATATAAAGCTTTCAGTTAGAGGGTGTATGGAATCATGCTAGTTGGGTATCAACTCCCTTGATCAATGAACTATTAAGCTTCTCAGTCTTATTTTAGAGGTAACTTCTCCAAAACCTCTAAATAGAGCTAGTCTTCAGATACACAGCATTCATTCATTCATTCAGGCTGCTGGTTCTCAATCCAGGCTGTATTAGAATCACCTCTAAGCTTTTTAAAAAATGTTCCACATTGGGACCTCTTTGACTAGGCGATAGGGCCTTTTAAAAAGCTCACCAGCTAATTTTTAACACATTGCCAGGATTAAGAACTACTAATTTAGGCTAACAATCCAAAAACCAATAATTTAGGTTAACTAAATATGGAAACTCATTGCTCCCAGATTCTAGATGCAATAAAAATGGAATAGAATATTAGAATACAGCTGATCCTTGCCTCTTCTTTCCTTTCTTAATTTTCTCTACTGGATACAGTCAATTGGCTCTTGACATTGATTCTGACTCCCTTTATGGATGTCCTGTACTGTAAGGTCTGGGAAGCTGAAAACTGCTTTTCCTAGACTCCCTTGCAGCTGGGCGAACTCTGATAAGATAAAGGTCAAGGGTGAGGCAATGGCCTTCACCTGCTGCTGCTGTGACCATGTCAAGGTCATAGGCAACTGGTTAGAAGCAGTCGTGGTGACTGGACTCAGCGATCCAATTTCTAGTCACCAGCTTCATGGGCATGAGTGGCAGTTATGCAAAGGACAGTGGTGGCAGGAGAAGCCTAGCAACAGCTTCCCGGCCTGTGGGCTAACTATCTTTTTTTTTTTTTTTTTTTTAATGGCAGTACCGGGGATTGAACCTGGTACCTCATACATGGGAAGTAGGTGCTCAAACCACTGAGCTATACCCACTCCCCATCTAGCTATTTTGACTGTCACATGAGCAGAGAAGACTATATCTTACTGTAGGCCCCAAGAGACCAACCTAAAAATCAAAATAATTGTATGTGACAGGTCCAGCTGCATTTTCATCGTCAAGAAGTTTACTGGAAGCAAGCAGATTAATGAGAAGGCAATGAAATGGAGCTAATTTTTTTTTTACCTGTTATATTTTCCTAGTTCTTTGTGGACTATTTATTCCTACTCAAATTGTGTACACATCCTCTAATAGAGACTGGAACTGTTAAGCATTTTTCAAGTGATATCATCACTCAGTACAAACTGTCTCCCCAGAGCTTCTTGGGTGGGGGGGCTCAAAATTTGAAATTTCGTAGCCAATTTTTAAAGGTACTGACTTTACAAAATGACATATACATATTTAATTGCAGACTGAGCCATCTTGTCTGTCACTCACTGATCACCATCTCAGTCCCACACACAGGGTCATATCTCCACTGTAAAGATGACCATAGCTATACATTTTGTAGAATTGCACAGAGTGAAAGATAATCTTTTGAAAACACCCCAGGCTACAACAATAAAAGTCAATTAAAATGATCTCTACCCATTGGCCCCTTGGAATTTAATTGTATTTTATGTGGGATTACCTTGGGACTAACAAAATGAATAATTCTAAATGACTGATCTCCATGAGGAGACAACTGATTTAAATGCTCATTTTTTTCTGTTCTCTGAGACATACAATGTGATAATTTATTCTATACCAGTTCCACATGATCTTTATTTAATGATAAAAAAATTGGTATATTCTTTTCTACCGAATAATATAATTAACAAAGCATGTGAGTTGTTACTGAGCATCTATAGGTGTAATCGCCAAGTTCTTTCCTTCCAGGCCTTCAGAGAATCAAAGCGTGCCTTCAAATTTACAGCAATGACTAAAATTCAATGGATATAAACAATAGTTTTATGTGCAGCTGGGATTGTCTCTATTCTAGAAGCACAGATAAAGTATCTCTCTGCATAAAGCATATTGGCACTTTACTGAGATTGTAATGATCTTTCTGGCAGGCAGTATTTGCCTGGGCCAGAAATGCTGCTTTCTGGCAGTATTTGCCTGGACTTCCTGCCACCTTGCCTTCCACGGAGACCCAGGCTTTCACCGTGACCACAGAGCAGGCCTGGCCAGACATCATCAGGGATCTGGGTGCCAGTATTTGCAGTACAATAAGTTACTAAAAAGGTGGGGTATAGTTGAGATTAGGCATTTACAAGCATGCTTCTAAGCCCTGAAATCCTCAGATAAGGTTCTCCCTCCCTTCTCTTTCAAAATCTCATTAATTCACTACACTGCACTCTGTCTCCCAGATTCTCCAGTGACTCCCCTCCTTTCTACCACTCCCTTTGCATTTGTGCCTACTGGAATCCATCTTTCCTAGTAAACAAACTTCCATCCTCCAGCCTCTTCCCTGTTAGAAATTTGACTCCTCAGGGCATGGATTCTTTGGTGGCTTTCTGTTGTCTCCAAAGGGAGGGGTGTCAGCATTCTCCTGGATTCCCAAGCTAATCTTCTAACTTCCAGGAAAGCCAGCACATCTTTCAGAGTTACGCCACCCCTTGGTGCTTTCTTCTAAATCCTTGTTACTTCCTGATATTCCCCTGCTGTCCACTTCTATTTCACTCTGTCCACTTCTATTTTTGTCATCAGCCAAGGAGATTCAAGACTGCTGTGAAGAGCCTCTGATGATGTAGTCCTCCCATTCTAGACCACCTCAGCCTGAATGATCTCCACTCAACACTCCACTTCTGCCATCTCTGTGGCCATGCCCTGGAGCTTGTCACCAGCCATAACTGTTCCACTCCAATAATCTTAACATCCAATATTCCACACTTTATTGTCATATTCCTTCCTTCCTGTTCAATGCCTTCAGTCTCACTCAGACCTGTTTTGCAATAGAAAGGCCTTTATACTTTCCTTGATTCTTCGATTTTGTCCCATCTCCCTCCCTGACTCTCCTACTACCCTCTCCAGATTAGACCCCATGGATGCATACTTGAACCAGCCTCATGAAGAACTTCAACTTCCTTGCAATCCTCATATTTTTATGTTCCTGCTCAACAGAACCTCAACTATGTCGGTGCTACCATCTCTTCTCTGCAGCCAGATTTTTATTATTTATCTTGATTTTCCTCTTCGCAACCCCCTTCAACAACAAGTGTTTCTTCAATTTCAGTAGATAATTTTGCTTCTTATTCCATCCATAAAACTTAGTCATTGGCTGTGATCACCTTCAGTTTGTCAACTGTCCTCCCTATTACCGTAGTGAGACCAATACTTACCTCACCTCCTGTTCACTTCTCTGGCATTTTCTCCTGCTAATCGAATCCTATCATTAGATGTGCCAAGGTGCTTTCAGTTGCCAGATCCAAATGAAATCATTCAGGCATTTTCTTGTGGATATCATTCAACACAGCTGACCATTCCCTCCCTTGAAAGTCTTCCTTTTCTTCTTTGACTCCTATGACTATTTTCCACTTGTTCTCCTCTTGCTATTCCAACCATTCATTTAAAAGAGAAAACACCTCAAAATAGCCAAATCTATTCAAATGTATGCTCAGTCACCCAAACTATAAAACTTGGAGTCATCCTTGACTTCTTCCCTTCTCACCTACATCCAACCAATTGCCAAGCCCAGGTGATTTTCTCTTTCACCTATGTTTTTCAATCCCTTGATCCTGCTACCCTGGCCCTAACTCAGGCCCCCACTATCTTACCTGGACTATTTTTAGAGTCCCCTATGACCCCTCCACCCAACTGACATGTGAGTTCTTTGCTTAAATTCTCTAATGGCACAGCACCATCCACAAAATACAGTCTGAGCTTACAAAAATCTCCCCATCCACTCCAACAAGCTTCTTTGTACCCTCGGGCTTGAACTCTGCACTTTAATGATGCTGAACTACTATCAATTCCCTGCATACCTACCATGTTCCTTCTTCCTTTGGCTTGTATTGTCCTCTCTGCCTGGAAGGTCCTCGGGTCTCACCCTTTGCCCAGCTGACCAACCTTCTACAGATAGCTTTATCTGACCCTACCTTCCTAGCTATCCTCTAGGTTTTGCCAGACAACTCTCCTTTCTTCAAACAGAGAAAAACCCTCTATGTTTACAATGATCACTTGGGTAAGAGTGAAATGATGTGTCAGTGTGATTTCTCCCACTCCTCATTAGACTAAGAGGCACATCAAAAGTAGGGGCTGTGCTATACTCTCATCAACTTTCCTAATCCCTAAAACAGTACCTGAAACAGCTTTATAGGCACTCAAAGGGAATACAGCCATCATATATATTCAGTTTAGGACACATGAATTTTATAGCAAGTGAAAAGGCAGGCTTACTTGGACTGGATGTTGGCTTCCTGTAAGAAGGCTAACAGGGCTCGGGAACCATTGTGGGGAATATGGACATCAGTAACTGTTCCCTCTGATACATCGGAGATACTGCTGGGCTGCCACAGGTCCACCTGTAGTGCAGGAACCAACCTATAATTCATATGCAATGTAGGTGGGGGAAAATCCATGTCACAATGTCAAATATGGTATTTTTTTTGCAGACATTAACACCAAACACATTTTGGGATTGGACTCAATGATTGCATGATTAGGGTAAAACGCCTATTGGACCTTGACTTTGGGCTTTAAGTTATGCCATATCCATATAGAATTTAATCACAATTTATAAGTAATCATTTTAAAAGGAATGCATGAAAGCCACAAGGTAAAAATGAGACAAAATAGTTTAAATTATAACTTTGATATTATTGTAAAATTATTTATTGCATTAATATTTGAATAACAGTAAGAGAAAGATATGTTATCCTTCTACCCTTCTTCCTACTACACAAGCAAATTGTGGTAGCTTGAGAATATTTGATAACTTTATATGGAACATTCTCCATGTGTCTCTCTGTGCCCCAACACACACCTTTTCACTAACTCCTACTAAACCTTCACATGTCAAAAGAAACATCCCTTTCTCGGGGAGGACTTGTCAGCTAGGGCAGGGCTCCTGTCAGAACTCTTCGAGCACCTTGTGCTCTTTCATTATGCAACTCCCTCTTACCAGAATGTAAGCTCCATGAGGGTAAAGGATTTGTCCATTTGGTTACTGCTCCATTCCAAGTGCCTAGAACTGTGCCTTGTACATATTAGCATCTGCATTGTTATTTGTTGCCTGAGTGTAGAGCCCACATGGTCATTGTCACTGTGCGTTCAGTATTTTGCAGGAAAGTGGGAGCCCTCTCCATTCTGTTTATTGTAGTGATTGCAGAGTCCTGCCCAGTTCTTGGTACCTGGCAGAAGGTCCAGGCTCATTGAAGGAATGGCCAACCCCCCACAGGGGAAGATGAACCCTTCTTCTGCATGAGCCAAGAGCAGCATTTTAAACTGGGCGCAGTTTGTCTCTACGGTTCTGTAACTCCTTCTTCCATCTGCCTTGGGACTCTTCTCCCCACATTTCCAGTCTTAGTCAGTTTGCAGGTCCAGCCTCAATCTCTGATCTTATCTGATAAGGGTTTAGTTACATTACATTCACTTAGGGTGTGAGTGTCTGCATTCTGCTAGGGAATTCTAAAAGACCAAAAATATTTCATGATTCACTCAGGAAAGTATCACTAATGGTACAATTTAATCTAGAACAGGGTAGAGAAGCATTTGTTTGGGGGACAAAGAGTCTACCTGTTTTCTTTCAAGCAGCTGATTCTTGCCACTAACTGTCAAGGGCAAATCTGACTCAGATGACACTCCAGCCCAACTATCACAGGGAAACAAAAGTGTGGGGCTGGAAGGGATGCTGATCTGATCCATCTGTCAGCCCTTGGGCAAGGATATAGCTAGGACTGTACCAATCTGTCCTTAATAGAGGAGTCTAAACAATATATTTAAAGAGGAGAATAAAAAACATTCGAATTTAACTCAAACCCACGTTTAAGACTGTCAGACATTTTTCTTAATCACTTACATTGCAGCACAGTTTCATTTTTCTTATTACATTCTTCAGTGGGGAATGGCTAGTTTTTGTTTGTTTTTGCCTTTGTGAGACAAAGCATGTTGGTACCTCATTTTTCTTTATACATTAGATCTTTCCAATCCTTTCATTATCTTTGGGACTTGCCAAAGATAAACCCAATAAACAGATAATTTTTAAAAATATTAAGGGTAAGTTTGCTGCCATCCCTTGATGCCAGTGGGATTGAGGTAATAGTGCTATATTCAAGAGGGTAGAGAAAACCACAGGTACCTAAAATAATATGGATTGCCTCTCTGGAGAGGAGTCTATGAGTATTAGTCTCTAGGGCACATGCTAAAACAAGAATCCTTGTCTCACTGAAGAGAGTGGCTTCCTCATAGGAAAGTTCCATGGAAGTAACATCCTACAGAGTGAGCTGGAGAAGGCTTCCTAGAAAGTAAACATGTCATCATAAAGGAGGACAAAGTAACAAAAAAAAAAAAACGTTGCAAAATTAGGAATTATATTTTGTTGTTATATTAGGAAAGTAAATTAAAGTGAATTGCCAGTTTTTCTCCAGTAATATTTTGTGGAAGAGGTGCTTAGAGATTGCAGTCTGGGTGACTGGCAAATACCTATCTCAGGGATACATGGGGGTCGGATGTGGCTCAACTAGTTGGGCGTCCGTCTCCCATATGGAGGGACCTGGGTTCGATCCCCAGGACCTCCCGGTAAAAAAAAAAAAAAAAAAAAAAAAAAAAAGGATACAGAAGACAGTAATATCATCTGAGATTTATATTTCTAATGATTTCAATAACACCTTGAGATAGGAATTAATTGTAGATACATTGAAAGCCTCATAGAGGCTAAGTCACTTTCCCAAGGATGCACAGATACAAAATAGTCCCATAATCTACTGACTGGGTAAGTCTGCAGGGTCTTTTGTGAATACCTCAGAAGAATAAGCAACTTCCTGATTTAGTGTTTGAGGGGTCTGGTCAGTGAGCTATCAAACCCTGTCCTTTCCTGTCAGGAGCTACTTGCCCCATAAATCAATATGTAGCACTTCTCTGAAGCTGCGGAAGCACTCTGGCATTCCCTCAGTGACACCTGGACCAGGTATGTGATTGGCCCAAGCCCTGAAAGGCAAGTGGGTGCTTCATAGAAGTTGGACTGGACCAGTAAATAACCACAGCACCAGAATCAGAAAAGCCATGAAATCATGAAATTAGTGTCAAGCTGAATTGTGATTTTTTTTTAATTGCAAAAAAATTATTTTTGAATTTTGAATCATGTATCACTTAATGAAGTCTCCTAGTCCCCAGCAGCTTCAGAGAAGTGCTATATGTGGATGTGGAAGAAATGTTAGGTGTTCCTTCAACTTGGGAACAGATGGCCTGCCTTCCAGCTGCTGGAAGTAACACAGAAGGCTCCAAAGAGGACAGTCTTGCTTAATATTTATTTTTATTTTTTGTTGGTTTTGAAAAATGTTAGCTAGGCAGGGCACTTATGTACCACATAAAACGTGGTATCAAGTTTGCAACCAACTATTGTTTGATCTAATTGACATAATCATATTAATTCACAGATTAGTACACATGAAATCTTAATATGCTGAGAAATGCCCTCTCCTTTCCCTTAAAAAGCCTCTCAGACCACCAAGATTAGGTCAGGTACCTGTGGTATCTGCTTTCTTAGGGCTGTGTTTCTTTCACATTCTTTATAATTTTTAATTTTTCTTATTTATATGCTAATCATATTAATATCTGTGTTCGTCATTATCTCTGTGAGGAGAAAGAATGTCTCCCCCACTTCACTTTTTGAGTCCCCAGTACCCAGAATGATGCCTAGCACATAATAGGCACTAAATAAGTATTTTGTTAATGGAATATATAAAACCACCTATTTATCACTTTTCTTTTTCTTCAAATACCTACTGGTATTTCTGGACTAATTCTAGTTTTCTTACCAAGAAATTGATAAGGTGGTCCATCCAAATTTTACCCATCCCTGCCACATGCCACTTTCAACTCACAAGTCCTTACTTTTGAATTTTTATTCCACTTAGGTCTGATCTTAGACTACACTGATTCCTAGGTCACAGTATTGCATCCTTTTCTGATGACAATAAAGGATACTTCAATCATGCAGTTTAAAAATCCTTATATATATATATTTTTTTTTTTTTTTACCGGGAGGTCCCGGGGATCGAACCCAGGTCCCTCCATATGGGAGATGGATGCCCAACCAGTTGAGCCACATCCGACCCCCTATATATTTTTTACTGTATAATTTTTCCTTGCTCTGCTTCTTATAACTTGTCAAAATTTCACATATTGGTAGGTTGCTGGAAGGGAAGATCAACAAATGACTTTGGTCTCCTATAAATCTAACACATTTGGTAAGTTGTTAAAATAGTATGGCTTTTGTGCAAAGGACTTTACCATGAAACTAAAGCAACCTAACAATGAGAGAAAATATTTGGAAAACACATATCTGATAAGGGTTTAATATCTATAATATATAAAGAAATCCTTCAACTCAAAAACAAAAAGACAACCCAATGTGAAAAATGGGCAAAAGACTTGAATAGACATTTCTCCAAAGAGGATATACAAATGGCCAAAAAGCACATGGAAAGATGCTCAACATCATTAGCCATTAGAGAAATGCAAATCAAAACCACAATGAGATGTCATTTCACACCCACTAGAATGCCTCATAATAAAAAATTAGAAAATTACAAGTGATGGAGAGGACATGGAGAAATAGGAACACAGATTCTTTGCTGGTGGGAATGTAAAATGGTACAACCACTGTGGAAGGGAGTTTGGCAGTTCCTCATAAAGCTAAGCATAGAATTACCATATGACCTAGCAATCCCACTTAAAAGTATTTACCCAAAAGAACTGAAAGCAGGGACTTGAACAGATATTTGCACACTGATGTTTATAGCAGCATTATTCACAATTGCCAAAAGATGTAAGCAACTGAAATGCCCATCAACCAATAAATGGATAAACAAAATGTGGTATATGCACACAATGGAATATTATGGAAAAATGGAATATTTTTCAGTAGTAAAAAGGAATGATATTTTGATACATGTGACAAAATGGATGAACCTTGAAGACCTCACATTGAGTGAAATAAGCAGGACACAAATAGACAAATAATGTATGATCTCACTGATATGAAATAATTAGAATAAGAAAACTCATGGAACCAGAATCCAGTATATAGGGGCTGGGGTGAGGATAGGGAATAGGAGTTAATGATTAAATTGTATAGCATTTCCATTTGAGATGATAGAAAAGTTTTGATAATGGGTGGTGGTGATGATAGCACAACATTGTGAACGTAATTAACAGCTATGAATTATATATGTGAATGTGGTTAAAGGGGAAATTTTAGGTTGTATGCATGCTACTAGAATAAAAAAAAATCCATGAGATGGTACAACACAAATAGTAAACTCTAAGATAAACTGTGGGATATAGTTAATAGTGCAATTATTGGCCTGGTGGGGGACAGGGGAAAAAAAAAAAAAATAGTGCAATTATAAAAATATCCTATCATCAATTGTAACAAATGTACCACACCAATGCAAAGTGTTAATAATAGGATGTTATAAGGGAATCCTGCATTTTACGCATGATTTTTCC
>JAKSZT010054487.1:16100422-16153268 GCA_026826555.1 Tolypeutes matacus
TTTTTTTTTTTTTTTTTTTTGAGGTACTGGGACTGGGGATTGAACCCCAGACCTCGTATGCGGGAGGTTGGTGCTCAACCACTGAGCCACATTGGCTCCCCTGAGTTGGCTTCCTCATCTGTTTGCTTGTCATTTGCTCATTTGCTCATTGTTCTGCTTGTTATTTGCTCATTTGTTTTTTGCTCATTGTTTTTTTGCTTGGTGTTTTTTCCCAGTGTTTGTTTGTTTCCTTTAGGAGGCACCAGGAACCTAACCTGGGACCTCCCATGTGGCAGGTGGGTGCTCAACTGCTTGAGGCATATCTGCTCCCGATGGTAGCATTTTATAAGTTATCATTTCTGTGACATATAGCCTCATTCCAAAGGGCCCCAGAGATTTAGGCAACTAGGTCTTTTGCTTGATTACTAGAGAATTAGATTAACTAATGACTAATTAGAGATTAAAATAATCATGCAAATTAGTGAAGACCTGTAGAGGAATAAAGTTAGTTTAGTCCAAATGACAGCATTGCTTAGGAATGTAAATTTCAATATAATAGAAATTAATATTACTAGCCTGAGTACTAGTCATTAAACAAGCATTATTATTGTGATGTTAGATAAAGTTGGGAACTCCTGGTAAAGCTGTATTTTGGTGCTCAATTCTCTTTTCCCTTTTTCTCTTCAGGGCCGAATGCTGACTGTCATATCTGGATATAATTCTCATTTTTCAAAAGAAAGCACATATGTTGGAAAAGAAAAAAGATTCTTAGCATTCTCCTGGATTACTAATTGGCACATTCACTGCTTTGTAAAATTCTTGAAGCTTACCAAAGACTCTCAGGACATAGCAGCTGTAGCAAAAAAAAAAATAATAATAATAATTTGGGTTTGCTGCCTTGTTGCAACAAGGGAGACAACACAACAAGGGAGCCATGGGCAATCTTAGCAAGAGGGTGTTAGGAGTTATTTTAGGATTTAGGCTTGTTAGGTGATTTTGGTGCGGGTTTAAGGAATTGGGATTTTCTATGGATTGAATACTATTGGGAAGGGGGTGATTCTATGATTGGATATCTTAATTCTACCTAGAAGATAGGAGAAACACAGTAGGGCTAAAGCTGTAATTGGTAAAGAAGGAGTTGTCACTTAGCCAGAAAAGGGGGATGCTTGATAATTTTTATGGTTTGGACAATGTTCTCTTTTTCTTTTTTTTTTTTGGTCTGTGTTTAGACATAATTACAGTGGTCTTGTTCTTGTCTAATTTCATGATGAACACAGAGTGGCCTTATATGATGGTGTTCTGAGAATTGGTTTAGGTTTAACAGGAGAACACCATGGCCTAGCAGTGGTGTTAACATTACAAGGTCTAGCTGTTGGTGCTAGGCCTGCTCTTGGCTGCGAGGAGTTACTTTCTTCTTCTCAGGGTAATCACCACTCTACTTAGGCCCAGCGGTAACTAAAGTTGCTAGATGAGGAGTGGGAACTTTCAGCATTACCAGGCCATGGTGGCTTGGAGGTGATTTGGGGGTCAGGGAGGTACATCTGTGATGCTCTATCCAGGAGAAATTATGATTTTCAATGACATCTGGTTTTGGCACCTACAGCTTCCTGTAGCAGCCAACTACCAACACCTCTTTCATATAAAAGAGTCAAGCACCTCCACTCCTGCCCTCGAATGAACATTTAAGACTTGTGAGTACTGAGGAGAGGTTCTGGACTCCTGCTCTAGAGACTCAGAGAACCTCGCCACGGTTCAAGGCGCTTACTCATTAGATACAGAAATTAAGATTTCACTATTTTGCTAGCTTAAACAAAATAATTCTACTATCTGGAAATTGAGCTAGCATTTAATGTGGCTTAGCCTGACTCTGTAGTGGAATAACAGAAATAACCAGAGATCACCTGGCACATTACCTGGATACTCCTTAATACATATATTTGAGGACAGGAGTCCCTGGACTGCATCTCATCAATAGAGACTTATGGCTTCAACACTGATGGACCCTTCATGATATTTGCTTGCTGCATACAAAAGTATTCCATCTGATGTTCAAGACTACAGTATGATAGTATGTTTTCATTTAAAAAATCTGGCTCTTTTCTGGAGTTTAATACTCAATGAAAATCATTTTTAAAATAAAAATTCTTATGCAGTTCCTTTTTTAGATGCAGGCTCAAGAACTCTTCTAAGAATTAACAAAGGAAATAAAATAAAACTCCATCTTTGGCTTAGTAAAAAGAATTCCCAATTTGGGAAATTGGAGAAATGGCTTTTTTCTGGTTCTCTTTAAAATTCTATATGTCATGCCTCAGAGCCTTAATTTCCTTAATTACAAAACAATGCGATTGAATTATGTGATTTCTGAGCACCCCTTAAACTCTATAATTCTACCATACTTGTGCTTTTTTTTTTAGTATCAAGATTTACTTTTCCTCTACGATAAATTTTTCTTGAGTTCACCCACATTTTTCTTTTTACCCTGAAAAAGATCCTCTCAACAGCTTAGCACTAGCATCAGCTTTCAGTGATCAGTCATATTGACTTATAGGTCAGTACCAAAGATATCTGTTTAATGTCTTTATTTCAACCCCCTCCACTAAAAGCAGTTTTCCTAAACAGCTAACAAGATGAAACTTATTAACACATTCTTCTCTTCAATTTTCCTCCAAATTATCTGTTGCGATAAAAGACTTGTGAGGAATCCTCATAGCATACAGTTAGAGGAGATGAAGGGCAGGATGATCAATAACCAGATGATCTCTCTTTGAACAACCAGAAGATCTAGAGATTGTTTTGTCTCTCAGCTGGCTGTGAGAACAGACTGGTTTCCAAAAGTCACAACTATGTTAACTACCCCATATTCACTCACTGTGTACTGAGCACCTAGAAAGTGTCTGCCTTTGTGCTGCTGAGGATATGATGATGAGTATGACAAAGCTCTGCCCGCAAGGACTAAGTAGACAACTAAACAGAGGGCAATTAGGAAAGAGAGAAGACACAGACTCAACTCCATTTTGGGAAGTAGTTTGGGACACCTTCCCAGAAGAGGTATTGCTTAAGTTTCAGACTGAATTATGAGTAGGAGTTAACCTGGTAAAGGTGAAAGGAAGTGGGGGTAAGAGGCTTCCCTGCAGAGGAAGCCTCAGAATGGGGTGAAGGTGAGGCAGGGATCAGTGAGAGAAGAGAGACAATGAACAATATAAGAGCATGCTCATGGCTTATTCAGAGAACTGCAAGTAAAGAAGTTCTCTAAACTTACCTTCACTTAATGGATCCTGACTTAACTAATGTTCTTCTCTTCTGAAAAGACTTTCTGTTTCAAGATGTTGAAACAAATATATTGCCACCCCCCGCCCCAACCTCTTCTAAAATAACAAGAATTCTTGGAAGAGAAATATCATCTCTATCTTCAGTGAAACTAGAAGCTATCTGTAAACCTGAGCAATAAAACACAAAGATGAAAAGCAAATGAACAGTAAATGACCTACCTGATAACAGAGTTCGATTCTAGCTGTTGAGGGGTGGATATCAATGAAAAGAAAATTGATTAGCTCCACAGAAAGTCCTGACAGGCTCAGGGATTGATATCCTATGGAATATGGAAAGTGGAAGTGATTGGGTGGCGACAGCATGGAAACAAGGAGACTGTATGAAAGTCTGAAAGGGACCCTTCGTACTCCCCAGCTTACCCTACTCTCAGGTTATGGGCCCTCCCATATCTCCAGAGAAATGTATTTTCTAGAGAAGTAAAACAGAGGAGATTTAAATTGGTGACAAAAGACACAGAAGAGGCTGTGGGTACAATGCTGGATGGAACATAGGTAGATTAAATGAAAATCTACCCACTGATTGGTAAGACTACCACAATCCTCTTCCCACCCAAATCAAGAACACTGGAAGCCAGGGTTATTTGTCCCAGGCAGGAGAATGGAGGAACCATGCCAACCCAGAGAAAATAATGACCGATGGTATTATTTTAGGTTCTCAAGGACCTGATCATGCCATATGAACTCCACTCTTTGACAGGCCCCACCGTGCACACTAGCCTTCCTGTCAGCTTTTCAGAGCCAAGCTCACCAGATATTTGCTGAAATCCTCCAAACAGAAACAGAGGTACCAAAACAAAGAGAAGAGGGGAACTCAGAGGAAATAGAGATAATGCACAGAGGAGAGCATAAGAAGATTTCAAAGAAATGCTAATTAATAATGATAATTACTATTCTCTGATACATACATTGATAAATATTGAAACTATACACTGATAAAATATTCAGTTCACCAGAAAAATATAAACATCATTCACACACAGCAGCATAAAAACATACAGACAAAAATTTTTTAAATTACAAGGTTTGTAAGTTATAAGTCCTCAAACACATCTCAGTGACTGAAAGATGACACAGATTTTCTTCCCAAGCACACATAGAATTTTAATAACAATTGACCCAATACCAGGCTACAAATCAAGTCTCAACAAATGTCAAATAATTGATGTCAAACAAATGTTCTCTCATTATGGAATAATTAAATTTATAAATCAATGGAAAAAAGCTACCTACATTTAGACTTTTAAATAACTGTGAGTAAAGAAGACATTGCAATGAAATTAGAACTGAATAATTAAATACATTTTAAAGAGAAAAATTTATGACCTTAAATGCTCATATTGCAAAAGAATAAAGATGGAAATTGATGAGTTATATGTTTAACTCAAAAAGTTAGAAAAAGAATAACAGTATAAATTACAAAAAAGTAGAGGGCAGGACATAATAAAATGAGAAATAAATTGATGACATGAAAAATAAAAGTAATAGTGAGGATCAACAAAGTCAAACTTTGGTTTTTGAAAGACATTTAAAATAGAAAAGCTGTTAGTAAATCTGATTAAAAATATAAGAATGAAGATTGAAATTACCAATATTAGCAGCAAGAAAATGATGGAAACACAGATGCATCCAATTAAAAAATAGAGAATACTATAAATGACCTTAAGCCAATAGACTTGAAAACATATGAAATAAATAATACCTCAGAAACATAATTTACCAAAAATATAATTTACACAATTGGCTGAAGAAACAAAAAACGTGAATAGACTAAGCAATTAACAAAATTGAATTAGCAGTTAAAAAATATCTATACTTTTCTTGATGCCCCACACTACAAATAAGACAAGATAAAACAAAACATCAGGCCCAGGGAAACTCTAACAAATATTTAAAGTACAGGTAATCCAATCTTACTCTAACTTTTTCAGAGGGATGGAGGCAGTGGAGATATAAAGACACAGGCTTCCTCAGGGCTGTAGGGGGAAGTTAGCTGAGAGGCTACATTTGCTGGGCAGGCCAGGAAAGCTCAGCTTTGGGGAGTCATTAGAGAAGTGTTTGGTGCCCTACCTGACCCTCTCCACAGGGCACTTTGGGGCTGGTCTTTGTCCCCTTCATGGGTCACTGGCCCTGTTTTGGCTGGGAAAGGCCAAACTGGGAAGTCCTCCCCAGGGTGACTCTTTTCCAATAATCTGTCCTTCTAGCAAAAGCAACATGAAGTAACAGAAGGAGCGTTAAAAAACACTATAGAAATGGACAGTCTGGGACCAAGGTCTGCTGGCTTTAGATACTTGAGAGAGAGGTTTGTCCTCTGGGAAACAGAGCAGACAATCAAACTCCTGTAAATAGGGGAACTTCAAAACAAATAATAAGCAAAAGCCAGGACAAGACAGAGGCCCAGTTAGACAGGGAAAACCCTGCATAGTGTATTCGCCTTGGGCAGACCTTCCTGATAGGAGGGGTGAAGCTCAAGAAAATCCTGTTTTATCACAAGCTGGTGACAAAACCAAGAAACAGACACCCCAGGGAGTAAATGCCAGAGTTAACATTATAAAATATTAAAATGTACTAAATGTATTAAAATGTATTAAAATATTAAAATGTGTGCAACAGAAGAGTACAAGGCAAACCAAGAAACAGGAAATGATGGCCCATCCAAAGGAGGAGGATTAAAATACAGAAAACACCAACAAAGATGTGGATATACCAAAGAAAGCCTTAAAAAAAAAAGATCCTAAAAATGCTTAAGGAGATGAAGGAAAGTACAAAGAAAGAGTTATGACAGCGTGCCCTGCAGTCTCGCCGATCTGTCTCTTGCTTCAACAGTGTTTGAACGGAACAGACCTGGGGCCTAGTCCCCACATCTCTTCAGCATCGACCACCTTCCAACTGATTCTCAAGTTGCAATCTTCGGGACCAACTTCTTGGCCATCCCCTAGCTTCCGGGACCAGCTAACACCATTTTTTTTTTGTGGTTAGCTTCTCATTGTCAACCAGCCATGACCTCCCAGATCCGTCAGAATTATTCTGCTGAAGTGGAGGCCTCTGTTAACCGCCTAGCCAACCTGCAGCTGCAGGCCTCCTATACCTACCTCTCTCTGGGCTACTATTTTGACTGCGATGATGTGGCCCTGAAGGGCGTGGACCACTTCTTCCGCGAATTGGCGAAGTAGAAGCTCGAGGGTGCCTAGCGTCTCTTGAAGATGCAAAACCAGCGCGGTGGCCGCGCCCTCTTCCAGGACGTGCAGAAGCCATCCAAAGACGAGAGGGGTAAAACCCTGGACACCATGGAAGCTGCCCTGGTGCTGGAGAAGAGCCTGAACCTGGCCCTTTTGGATCTGCATGCCCTGGGATCTGTCAACACAGACCCCCATCTCTGTGACTTCCTGGAGAACCATTTCCTTGACGAGGAGGTGAAACTGATCAAGAAGATAGGCGACCACCTGACCAACCTTCGCAGGCTGGCTGGCCCGCAGGCTGGGCTGGGCGAGTATCTCTTCGAAAGGCTCACCCTCAGGGACGATTAGGAGCCTCCAGAGCCTAGAGGCCATGGTGGGGGAACCCCCTCTATCCCCCTGCATCCAGGCTTCTGCCTGAGCCCCTCCAGCCAGGAGACATTTTTCTTTCTAACTGCCATCTTGTAGCCTTCTAACAAGCCCTGAACCAAGTATAAACAACAAAGCTTTTTGCAGCAAAAAAAAAAAAAAAAAAAGGATTACAGAATATCAAGAAAACAATGAACGAACAATATGAGAATCTAAGTAAAGAGATAGAAATTTTAAAAAGAAACCAAACAGAACTCTTGGAGATGAAGACCATAATAACTGAAATGAAAGATGTCTTAGTTTCAAGGGCAGACTGGAGCTGGCAGAAGAACGAACCAGTGAACTTGAAGACAAGACACTTAAAATGAATCTGGCTGAGGAGCAGAAAGAAAAAAGAAATATTAAAAGTGAAAATAGCCTAAGAGAGCTATGGCATATCACCAAGTACACCAATATATGCATTATGGGAATCTCAGAGAGGAAAGAAAGGGACAGCAGGAATAGTTAAAGAAATAGTGACAGAGAACTTCCCAACTTAACAAAATATATGAATATGCACATCCAAGAACCCTAGAGAACACCAAACAGGATAACCATGATGAAAAATACACCCCGTCATATATTTCTTATACTATTAAAGGCAAAGGACAAGGAGAGAATTCTGAAAGCTGCAAGAGAAAAGCAATGTTACATACAAGGGAGTCCTAATAAGATTGAGTGGTGATTTCTCATTAGAAACCATGGAGGCAAGGAGGCAGTAGGTTGAAATACTTAAAGTGCTGAAGGAAAACAACTGCCAGTAAAGAATTTTATATCTGGTGATACTCTTTCAAAAATGAGGGAGAGATTAAGACATTCTCAGATAAACAAAAGCTGAGAGAATTTATCACCACTAGTCCTGCCCTACCAGCAGTGCTAAAGGGAGTTCTTTAGACTAAAATGAAAGAACATTAGACGTGGTTCAAAGCAGCATGAAGAAATAATGACCTGTGGTAAAGATAATCATCTGGGTAATTATAAATGCTAGTATTATTGTATTGTAGTGTTTCGTATGTAACTCCACTTTTTACTTCCTACAGGTGATAAAATGCATAAAAAGTAATGATAAATCTAGGTTTTTGGACAGAAAATATACAAAGATATAATTGTAACAAGCATAAAAAAGGTGAGGGGGGGCAGGGGTATTGGAAAACTCTATGTGCAAGCTATTGAAGTTAAGTCGGTATCAAACCAAATATAATTGTTATATATTTAGGATGTTAATTTTTAACCCTATGGTAACTAGAAGGAAAACAGATGACAAATATATCCAGATAGAAGTGTACTCAATAAGGTGCAACACAAGACAGGAAATAAATATGAGTAGGCTTTAATGGAAGCGAGGGACAAAAAGGTTTAAGATGTATGAAAGCTAAATAGCAAACTGGCAGAAGAAAGACTTTAACTGAAAATGAATTAAACTCTTCAGTCAAAAGGCAGAGATTGGCAGAATGGATAAAAATATATAACCCAACTATATGCTGTCTGCAAGAGACTCATTTAAAGTCAAAGATACAAGTAGGCTGATGGTGAAAGGATGGAAAAAAATATACCATATAAGCAGTAACCAAAAGAGAGCTGGACTGGCTATATGGATAAAATATAATTTAAGTAGAAATCGTTACAAGGGACAAAGATGGCCATTATATACTGATAAGGGATAATTCAACAGGAAGATTGAACAATTACAAATATACATGCACCCAACAGCAGAGGCCCAAAATATATGAGGCAAATACTGAGCAATTTGAAGGGAGAAACTGATGGTTTTACATTAATAGTAGGAGACTTTAACACAACACTCTCAATAATGGATAGAACACCTAGTCAGAAGATCAATAAGGAAGAACAGGACTTGAATGATATATTAAACCAAGACCTAACAGACATCTATAGAACACTGCAACCAACAAAAACAGATTACACGGTTTTCTCAAGTGAACATGGATCATTCTCCAGGATAAACCATATGCTGAGTCACAAAACAAGTCTCAATAACTTCAAAAATATTGAAAAAAATTAAAAATAAAAATAAAACAAAAATATTGAAATTATACAATGTATATTCTTTGACCACAATGGAATGAAGCTAGAAATCAATAACAGAGGGAGAAAGGGAAAATTCACAAATACATGGAAATAAAATAATTCATTCTTAAGTGACCAAGGGGTTAAAGAAGAAATTAAAAATGAAATTAGGAAATGTCTTGAGGTGAATGAAAATACATTTCAAAACTTATGGGATGCAGCTAAGGCAACGCTGAGAGGAAAATTTATAGCTCTAAATGTTGATGTTTTAAAAAAAGAAAGACTTCAAATCAGAGACCTAATTTCAAAACTGGAAGAACTAGAAAAGAAAAGAAAAGAAAAAAAAAAGGACAAATTAAACGCAAAGCAATCAGAAGGAAGGAAATAACAAAGATTAGAGTGGAGATCAATGAAATAGAGTCCAACCACACCCCCCCCCAAAAAAAACCAATAGAATAAACAAAACCAAAATTTAGGTCTTTGAAAAGCTCAACAAACTTTTATCTAGACTGACAAAGAAAAAAAAAGAAAGAGGATATAAATAATGAAAATTTGAAGCGAAAGAAAGGGACATTACTATCAACCCCACTGAAATAAAAAAGTGAATGCTTTGAACAAATATATGCCAATAAATTAGATAACTTAGATGAAATGACAAATTCTTAGAAACACACAAAATACTTCTGTTGACTCAAGAAGAAATAGAGGATCTCAAAAAGCTAATTACTAGTTAAGAGATCGAATCAGTAAAAAAAAAAACCTCCCAATAAAAAAAAGCCCAGGCCATATGGCTTCATAGGGGAATTCTACCAAACATTTCAAGTTGACTTAACTCCAAGTCCACTCAAACTCTTCCAAAAAATAGAAGAGGAGAGAACATTCCTTAACTCATTCTATGAGGCCAACATCATCCTCAACCCAAAGCCAGATAAAAATAGCACAAGAAAACTACAGACCAGTATCTCTTATGAATATAGTTGCAAAAACTTTCAACAAAATACTAGCAAACTGAATCCAACAGCATATTAAAGAATTATACACCATGATCAAGTGGGATTTATGCCTGGTATGCAAGGTTGGTTCGACATAAGAAAATCAATTAATATAATACACCACATTAATAGAATGAAGGAACAAAAATACATGATTATCTCAATCAATGCAGAAAAGGCACTTGACAAGATACAGCACCCTTTCTTGATGAAAACACTTAGAATACTAGGAATAGAAGGAAACTTCCTCAACATGATAAAGGGCAAATATGAAAAGCTCACAGCTAACATCCTACTTAATGGTGAAACAATGAAAACTTTCCCTTTAAGATCAGGAACAAGACCAGGCTACCCACTGTCACCACGGATATTCAAAATTGTACTGAAAGTTTTTGCCAGAGCAATTAGACAAGAAAAAGAAATAAAAGGCACCCAAATTGGAAAGGAAGAAGCAAAACTTTCCCTACTTGCAGATGATAGGATCCAATATATAGAAAATCCTGAAAAATCCATAACAAAGCTCCTAGAGCTAATAAATGAACTCAGTGAAGTGGGGGGGATACAAGATCAAAATTAGTAGTATGTCTATACAAGAAACAAACAAAGAAGAAAACAAGAAAAAAATTCCATTCATAATAGCAACTACAAGAAACAAATGTATAGGAATAAATCAAGCCAAAGATGTAAAGGATGCAAAAGAGGCAGGAGGCAAAGAAGCACTCTCTATGGAGGGAGCAAGAGTGCCTGGACTTAAAATTTTCACAAAACTCTCTGATGCCAATGATCCCACTTGATTAACGAGGGTGCTTTCAATTCCTCACAGAAATGCATGGGTGTGTGTGCTTGTGTGCACCATATTCAAGGTTCTTATCCATTCTTCACCCCTCCCACCATTTCTGTAGACTCTCATTACAAACCTACCTGCCCATCAGGGTCAGGCAACCAGTAACATCACAGAAGATGGGCTCAGTCTCATTAGTAATCAGGAAAATGTAAAGGAAGTCAACAGTGAAATAACACTACATATACATGAGATGGATAAACATTGAAACGTCTGATAACCAAATAGAGTCCAGGCTGTGCAGTGATGTGATTTCATATACTGCTGTCAGAACACATGGGTAGAAACACTTTGGAGAGTGCACTGATAATCTCTAGAGAAGAATAAACACAGAATTCTCAACTCATAATTTCATTCCTAATTGAAGCAATTTGCAAACTGGGGACCCTGGAGCACCAGAGTGTACTCATGGGGTCACTGCAGAATATTTTAAATTTTCAAGGGAAACTCTTTGAGAATACCACCTTTACATTGTTTGGACATAACTGTTTAATAAGTGGGACTGTTACGTATTTCTCTTGGCCTAGGGGCACGACAAAAACTTAGAGACACTCAGGGCACTGCCAAATGAGAAAGTTCACGTGCTTCTGTCCTAGGGCCTTAAAGAAAAGTGTGCATTTGTGTGGGAGGAGACACGCATGAGAATGTTCTCCTTATTATTGTTCATAATGGTAAAAAAATAAACAAAAAAACCCTAATAACTACCTAAATATCCACCAACAGGAGAATTGGATAGCTTGTGATATACTTACAATAGAATACCACATTGTAGTTAAAGTAGCTAAGGGAAGCTGAGAAGGTTAGTTACTATATGACATCATTATGGAAAGTTTAAAAGCATGCTAAACAATGCAATATTTTGGTTATGAAAGTCCACCATTTTTGATCTACAAAAAAATAGCAGTTTGAGATGGTTTAATCAAATATATGTATAGTAGAAGTATAAAAATATACATGAGAATGAGAAAACCCTTATATAAGAGGGCAATTTCAGTTAGTTTTGAGGATGGGGGACAAGGGTCAGAGGTTAGGGTCTCCAACCATATCTGTAATGTTTTATTTAATTTAATTTAATTTAATTTAATTTAATAAATAAAGTCACTAAAACAAATGTGGCAAAATGTTAGGATAGGTACACGAGTGGTAGTTATTCTTATACTCCTTTGTGTTAGAAATATTACATAATTAAAAAAAAATATTAAAAAGCCAGCTGCATTCATTCATAAACCTGTTAATGCCACTAGTGGTTATTACATCATAATTATATAATTAATTTAAATGTTATATGAAACAATGAAACATGAAGGCCAAAAAAAAAAAAAAAAACAAAATCCAAAGAAAATGAGCTATTTTGGAAAAGCTCAGTAAAGGCAAATAGTAAAACAATTTCTGTTTCATTAGCTATGAGTGAGCTTAATGGAAAAGACCATGACAAGTCTCATTTAAGTGAGTTCTTGTTGTGAGTATGGCTGGGATTTGAGTCTGGAATAGGGTTCCAAGAAAGAAAAGGCTGGCGGGAGGTAAGCAAGGATCAGACCACATACGTCCTTGTAAGACACACCGAGGAGAGTGGACTCTTGGGCTTAGCCGTGTGAGCAATGGGGAGCTGTGGGGGTGTTTTAAGCAGGGACCAGATTTTCATTTTGGAGTGAGGATTGACTGTAGTGTTTGGGGGATGGTGGGGGTGGTGGGGAGCAGGGGCCATCGGTAGATTTTTAAAATTTAGTTTTATCTTCTAAAATGTATTTTTTAAATTGCTGTCTAGCTTCTATCTACCTATCTATATGTTATACATATATATATATACACACACATATATTACATATATTAAGATTTGTTATAAAAGAATTCAAACAGTATAGAACTATGTATGAAGCAACCCTGTTAGTAATCTCTCATCTCCCTCTCCCATTCTACAAAGAACACTGGTAACCCTTTGGCATGTATCCTCCAGTCTTTTAAAACACGTATCATAATGTAAGTGTTTAAACAGAAATGGGGTCATAATATGCAAATCTTTTCATAAAATAATTTTCGCACTTGGCAATGTGTCAGGGACACTTTTCCCAAGTCAATTCATATAAATCTATTCCACCATGTGGGTACACCCATCAATTATTGATGAACATTTGAATCTTTAGAAAATGAATTTCAAATAGACAACTCATGTACTCTCTCTGAAAAATCTGAAGAGATTTATTTGCAGCATACTTTTTCTTATATTTCCGAAACGCTTCCAAGTTTGGAGGACATAGGCTTGAAGAGATAGTATGTTTCTAAGGCTATCAGTTTTCCCACAGTCAGTAGGTGGGCTCCTACTTAGATGTCTTTTCTATGTTGCTTCTACTCTGTAGTTGAGTTTTGAATCCTGGGTTCTTTTCTATTGAATAAACCACATATTCTGAATGGATCATGGAGGCTTTTATAACCTAACACCTGAAGGGCACGAGTTGGGGAGGCTGCGAGACCAAAGAACACACCTGGCATTTTGTCAGGCATAAAGCTTTATTGGGACACATGGCAAGAGAGAATCTCTGATGGCAGCGGACATCAGAGAACAAAGATAGTGTTCCACAAAGAGACAGGGAAATGAGGGGTGATAAAAGGGGTTTCAGAACAAGGACATTTCAGGGGTATGAGAACAGAGTTCCTGCAGGGTCATGTGAAACAGACACATGGGGTGAGGTGATGTTTTCACTAAGCTTGCAGGAAGAATGTTTACCAAGGAAGTTTATTGCTTTGGGAAGATTATACTTTATGATACCATCTGTATTAGTCAGCTGAAGGGGTGCTGATGCAAAATACCAGAAATTGGTTGGTTTCCATAAAGGGTATTTATTTGGGGTAGAAGCTTACAGTTATCAGGCCATAAAGCATAAGTTACTTCCCTCACCAAAGTCTATGGCCATGTGTTGGAGCAAGACAGCTGCCAACGTTTGCCAGGGTTCAGGCTTCCTGGGTTTTTCTCTTTCCAGGGCTTGCCTCTCCCCAGGTTCAGGCTTGCGTCTTTCCAAAAGGCCAGCTGTAGATTATCAAGTGAACGGTTCGTCTTTTTTCCCAGAGCCTTCTTTCCTTCCTCACAACCAATGTCCTCTGTGTGCTTACTTCCCTGGGCTCCAGTATTAAAACTCAGCATGAGAACTCCAACATCGAAAACTCCAACTCTGTCCTTTGCCATGTCTTTTATCTTTGAGACCCCACCCACCAAAGGGTGGGGCTCAACACCCTACTGACGTGGCCCAATCAAAGCCATAGTCATAACTTAATCATGCCCAGATGAACAGACCAATTTACAAGCATAATCCAATATCTAGTTTTGGAATTCATAACTATATCAAACTACCAACTGCTATACCATCTATGCTCTATCCTCCTGGGAGGTTGTTAACCTTTAACTTATGTCTTGGTCATGCAGGTGGATGCGTGCTGAGGACTTAGAGGGGGGCCCTGGGGCCCCACAGAAGCTTTCCAAAGCAGTGTGGCCCTGTTTTTGTTATTGCCTTGCTCTTGCTGATATCGAACTCCCAGCTTTGCTCTACAGCCAATTACCTTTAAAGTCCAGAAAGGGATGATGATGATGATAGACACAAATCAAAGTAATCAACAAGTGTCCTAAGGGTGAAGTGAATCCCAGAAAGATCAACAGAGTCATACTTGGTTCTCTTGGTATTTTTTTGAGCTCACCACCTTTGGGATTCTGCATGACTTTGCCCCCATTTCATTCCTCTACGTAAATATATGCTCTCATTTATTAGCTGTCCCCCTTTTACTCCTCTAAATAAATGTATTCTCTCATTTATTAGTTGTTCTGGCTTCCCATAGGGTTATAACATTCAAAATTTGTCACCTTTCTATATCTGGTGGTTGCCAAATGGATATTATGAAATTCACATTATATTACTCTTTTTTCTAAATTTCATGAGTGGGGAAAGGTAGATGTTTATAGGAACAAGGCCTAGGGGCATTTGTTCTTTGAGGCTGAGTACATTAAATTTAAAATTTATGTGTTTCAGATGTGTGCTTGTAAATATAAATACTAGTAAACAACTTATTCTAGGCTCAATAGGAATTAGGCTTTGTTTGGTTAAGATTTTCTTTATATAATAACAAATGGTGTTTTTGTTACCCTTTTTTTCTAGCTCAACTGGGAAAAAGACCATTTGATTGCCTAATTTAGCATGTCCTGAATGGAATAATTATCAGTGACTGCTTGCCCTTACAACCTCATCTCTATCTCTTACATCTTGGAGTCACGTGATCTGCCTGGGACAAGAAAATGGCTTGTAGCAGTAAGAAGGTAAAAGAATTAGAAAGACTAGACACACTTAAAGGCAAACTTTAAAAAGAGGTGGTTCTTTCAGATCGAAGATAAATGTTAACTTTTACAAAGATATCTAAGTGTTCAGCTGATTAACATTTTTAAACAAACAACATTCATTTCTGAAGCTATAATTTGATTCCCAAGACTCTAACTCCTGGGCAATATTAGACAGGTGTCTCCTAAATGAATTCAAGTCCTGTAATCCAAATGCCAGCTGTCCTACCATCTCCCAGGCTGCTTCAGCATACACACAGGTATGCCTTATTTTTCTCTTATACTCATTCTGACTGTAGAGCTGAGTTCATTGCACAAGCATTAGAGAACAATGTAGACTTTATCGGAGTTTTTATAAGGGAGAGAAAGAAGTAACTCATGTTGCATTCTTCTTGGCAAACAACTTAAACCTTTTTCAACATTTTTCTTCTCCCCAATCCCTCATCTGCTCTCTGACCTCTCCTGGATTTTTCCAAGGAACTCAAATTCCTCACTCCTTAACCCAGCAGAGTGACTTTCTTCTCCCTCTGAAACATTGGCCAGAGCACCCAGGCCTGAAGTCACTTCTTCTATCTTAAGGAAGCTCATCAAAGTATTTTCCCAATAAAGTGCGTCTCCTCCTGTGTGGGGCATGACACAGTCAGTGACATGATTGGTGACAGGTGATGATAATACGGTTCTTGAAAGGAAAAGAATTTGGAAACTTCTCCGGGCGGAGATAACTACATGAACCAGAAGACAGCAAAGCATGCTCTCAGATGGAATCCCAGACTTTTTTAGGTTACTCAATATTCCTCTTGGAATATTAAGCTGCCAGTGAAATCATATGCACAGAGTGAGGATCCTGCCAACTCAAGAAGCTGGCACCCAGTGTTCATCAGGGATCTTCTGGATAAGAGGTAAATTAAAAAATAATTACCCACCAGCATGCCATGGGCACTGCCCAACCACTGGGCATGGCCTGGAATAGGGTCCTGGAGGTCTCCTGTGTTCTGGGATTTTCACTGTTGGTGAGATAGCTCAGGGAAGGGATCAAAGTTGCAGGGCTAGTAGCTAATAAGTGTCCAGTAGGAAACTATTTCAACATTGATCAAACTGCTCAGGCTCTACAGCTGTGTAATGGCATAATATTTATACATAGTCCTGCTCCTGCCCCCTTGTGAGTGTTGTAGAGATTCTGGCTATGTGTCTACCTGTATACAAGATGCAAATAACTCATACTGTCCTGAATGCTGACTCAGAGAAGAAATGGATTGGAGATAACGCCTGAGGTGTAATATCTCCTAGCAGTACCAATACCAGACTTGAGTACGTCTACTCTTGCAATATACTCCCCATACCTGGACTATCAGGTACTAAGTGGTATATACTCTAAAAAACATATTGTTAGAACCACGAGATGCCACATCACATCCATTAGGCTGGCTCTTGTAAGAATGGAATACAACATGTAATGGCAAGGATGTGGAGAAATTGGAATCCCTGGGTATTGCCAGTGGGAATGTAAAATGGTGCAGGTGCTATGAAAAATAGTGAAACATTGAATTACCATCTGATCTGGAAATTCTACTCCTGGGTGTACCCACACTTGAAAAGAGGGACTCATACAGACCCTTGTATGCCTGTGTTCATAGTGCATTATTCACAAGAGCTGAAAGGCAGAAACCACCCAATAGCCTATAAACAGAAGAATGGATAAACAAAATGTGGTATCTACACACCACGGATATTACTCAGCTGTAAAAAGGGAAGAAGTTCTGATACATGCTACAGACCATAGATTAACCTAGAAAACATGCTAAGTGAAATAAGCCAGACACAAAAGGACAAATACTGTATGATTTCAGTTATATAAAATTCCTAGAGTAAGCAAATTCATAGAGACAAAAAGTAGGTTAGAGGATAACAGGGACTGGTGGGGGTGGAGGGAGGGAATGGGAGTTTTTGCTTAACAGGTACAGAGTTTCTGTTTAGGTTATGGAAAAGTTTTGATAACGGATGGTAGTGATGGTAGCACAACATTGTAAATATAATTATTGCCATTCAATCGTGCATTCAAAAATGGTTAAAATGGCAAATTTTATGTTGTATGTTACCACAAAAAACACAAAACTATTTTTGGACAACTATTATATACTATGTCCACTTGTGTTACTTGTCAAAAATCCATTACATCTCTGCTTCTCAAGCTTTAGAGAGCAGAAAAACCTGTATATCTTTATAAAATGAAGCTTTCTGGAAATTATTGCCAGATATGTTGATTTCAAAGGTCCTGGGTTGTTCCCAAGGGAATCTGCATTTTTAAAAAGCACCCTAGGCAATGCTTTCTAATTAAAGTCCTCTCATTTGCTGATTGCTCATCTCAAGTAGTCATTACTAACAAATTAACACCAAATTTAACTATTGTTTTGAAGACTTTGAAATTTTTTCTGCTCACTTTGTACCTCAAGAAGCCTGTGGCTCAATTCGTTGGGCTCCCGATTACCATATGGGAGGCCCCAGGTTCGATTCCCGGGGCCTCCTGGTGAAGGCAAGCTGGCCCCTGTGGCGCAGTGAGCCAACGCAACAAGATGACTCAACAAAGAGAGACAAGCAGACACAGAAAAACACAAAAAAAAGCAAATGGACACAGCAAGCACAAGCAGCAAGAGGGGGATAAAGAAATTAAAAAAAAAAAAAAAAAAAAAAAAAAGAAGCCCTTAGTAACACTTAACCATCTAGGCAGTTACAGAGACTGTTCTGATTTCTTCGGGGGACCTTGAACTTCTAAGGTTTTCAGTAAGGGCCTGGAGGTTTCTTGTGGCATAATACAAGATAAGAATGAGAATATTTTGCTCCATTATTTTAAAAAATTCTGATCATTTGCCAATTGAGCAGGTGGTGACTATATGAATATCTGAAATAGCCTTTAGCTTGCAGAGTCACAAAAAATTTAGGGAATCAGGGGAAGTGACTTTAATCAGATTTGAGATAAATCCAGGAAAAGAGCGAAACATTTCTAATCTTAAGAGTAGAAAAGTGGTCAGGAGGTATTGTGAGAATCCAAGATGTATAAATTCATTATCTGCAGAAAGGGACTCTGATGGCTGTTAAGCTGGCCTGAGGACTTTCATGGCAACTCTGGAGCATCCTCTGTGTGTGTGTGCGCGTGTGTGTGCCCTGTATGCGTGTGCACCAGTGCCATGGCTTGGCAAGCAGAGCACTGCATGAAGAGGGGGCGCCCTGGTGCCATGGCTTTCCTGTTAAATGGCAATGAGTAAGTCATGAAGTCTAACACACTGCAGAGCTTATGTACCAAAAACAGATGTCTCTCATCTTCGAGGAGTTTACTCTTCTGAATAATGTCAGTGAACAATCCTTTAGGGATATTTAGATGACCTTTTTCTTGAGACGTCATGCTGCTTTATGCTTTGCTAAATGTCTAATCCGTGTAATTTTACCAAGGCACCAAATCTGTTTAGTGTTCTTTGATGTGGATTGCAGATATAACTCACTGCTTCTACCATGTATCACTCATATGCAGTTTGAAACTTCCATTAACTCCCAACCTCCTTCTGGATCCAAACAGAGCTTTCTGTTACTTCTCCTTACCTACTCTGCAATCTACCAATTTAAAGATGCCATTTGGGGAGTCTTCTGACCCTCTTCATCTTGGAAATTAGTTACAGGTATTTTAGAACCATTTTTTTCTGACCAGCAAAGATAGGGTGCCAAATTATTCTAAAACTGTTTGATTTGTATTTTATCAGCAAGACAAATTTTTGCCCGTGTACTATTTCATTTTATATATTTTTTAGGAAAAGTGAGTTAATGATTATAGAATATAAACAAGTTTTAGAATCTGATAGTTTATAATTATAAGCTACTGGGCTATGTATAAGTGGTTTCTCTTTCAGAGTTTGGGGTTCTTTTAAAAAAGAAGACAGTTAAATTAGAATTATGTATATACTTTTTCAGAATGATAGATGTGTAATGGAGAAATACCCAGCCTATCCAAATGGAGCTCATTTTCTCCATGAAACCCACTGTTCCTCCTGTATTCTTTTTTGAGTTAAGGAATTTATTGTCCACATGATAATGCACCCAAATCACCCAAACTACAAATCCAAAAGTCACCTTTAATGCCTCATCCTGCTCTCTCTTCCGGTTGGTCCCCGGGTGGAGACTCAAATGTTTCTTAAATTTACCGCCATTGCCTTAAACTATGCCTTCAGCGCATGGTCTGGTTCATTGCTGGCTCTAGCCTCTCCCTTCGCCAAGCTCTCTCTTTCTAGTTGCTATAGTTATCTTTTTAAAATGCAGACTCCTACTGAAAAATCTCTAACGGTCACCTACTGTGTGGAGGGTAAATCCAAACTCCTTGATAGCGCATCCCAAGCCACTCGTAACCCCCTTTTCAGCATCCTCTCCCACTCCATCACACCGACAGACAGACGTGCTGCTCTGTTTATGTCGTGTGCCCTGGGGAATACGATCTCCTTTGCTGGAAGGTCCAGCTTGCTTCCTTCTACCCTGAAACACCCCCAAACGTACAGCCAAGAGTGGAGTGAATCCAGGTTTTGTGGGAACCTGAAGGTTACACATTTTCATGGGCCCACTGCACAAAAATGACTACACAATTATGAAAACAAAAATAGACAAGGACTTGGAAGAGGCTCAGGCTATAAGTGAGGGATCCTGAAGCTTCAGCTTTGTTAGCTTCCTGGTAAATCTGCCTCTGAACTATTGCTCAATGACTTCTATTAAACTATTGTTCATGAAACATTCTCAGCCTGGCAGAGAGACTAGGATAGTATGTGCTCAATAAAGATTAAAAGAAGGAAAGTGCAAACGTCTACCCACGCCTCCACCTCATTTGGCTCAGATGCCACCTCTCCTGTACAGCCTCCTTTAGTTTTCCCAGACACCTACTTGCTGCTTCTTCCTTTCCATATAGCTCCCTGTAGATATTCTTACTACAGCACTTTCAATTGCTTGCTTTTGTTTCTTGTACACCAGTGGTTTCCAAACTTTAGAGCACATCAGAATTGGCTGGAAGAGCTTGTTAAACCACAGATTGCTGGGCCCTACTCCCAGAGTTTCTGGTTCAGTTAGAGCTGAGGTAGGCCTGAGAATTTGCATTTTAACAAGTTCCCAGGAAATACTGATGGTCCAGTTCTAGACCATGAGTTACAGGAACTATATCACATTCATTTAAGCACATTCATGGTACATGATACATACACACACATAAACACATACATATGTACACATACCCCTAGACACATGCACAATTATATAAAAAACTGAAAAAGGATTAAGACAAACATAAATATCTAACTTTCTACACTTTCAACAAATAAGATTATAGGATCATCCATAGTCTTTAAAAATTGAATTATCCATTAATAATTAAGGTAATTGATAATATTAAGTGTCTACATATTACTTCACAAATTAACAATATGTAGTCCCTCTACTCTTAGATCATGTTTTAAAAGGAAGGAAGGAAAGTAAACAGAATTTTAAAGGTTCAGACAACAGCCCTATATTACATATTCTATGACGTGCTCAGAAAATGGTTTAACAAAAAAGCTACCCGATTTTTTTCTAGACCAGGACATATTATTTTTCTTAGTAATGACAAAGGCAACAGCCAAAGAATAAAGGGAAAATACATAGAAGATAATACTTGATTAAAATCATACCCATAATGACATGACTTAATATAACAAAAATGTTCTATATTGCCAACAAAAATTAAATTTTTAATATTGAATTCCAGGTGTCTAAGATTCACACAATGATATTGAAACTAATAAAATTTTGAAAAAGCAAAGGAAAATGACAGAGTAGGGACAAAGTAAAGCATAATGTTAAGAAAGATTTATGAGTGGCAAAAGAAAATTAGTTGAGTGCGAAAAAGCTTTTTAAATTTAGAATAGTCATACGTCTCGCCTACAGAAAATATAAAAAATGCACTGTTTTTGGGTGTCTAAGGATTTAGGTAATTATCTGAGGAGTAAAAGGGGAAAATGATGGAAGCAGTAAGAACGAGAGAGAGGGAAAGAGAAAGAAGTGAAAAGAGACCTTGAAAAATTGTGAGGTCCAGGCAATTTCACTCGGGGTATCATCAAACTTTCTATAAGGAGCAAATGCTCTTCATTTGCCTGCAGGCTTGAGATTCCTAGGGATTAAGGAAAGGGATTCCAGGACATGCTTAATGGGGCGCATGTATGGGTGTGTCTTACCCTAAGGTTCTGAAGGGTGGGGGTGGGGGCGCTACTGCCCCAGGCTCTGGTTCTTCCTATAGGAAGGAACTTGGTGTTGGAATCTGCACTGGAGATCTTCAGATAAGAACAGTGTCTCAAATGTTTGAGAGGTTTCCATAGCCCTTAATTTATTGTTGGAGACCACTGATCTAGGAAAAAAAGTGTTTAATAAAATTACTAAAAACCTTAATTTCTATTTTAGTGGTGTTAATAAAACATAATAGAGGAGCTGGTCATGTTTAAGTCTGTAAAATGGAGACTACCAGTTGGGCAAGATTATTCAGTCTTTATGTTGGTTCAGGTGAAGTCTCATTAGAGCGCTGAGGTCACTGGGAAAAATTAAAGCTTCCCTTCCTTCTTTTCTGAGCATTTCCTAAAGACTCTTTGGAAGTAGTTCAATGGCGCATGAATCCAATGGATTTGGGACAAGTTCTGCAGACTTGATCGAATTAAAGTTTCCTCTTCTGAATCATGATTCCTTTACATCATGCTCAGAAATAGAAACAGTGAGTTGATGCGATGGGCTGGTGCAACAAGATGATGCAATGAGATGATGCCATGGAGATACACAACAAGCAGGGAGCAGAGGTGGCTCAAGCGATTGGGCACCTCCCTCCCACATGTGAGGTCCTGGGTTCAGTTCCCAGGGCCTCCTAAAAAGAAGATGAGCACACAATGAACAGACACAGAGAGAAGACAGCAAGGGCAAACAACGAGGTGGGGGAGAAAAAAAAAAAAGAACCAAGAGAGTTGGAGCACCATGGGAAGATGGCAGCAATGGCCAAAAATAGTGATGTAGAAGCCAGGGGCAGCAGTGTAGATGGAGAGGGGATAAGAGGCAGGTAAATCTCCCTGGGAATTCTCAGAAATATTCTGCAGGAGTCTACTACTGGACTTGAGTTATCATATTTGGAATCACAAGTTCACAGTTTGAATGAAATACTTTATTTCCTCTCCTCTTTTTCATATTACCTTTCAACATGAGTTTCCTTCTCTCTAGACCATTCTTGCCCCACCTCTTGCCCCAGCATGAGCTTGCTTCCTTTCATTCTGTTAATGTTATTTTACTACCATCTTTGAGTTATTTGATGACGCAAAGTCATAACATATTTTATCTTACAATTTGTGTGTGGTTTTTGGTTGGGGACAGGCAAGACAAGAGGAATCTTTCATATGTGCTATTCAGGGCTCCCTCAATGAAGCAGTATACCTTCATCACAGTTAAGGTACAGAATAATTTTTTAAAAAACTTTTTATTTTGAAATAATTACAGATTCACATGTAGTTACAAAAAATTTTTGCCATTTGCCTAGTTTCCCTCCAATGGTAACATCTTGCATAATCATAGGATAATTCCTATTTCATCAATTTTACAGGAAGTTATTATGTATGTGTGTGTATGTTCAATGTGATTTTATCACATGTGTAGATTTGAGTGACTAGCACCATAATTAATATACAGAACTGCTCCATCACCACAGGACTCTGTCCTGCTATCCCTTTATAGCCACACCCCCTTCACCGCCATCCCCACAGGGATGAAATCATGAATCTGTTCTCTAACTCTAGAATTTTATTTCAATAATGTTATACAAATGGAATTATATAGTATGTAACCTTCTGATTGGCTTTTTTCATTCAGCATAATTTCTTTGAAATCTATCCAAACATTTTTTGTATCACTAGTTCATTCCTTTTTTGTTGCTGTGTAGTATTCCCTGATATGGATGTATCACAATTTAATCATTCACATGTTGAAGGACATTCGGGTTTTCAATTTTGAGCTATGATGAATACAGCTTCTGTGAACATTTATGTGCAGGGTTTTTTATAATTTATTTTTTATTAGGGAAGTTGTCAGTTTACAGAACAATTATGCATCAAATACTGGATTCCCATACAACACCCCACCACCAGCACCTTGCATTGGTTGGATCATTTGTTACAACTGATGATAGCATATTTTTATAATTGTACTATTAACTAAATTCCATGGCTTAACTTAGGGTTTGCTTTTTTGTGTAACGTGGTTCCATGGATTTTAGTGAACATAAGTTTTCATTTCTCTAGGGACAATGGCTATTGATGGGTCATATGGTAAGTATATGTTCAGTTTTTAGAGGAAACTGTTAAACTATTTTCTAGAGTGGCGGTTCCATTTTACATCCCTTCTGGTAATGTATGAATGATCCAGTTTCTCTGCATCCTCACCAGCATTTGGTATTAGCATTATTTTTTATTTTAGCCATGCTGATAGGTGTGTAATGATATCTCATTGTGGTTATAATTTGCAAATTGATAATAACTAATGATGTGGAACATATTTTGATGTGCTTATTTGCCTTCTGTTTGTCCTCTTCAGTGAAATATCTGTTCATGTTTGCGGTCGGAGCGTCCTGTCTGGTGGGCGGTGGGGCAGGAGAGGCCTAGGCTCCTGCGGGGGCTTGCAGGCGTGGAGGGCGCACGGCGGAAAAACCACCGCGGAGACGAGGTAAGCACGCAGGTCTAATTTATTAAGGGAAGTACAGATGCTTATATAGGGTTATGGTGGCGGGAAAGGAAAACGGGGCGGGGCGTGATAGGCCGGGGGCAGTTTCCTCGCCTTATAAGGTACGGCCTTGGTGGTGCGGCTCCTCCTAGCTGTGCGGGAGGGGGGAGGGTGAGTGTGGGCAGGCTTCTTCTGGTTATCAGCAAGCAGATGTTGGCTGCCTGGGCGAGGCTGAGGGCAGTACGCCCGTTCCAGCCGCCCTACACCCGAGTGGTGGGCTGCGCATATCCCCCACTGGGCGCGGCTATGCCTGCTGGCCAGACTTCAGCCTGCCTTACTTCAATGTTAAAGTGCAGAATTATTTTTAACATAAATCTCTTTAAACTTATGCAAACACATTTTCTCAGAAGGGAAAGCTGTCCTCAACTTTTTGGGACACCTCTCTTCCTTTCAAAAAGAGTGAAGTCATTCAGATTTGCTCCAAACTCTAGCCATACAGAAAATATCAACTACTTGTAAGGACCTTGGGCTTTACCTGGTATGCAACTGAACATACAATAAACTTGTATATATATAACCTGGTAACATTATGTAAGATAGATATATATATATATATACTGGGAAAAGAGTGCATTTGAATGTTCTCTATGTGTAATATAAGGGGTTTGCCTTTATGTAAATCTGCAGAGCACTGGGAGTATATTAAAACCTGTCATGACTGCAGCTCATGAAACAGACCAATTAAGAGCTTGAGTGGGCATTTCTGATCATATAATAAAATAGGCAGACTGTTGCTTTAAAAATCAAAGTTTTTCTTTTCCTCTCATGTACATACTTTACTCACAACACATAAACACACTGTTCTAAAGAAAAAAAAATCCCTCTTGGTTCCTTTCTTCTAAACCCTTTCAAAATTAAACAAATATGGTCATGCTGGTTATAATGCAATCTTTTATCCCCTAGCTATTAAAACAACTAAGTACAGAATTATACAAGTACAGAATTATAGACACAAGTCAGCACGCATACATGAGTAATTTGATATTTGTAAATAGAATAGTGGCAGCAGGAGATTACTTACTAAAGCTTGGGAGAGGGTAGGTCACAATGTGGCGACTGTCCCTTCACTTAGACAAAATGTTATTTGCTTAGTGGAAGTTTGTCCATGACTTAAGGGCTTCAGGTGTCATGGGAATAGAAAAGTAACTTCCTGCCCATGTCATCTAGCAGAATATGTTGCTCATTTTAGGTACTCAATATATTTTATTTGGCTTAATATAAAACATGAATTAATGCAAAACATGTATTAACACTTCTGAGTAAATTATAAAAGAATCAATGAAAAGAACTACCAAATCTCTGATGAGAAGGACCCATTTCTCAAATACATGGCAGGTTAAAGGACAGAGACAATTTTGTTAAAATTACATGTTTGCTTTGTAGAACTATATTATTATTTGAAATAAGTAGGAAGATGAAGATAAATTGATCATAATTTAAATTAGGTAATTATGAGGCTATAAAACTACGAAAGAATGTCTAATATTCTTCTTATAACCTCCCTTTATAACACATATTTGAGTCAATATTTAGTAACACTTCTAGGAAGTTAAGCATTTACTACTTTATTAACTACCCCATACTTCATCAAATCTAAAATGCTGTGAGGTTGATGCTTGCTGGGTTTCACCAGGGGTATCAATTGAAGGTTTTCATACTAGACTCACAATGGTGGTAAGCCACGGTCATGATCAGGTACACTCCAATTTCAGAGATGTTCACATGTAGAAAATGTGTGCACAGTAAACTAGATTAAATCTGAGTGTATAACAAGCATTTGTTGAGTATTCTGTGACAGGCACTCTGATAACTGCTGGAGATATAGAAATGGACCAGATACCATCCATATGCTTAATAAGTTTATAGCACAGCAGGAAAAAAAAAAAAAAAAGGATAAACAATTTCATGGATAAAGGATAATGATCTTATGAGTTAATTATCTGTTCTTTTGAAGCACAAGGAGGAACCTCCTGGTAGCATCATTATGTAAGAGATAGTGATTATACCATAACTTAAAACTAGATGAGCATACAGGGAATAACCTGTAACAGCCCTTTAATTTATTTTGCAAACACAATACCAATCTCTCAAGGCCACTTGAAAATTTGTCTGGTTTTGAGACATTTGAGTGGGAAAAAATCATTTTCCTCTAGGGTCTTAAGATTTAGAAGTGACCTGACAGTCAACTCATTCATTCCACAGATATTTTATCATCTGTCAGCTGAAATAAATTGTAGCATTTCAGGGGAGTAGATGTGGCTCAAGTAGTTGAATGCCACCTTCCCACATACAAAGTCCTGGGTTCAATCCCCAGTCCCGGTACCACACACAAAAAACGTAGCATTGTAGACCTAACAGAGAATGTTCCAAAATGATTAAAACAAACCCAAAATTAATGACTTGGTCTAAAATTAACACCAAATACAGTGCTTGTACCCAGTTCCTATCCCCAGATATTGCTGAGTAAATATTACAGTTAGTCATTTGTAATGAAAAGGGAGAGATAATGGTGATCTTGGAAGTTGACTTGCTGCATACTATACTGGATTCCTGAAGAATATATGTATATATGTGTGTGGTGTGTATTATTGTGATATATTGCATTATGTTCACCCAGTTTCCTGTTGAACTCAGGCATTACTGTTGGAATAGCTGTGGCCAAAGCAGAATGAGTGGACAGGATATGAATAACTCCAAGCAGAGCTTCAAGAGCCAGCGTGTTTTTCCATCTTCCTTCCATGACGCCTGGCAGCGTTCTGAATGGAGGCTGCTCCCCTGCAGCCTGGGTCCAGGGTGAAGACATCCAGAACAGAGCCACCTGTGCACTATGAGCAAGAACTAAGCCTTTGCTGTTAAGGTTTGAGCATCATTTGTGCCCAGGGCATAACCCAGCTTGTTGTATTAGTTAGGGTTTGCGTGGTGTGGAATAAGGCATTTAATATGGGGACTAGACTGCATGCAGTTGTGGGAGCTGAAGAACAAGTCTATGAAAGGGTGTTGCTTCTGCTCTGGTGGTGGTTCTGGGGCTACTGTAGGTCAGCAGGGCTGGGAGGAGGGGGAACGTAAGGACAAAGTGGGACCTGCCTCTTATCTCTTGCCCCACCACGTGGGGACTTGCAGAAGGAGCTGGCATCCTATGCTCGCCTGCACAGAACTTGAAGGTAGTGAAGAAAGAGGAGATCTGGTGGGATTCACCGGGGGCTGAGAACTGAGAGCTGGGTAGCGGTGAGCCGTGTGTAAGGCACAGGAGTGCCTGGATCCCTACTGGGACCTTACTCCACCTCCCAAATCTCCTCCAGCCAACCCTAACTCAGAGCCCACATGGGAGTTATGGGACTTCTATGTCTTGCTTCCCTCGACTCCACCCTGGTCCTGCCAGACCTTGCAAGGGTAGGGAGAGAGAGAGGAAAATTAGAAATGTGGAAATGTGTTTCCAATTTAACTAAAATGACACAAAAAAGAATCACTTTTATGAACTGGAGCTCTGTTCCCCAATACCGATCTCGACAGTCTTAGGTGAACTAAGAGGGATAATTTGTGAACTTCAAGTTTCTTTTCTGTCCTTTGGTCCAAGACCCAGACTGGAGTGAAGCATAATGGCCCACTGCTTAGGCTTTTTGTCTTAGGTCCACATCTGATCTTGGTCCTTGAGATTAGCACTTGTGTGGGAAGGCCTGAAGTTGAGCTTTTCTAAGCCACTTCTATGTCTTGCTTCCCTCGACCCCACCCTGGTCCTGCCAGACCTTGCAAGGGTAGGGTGAGAGAGAGGAAAATTAGAAAGAACCTTTACATCTGTTAAGTTCCATTTATAGTCCTTGGTCCTTCCCCTTAAATTTGTACTTCTTTGAGGGCTACATATTTTATCTTTGGCCTATAACAGAGTTCTTTGCTTTGGAGATAGAGATAAGTGGTGAGGCTTGAGTTCCACCAGAAGTTAGAGAGTGTTTGGAAATGACTTAATTATACCACATTTAACTAATTTGTCAGATTAATGGACATTCTCCCTGCTCTCAAAAGAAACTAATGCCCAAGACTTGTATGTTTGGGGCCGGTAGTTACTCTCTACCTGGAATTAGGCCAAACTTTCCAGGTTAAGGTACAGTGATCCACAAGACTTCCCTCAGTTCAGATACGGGTCACAAGTTCTAGGGTTCCCAGGGTCACCTTCCCTTCTGACCAGCTTGCTACAAATTTGGGGACTCCCACATATTCCCTCAGGTTCAGGAATATGCTAGAATGACTCACAGAACTCAGGAAGATGCTACTGTTTCATTATAGGAAAAAGGATACACATAAAGGAAGAGACACATAGGGTGAAGTCAGGACATGTCACCTTTCGGCACGTTGATCTGTGACAAAAAGTTGAGTATTTCTAACTAGGGAAGTTCACCTGAGCTTTAATGTCCAGAGTTTTTATTGAGTTTCATTATGTAGGCATGGTTGATGGAATCAATGCTCACCTGGATGAACTCACTCTCTCAGTCCCTCCCTTCCTGAGGTCTGGTTTATAACCTGTGGCTCAAAGCCCCAGGCCTCTACTCACGTAGTTGGTCTTTCTTTGGTCTTTCTGGTGTGGTCAGCCCCCACCAAAGATTACCAGTGTGGCTGACCCACCCTGAATCACGCCTGCTTAGCATCAACTATCAGGTGTGGTGGTGAGGGGGCCTGCTATGAACAAGAGACACTCCCATCACTCAGAAAATTCCAAAGTTTAGAGGTGACCCCCCCCCAGGATCCATAGCAAAAGGCAGGCTTCTTCTTTAGTAAGTTTATTTCTTCACTACACACTTTCTATAGGACATCTGTGCATTTGTGCTCTCACCCATTGAATTGTGTGCTTACTAAGAGTTGTGTTTATTCCCAAACCTGTTAGTGCCTGTTACACCAGTAATTATAGGATGTAATTAAATATTTAGCAATGAAATATAATTTTGGAAAACGAAAGCTTCTGTATTCATAAAAACCATACCGAATGCTTTGGGATGATTTCAAAAAAGCAAGTGATTGACAAAAAAAAAAAAAGACTTTTTAAATTAGGTAAGGGCAAGGCAACTGTAAAATATTGGGAAGAAATTACAAAAATTTCAGTGGATTCTGTACTAGCACTGCTTTGCAAGGAGCCTTAAGTTCTTATTCCACTTTAAAGAAAAACAAATTGGAAAGCAGAGATGATGTATTATGGATGTGGTTTGTATAAATGTGGCAGGAACTGTTATTATCTCCTGATATGCTGCCCCTCTGCCTCCCCCGCTCTCAAGATTTGGCTGGGCACCTGGCCACCCATAATGAGACATGACAACTAGATTTGATCAAGTAACTTACTTAGACCAATGGGATGAGTGGATGGATGCATCAGCTTCCATTTCTCTCCTTAGAATTAAGTTGCTTTGCCTGTACCCTCTATGTATCCCATATTGCCTCGATTGGTTCCAGTAGTAGCAGTTGGATTCAATTTCCAGTTTTTTCTACCCTATCAGAACCAGCATCATTGTGCGCCCTCAGAGATACCAGTTCCCACACCCCTATGCCCTCAGCAGTCTGAGTCTCAGCTCTGTAGGGTGTCTGCTCAGAGGTCCCTGAGGCACCAGTACCAGCCAAGCAGTGTCCCATCTTAGAAGTCTGCAGGAGCCTTCCTGCAAATTTCTCAACTCTAAAAAGCATACCTTGGAGATTTTATTGAGGTTCCACACCACCTCAATAAAGCAAATATATTGCAATAAAGCAAGTCACATGAATTTTTTTGGTTTCCCAGCACATATAAAAGTTATGTTTACACTATACTATAGTTTATTAAGTATACAATAGCATCAGGTCTAAAGGGCAATGTATATCCCTTAATTTAAAAATACATTATTGCTAAAAAAAAAAAAAAAAAAAAAAATGCTAACCATCACCTGAACCTTCAGCAAGTCCTAATCTTTTTGTTGGTGGAGGGTTTTGTTGGTGGATGGCTGCTGACTGATCAGGTTGGTGGTTGCTGAAAGTTGGGGTGGCTGTGGCAATTTCTTAAAGTAAGACAACAATGAAGTTTGCCACATGGATTGCCTCTTCAAGAGAGCTTTCTCTGCAGCATGTGATGTTGTTTGATGTCATTTTACCCACAGTAGAACTTTATTTCAAAATTGGAGTCAGTCCTCTCCAACTCTGCTGCTGCTTTATCAACTAAGTTTATACAATATTCTACAGTTTTAGTTGTCGTTTCCACAGTGTGTACAGCATCTTCACCAGGAGAAGATACCATGTTAAGACACCACGTTCTTTGCTCGTTCATAAGAAGCAACTCCTTATCCATTAACGTTTCATCATGAGATTGCAGCAATTAGTCACCTCTTCAGGCTCCACTTCTAATTCTAATTCTCTTGCTATTTCCACCACATCTGCAGTTACTTTATACACTGAAGTCTTGAACTCCTTAAAGTCACCCATGAGGGTTGGAATCAGCTTCTTCCAAACTCCTATTCAGGTTGATTTTTCCACTGCCTCCCATGAATCATGAATGTTCTTCATGGCATCTAGAATGGTGAATCCATTCCAGAAGGTTTTCAAATTTACTTTGACAAGATCCATTAGAGGAATCACTATCTATGGCAGCTATAGCTTTACAAAGTGTATTTCTTAAATAATAAGACTTGAAAGTTGAAATGACTCCTTGGTCCATGGACTGCAGAATGGATGCTGTGTTAGTAGGCATGAAAACAACATTCATCTCGTCGTACATCTCCATCAGAATTGTTGAGTGATCAGGTGCATTGTCAATGGGCAGTAATGTTTGGAAAGGAATTTTTTCTGAGCAGTAGGTCTCAACAGTCCAGCTTAAAATATTAAGTCAACCATGTTGTAAGCAGGAAAGCTGTCATCTAGGCTTTGCAGTTCTATTTATAGAGCACAGGCAGAATAGATTGAGTATCATTCTTGAGAGCTTTTTGGAATGGTACATGAGCATTGGCTTCAACTTAAAGTCAGCAGCTGCATTAGCCCCTGACAAGAGAGTCAGCCTGTCCTTTGAAGCTTTGAATCCAGGCAATGTCTTCTCCTCTCTAGCTATGAAAGTCCTAGATGGCATCTCTCTCCAACATAAGGCTGTTTTGTCTACATTGAAATCTATTGTCTAGTGTCGCTGCCTTCATCAGTGATCTTAGCTAAATCTTCTGGATAACGAAGCAGCTTCTATGCTTGCTGCTTCTCCTTGTACTTTTATGTTATGGAAATAGCTTCTTTCCTTAAACCTCACGAACCACCTGCTGCTAGCTTCAAATTCTTTTTCTGCAGTTTCCTCACCTCTCTCAGCCTTCATAGAACATAAGCTTTGGCTTTAAGGGAATGTTGTGGCTGGTCTGATCTTCTATCCAGACCACTAAAACTTTCTCCGTATCAATAATTAGGCTGTGTCTCTTTCTCATCATTCATATGTTCACTGGAGTAGTCCTTTTAAGTTCCTTCAAGAACTGTTCCTTTGCATTCACCACTTGGCTAACTGGTGCAAGAGCCCTAGCTTTCCACCTGTCTCAGCTTTCGACGTGCCTTGCTCACTAAGCTTAATCATTTCTAGATTTAGATTTAAAGTGAGAGACTTGTAACTCTTGGTTTCCCTTGAACACTTAGATGCCATTGTGGGGTTAATTGGCCTAATTTCAACATTGTGTCTCAGGGTAGAGGGAGGCCCATTTATCAATTGTTTGCTGTCTTATATGGGCATGGTTTGTGGTGCCCCCAAACAATTACAATAGTAACATCAAAGATCACTGATCGCAGATCGCCATAACAGATGTAATAATCAAGAAAAAGTTTGAAATATTATATTACCAAAATGTGATAGAGAAACATCAGTTGAGCATGTGTTATTGGAAAAATGGTGCCAATTGACTTGATCGATGCAGGGTTGCCACAAACTTTCAATTTGCTAAAACAAACAAATAAACAAAAAACCCACAGTATCTGTGAAGTGCAATAAAATGCAGTAGGCCTGTAATCCTAACCTATTTCATTTGTTCGTGAGTTTGGAATAGACATTAAATGCTGGTGAGACTAAATTTTTAGGAGAAATTAGGCTTCTCACCCAAATCATTGAGGCTTGTGTTGACAATTTCAACACTGGTTTGTGTTATGGCTAAGACTGCAAATTCCTGGAAGGAAGAGTGTTTCTCTTTAGATCACATTACTCACTCTTCTTAAAAACTCTTAATGGTTTAGATTTTTCCACATCCTTGCCAATATTTATTATTTTCTGTTTTGTTTTTTAAATTAAATTATGGCCATGCTATATATTCACAATAGCCAAAAGGTGGATGGAAGCCAGGTATCTATTAACAAATGAAGAAACAAAATGTGGTATATTCATGTAATGGAACATTATTCAGTCATAAAAGGGAATAAAGTTCTGGTATGTACTGCAATGTGGATGAACCTTGAAGACATCATGTTGAACAAAATAAGCCGGACACAGAAAGACAAATATATGATCTCATTTATATGAAATACCTAGAAAACCCAAACTTCATAGAGATAGATGGTGGTTTATAGGTTAGCAGGAGCAGGATGGGAAGAGCAGTTTCTGTCTGAGGAGATGAAAAGGAGGGGTAATAGATGTTGGTGATCCTAACACAATATTATGAGTGTAATTAATACTACTGAATTGTATACTTGAATGTAGTTAAAATGGGAAATTTTTTTTCTGTATATCAGTTATTGCAATAAAAAGGTTTAAAACAACAACTCAATGGCTACCCATTGCCCTTAGAACAAGATGCCCAATTTATATACTGTCCTCCAAGGCCTGGATGACCTTGCCCCTGGCTGCATCTCTCAGACCTCACATCTTAATGCTCTCTCTTCCATTTACTACACTCCAGCTCATATTGGCCTTAATTATGGCCAAGAGCTAAGCCCAGCTAGGCAAATTCATCTTTGTACTTGCTATGTGTTTTTCCTGGAATGTTCTCTCTCAAGACCTTTGCATGGCTAACTTTTTGTCCTTAAGTAATAGCCTTATTATTTCCCTTTTAAAAGGACTTCTTCTGAACACCCAAAGAACTCCATTCTCTTTATTTAATTTTATTTACTTCTTTCATAGCATCTACCACAATCTGCAACTACCTTGTTTGTGGTTTTATTTGCCTATTGCCTTGGCTATGAGAATGTATGCTTAATGAAGGAATCTACTTTGTCTATCTTACCCTGTGCCTTTCCGTGTTTAATGAACAAAGTATAAATCTAGCTTTTGGGGGTGGTGGGGAGAACCTGGAAGCATTCTTCTAAGCCCACTCAGAACAAGGAAGCATGTGGTTTCTATTTGATGGACCATTAATGCAGTATAGTAAGTCCTCTGGGAAAGAGATCAGCAGAAAGAGGGTTAAGCATAGCTCTGATGGTCTTTCTCATGCAAGACCATCAGGCTGAAGAAGAGCTGTTGCAATCTGTTCACTGATGTGTCTGATCCTGGCAAATGCACATCACAAATCTTGCAGGATTACCGCTGTTCATCCCATCTGGCCACACTACATCATGAGCCTCAACATGTCTGTAAATACCCCTTTAACACTAGCTCAAAAGAAAATGGGAACAATCTTGCCAAGTAAGCAAAAATTTAAGGCAAAGTGCAAGGGTCAGTGAAACTTATGAAATTTTCTTTTATCAAAACTCTGTCAAATTATACTGACCCAAGAAGTTTTACCAGCCTGTCTCAGGTTGACTCATCCTGCTTTTCAAACTGTATCTGAGATCCACGGGAATCAGGAGGTTGACAATGACAGTACCATGGCACAAGTGCTTGTGGTTTATTTTAATACATTCTTACTTGGGGGAAGCTGTATTTCATTAAGGGTCAGCTGAAATTTTTCTTTATCCCATTCATTGGTACACTCTTCTTGTATTCATCATAACTACACCACCAGTGATTGATTCTAAATGATTTAATAGTTACATATACAATATGAAACTTTATTCAGATTATTCAGTGATTGATTTTCCCATTGATAGCTTATCCAGGTCTTATATTTCCCCCACTGAAAGCATGTATTAGCCCTGTGTGCCTACCCCCAATCCCTCAAACTGGAAACTGGATAGAAAGGGAATTGGAAATGTCACATTTGTGAATTTACCCCCAGTGGACAGGGATACTAAACCTGCCACAAGAACCCTGTCCTGCTCCATGGCTAGGATATCCTACAATCATTTCTTCCAAATCATTTCTGAGGATTTAGATTTACAAATATGTAACCTTCAGATTTCTGCCCATGTTCTGTCATTATAATTTTACAGGAAAAAGAACTGACTTTCTGCACTGTCAAAATCCCAAGCCAATTCAAGTTTGCCAATGTGGAGATATAAGCCGGCTTTCTGTCTTATTTATTCTAATCTGTTTATCCTTTGAAGGCCTTGACAAACCTTAGTATAAATCCCCTGTATTTCATAGCTTACAGCCATAGGCATCATCCTCTGCGTCATTCATAGGTGGTGGCAAAATGGGAGATCTGTCTGTAGACTCACAAACATAGAATTCTAAATAAAAATATCCCGTTTCCCAGATGTGCTTTTGGCAGGAACTACGGTTCTAAACCATTGCACAATGGAACGGAGAGATTACTGTAAATACTTCTCTAGAAGTACTTGCTAGACTCTGTCCTTAGGACATCTATTATTTTTAACCTGATTTACAGTCTCCCTCAGTGGAGCAAAGCTACCGCTTTCTCAAGCTTGGATTTCTCAGACTTCCTATCCTTTACCTACATGTATGTGCTAGAAAGAAATATAATGCTTTCAAAAATAGGACATGATTTCTGCAAGGCCTTTGATCTTCACATGGAAAACCTTTATGTGATGCAATAAATTATGTTCTTAATTCAAGAGGGGGAGAAGTGAGGCAAGGGAGGAGTCTTAGTATCACTGCTAATTTTCTTACTCTTCTCCTAACAGAAGAGGTTCAAATAGTGGAATAAGGGTTGAATTGGAGGAAACTGAAGTTTGTTGCCTTTTCAACTGTCCCTGATTTTTTAAACTTGAGTATTGACCTCCTTAATGGGATACCAGCTGTAGCCATTGGCCAATTTGATGTAATTATGAATTCCAAAAATATAATTGGATCATGCTTGTAAACTGATCTATTAATCTGGGTATGATTAAGTTATAATTAGGGTGTTGACTGGGCCACATCAGAGGGTGTTGAGCCCCACCCCTTGGTGGGTGGGTGAATCAAATATAAAAGGCAAGGCAAAGGACAGTTGAAGCAGTCTTTTGAGAAGCATTTTTGATGTTGGAGAGAAGGCTCGCTCCAGGAGGAGAAAAGCGATAGTCTACAGCTGACCTTGTGGAGGAAAAAGAGGAGCTAAGCCTGGAGAGAAAGGCAGCCTGGGGAAGAGAGGAACCCAAGAAGCCCGAACCCTGGCAAACGTTGGCAGCTGTCTTGCTCCAACACATGGCAATGGACTTTGGTGAGAGAAGAAACTTACACTTTCTGGCCTTGTAACTGTGGACTTCTACCCCAAATAATTACCTTTTATAAAGACCAAATTGGTATTTCACATTAGCATCCCTTTGGCTGACTAATACATCAGCTGACACCAAAATGAACATACATCCCTAATTTGTCTCCCATTTTCCTTTTAGATCTCCTTTCCCACCTCCTTGTGCCTCAGTGACTCTATGCTACTCTCTGCTCAGCCCCATTCTCTGCTTCCCTTTTCACTCAGGCATGGAGCTAGCTAGTATTGCAAACAGACCACTTTTCCTATCCTTGTTTAAAACAAATAGTTAATGTTTGGAGCATGAATGGGGCTTGGCATAGCAAATCCTGATTATATGAAACTACATTATGAATATTAGAATGTGGAAAATTATATACAGTTGACCAAATAATGAGACAACTACTAAATCCCCACATTCAATCACTATTCTAATGAATCTTCTATGGTGCTAACCCATGAATCATTCTATAATAAGATGTTCAATATATCTCTACTGTTCCCCACCCACCCCACCCCAAATTCTGAGGACCACAAATTACTTATAGAACAAACTCCAAAATTTTAATCTTGGTGATTTAAAGCTCTTTATTAATTCAGTGAAAAAATTGATGCCAAGAACTCTACCAGGCAATGCTGAGGATATAAAATGAGCATAAGATTTCTGCTTTCAAGGAATTTACAACCTGATTGAGAGAATATGACATGTATAAAAATAACTACAAGGCAGACTATATATGCTACAAAGGAGGCATAAATGATAACAGCAATTATATACCAAGCATTTACTATGTGCCAGGTAGTTCACATCTCTTTCCATTAATCCTCACAACAACCCTATAACATAAGTATTGGTATCTCCATTTTACAGATGATAATAGCAGCCATTGACCAAATTTCTACCATGTCCCAGGTGCTTTGTATACATGATTACTTTTTTTTTTTTAATAATGCAAACCCTTGCATGGCAATCCAAATTTATTTAACCATTGATGCTAAGTTATACAAAATTGTACCACTTTAAGTAATGCCTTTTGTTTACATTTGGCCACCTCAAAGTAGTTGTAACATGAGGTTGGCCAATTTAAATACTGTGGCTCCCTGTTGGGTAGACACACAATCTTTATACCTGTGGCAGTTTGGTATCGTTTATGAATTCCAAAAATAGATATTGGATTGTGTTTGTAACTGTTCTGTTCCTTTGAGTGTATTAGATTGTATTAGACTCAGAGGTTTCGCTTTTACTTTATTAAATCAAGATTAGGGTGACTCGGCTTTGAGTCCCTGCCTACAGCTAGCCTATAGCTGTGGGCTATATAAACAGATGCTCAATCAAAGAGAGGGAAGTAAATACACAGAGAAGGAGAAGACAGAGGAATAGAGACAACCCCATAGACACGGCAGAGGCCCCGGGAAGAGAGATGAGCTTGAGAGTCTATAGCTGAGCTTTTGAAGAGAACAGAGCGGCTGAACCTGGAAAGAAACAAGCCCCAGGGAGAGGGTTAAGCCATATCCCAGCCTACAGCTGAGATCAGAGGAAGCTGGGACTGTGTAGCCTTAAGAGGAAGGAGGAAGATAGGAAGGCTGAACCCTCACAGACATTGCCCGACATCTTGTGTCAACACGTGGCAACAGACTTTGGGTGAGAAAGTACCTCTTATGGTACCTTGAGTTGGAATCTTTAGGGCCTTGTGACTGTAAGCTTCTACCCCCAAATAAATACCCTTTATAAAAGCCAACAGATTTCTGGTACTTTGCATCAGCACCCCTTTGGCTGACTAATACAACACCCAAACATTAATGCATACAAAGCAACAAGGCATTGTTAAATAAAACAGTAATAGTTACTGTAAGTTAGGCCTTGCGACCAATTACACATGATTAAAATTCCTTCCCACATCCACATCCACAGTACTGGTCCACCATTTAACATCTCATTCAAAACATATTACACATGTGAAACTCACTAACAGACAAAATACTAAAACTCTATATTTGGAATTGCAAATATACTTATGCATGGGCAAGCAAGGGATTCACAGTGAGAATCTATAGCTGCAGAAGCCTGAAAATGATTTACAAAAATTGTTAAATCTTAAAAATTGTTTGAAAATATATAATTCTTATTGGAGACCTCCACAGTATACACAACTATAAATATTGTCCCCTATGTAAACAAAAAAGGAATCAGGTAATAGAAGAAAGGCCTGGACATTTCCTTCTCAACAGATATTAAAAGCGATGTCTTTAATCTAAGACATTTAATGAAAGAACTTATGTTTTAAAGACAAGATCATTGTCTGTGGCAGTTTGATGTTATTTATGAATTCCAAAAAAGAGATATTATGTTTGTAAACCGTTGTTTCTCTGGGCATGATACCCTTTGAATGTATTAGAGTCAGCTGAGACATCTGATTAAATTATGTTAAGATTAGGGCTTTGATCCAACCACATTATTAGAATACAACTCAGCGATGAGTCCCAGCCCCCTTGGGCTGATAAAACAGACTCTCACAGAGAAGCAGATACACAGAGAAGATACACAAAAGATCCTGTAGCCCAGGAAGAAAGATGAGCCTGATATTTACAGCTGACCTTGTGAAGAAACCAAAGCAGCTAAGCCCAGGAAAAAACGAGCCCTGGGAAGAGAGATGAGCATATGGCAGCCTACAGCTGAGATTGGAAGAAGCTGGGCCCATGGAGCCTTAAAAGGAAAGAGGAAGGCTGAACTCTCACAGACATTGCCCGCCATCTTGCTTCAATACATGGCAACAGACTTTGGGCAAGGAAGTAACCTTGAGTTGGAGTCTTTAGGGCCTTATAACTGTAAGCTTCTACCCCAAATAAATACCCTTTATAAAAGCCAACAGAGTTCTGGGACTTTGCATCAGCACCCCTTTGGCAGACTAATACACTGTCTTCACAGGTTTTTAAAAAAAGTTTTAAATTATATACCTGTGTCAATCAAAAAGCGCTTATTTTGTACAATACAATGACAATGACCTTGAATTTCTTTAAAAAATTATAATAAACTACAAGTATTAAAGAAGAGAAGTTATGTAGTAGTCTATATAGGAGCTCTTCGGACTTTCTTTTATTGAGCTATAATAGTGGTGTTCTTAGGATTTACATTATTGTACTCTCCAATACAAAGTTTATGGGGCATGTTAAAAATACAGCACACTATTTTCATACATGTACAACAGTAGTGAATGAAGACTGTCTCTTAAGCAGTAATACTGGACGTAGCCTCTGATTCTATAAATTGCATACTGTAAGAGTATTATATAAGTAAAAATCTCTCTCGTGGTACTGGAAAGTGATTAGAATGTGCAAACTGATGTAGCTTTCATCTGCCTCTTAAAAGGGTACTACCACAGGAAAGTCCATTTAAGATGTTAGTAGGTTTAACAAAGTTGAAATGCTGACACTGTTAAATTGGGCAAAAGTTCTTCAGACTTGGCTCAGAGCTACAAAGCATTTAGTATATTAAAGCAGCTGACATGATGCCTTTCTGTGGGCCTTCCCAGGTATGGGAGTTTTTCCTTTAAATTTGTCGTACTAGGTCATAAAAGATCTCATTAACATTTATTTTCGATTTTGCAGAAGATTTTAAGAATGCACAATTGTTCCATTGTCTTGCTAGATTTTGACCTTGCTCCTTTCCTACAACTCTTTCATCCTCCAAGTCACACTTATGACCAACCAGAATCACTGGGACATTATCACTGTCTTTTACTTGAAGAATCTGTTCTCTCAGATCTTGTAAATCATTAAATGTGGACTGTGCTGTGAAGGAATAAACTAATGCAAAGCCTTGTCCATTTTTCAAGTACAAATCCCTCATTGCTGTAAATTGTTCTGTTTCTGCAGTGTCCAAGATTTCAAGCACACGCTGTTATACATCTACTTCAACTTGCTTTCTATAAGAATCTTCTGTTGTAGGATCATATTTTTCAACAAAAATTCCTTGAACTAACTGCACGGTCAGAGCAGACTTTCCAACGCCTCCTGAGCCAAAAACGACTAGATTATGCTTACACATGGTGCAAAATTGTTGTCAAAATCTAATACCTCTCGTGCTGTCACTGGATCCGTGCAGCCAGAGTCTCCCTGCACCTTGTGCTCCTTCCAGGCCACTGTTCCAGGAGCCTCAGCTGTACTGCTTCTGCCACTGCCACTCCAGCTTACATGAGCACATTTAATCATTGCAACAACCCTTACTCTTATTTTATAAATTACTATCAGTGATTCGCCCAAGATGACCAAGCTAGTCAGTGATGGAACCAAGATTCAAACACAGGTCTCTCTGACGCCATAGTTTTTCCTTTTGGCCATGCTGCCTTCATAGGAGAAAATAACTTAGAGAAGGCCAGTAAATAGTCAGAGTTCATCAAGCTCACAAATGGCAATCAGGACTGAAAGGCAAATACATTTAACTTAAAGCATCTACTTGCTTCCTTTTCCTCTTTCTCTTCCCCTTCGTGAAAAATTCAGTCCTAGAGCATGCAGTAGGGCAAAGTAAGGTGGTCAACAGCATTTGGGGGTGGGGTTGTGGGGAGCTGGCCCAGTGTGGGATGCCAGAGCCTGGGCAGGATGACAAGGATGTCCAACAGGAAGGAGTTTGGGAGGGATAAAGAGGGAGTCCATGGGGAGGAGGGGGAAGAGTGTGGTGTCAGAGCACAGTCAGGGTATGTCGAGGGGGGGGAGAGTGGTGGTAATGGGAGACAGGGGGATGGATCAAATAATATATTTAGAATAATGAGAAGATGGTTTCTCCTTGTCAAAGAAGGGAGTTGCAAACATAGAAAAGGAGAAATTTTAAATAAAACAAATACAAAATAAAAAATTAAATTAAAATAGGATTTGGCCCTGTCCCAATCAAGATGGCAGAATGAGATATTCTGCAGCTCCATCCTCCCCACAGAAGCTTTGAACATTCAATAAGAACTGGTATAAACATCTTTCTCAAAGTTCTGGAAAATAGTTAAAGGGTTGCAGTAACAAGCTGTTTACCGAATCAAGAACAAGACACCTTAAAAATAGGACGATTTTGTGGTATCCTTGCTGGCCCCTCTCCTGTCCCCTCCATGGTTTGTGGAGGAGCTAATCCATGCTCTCAGTGTGGGTCCCTGTTTCCAGTTTTATTTCTGGAGCAGAGTAACCTTAGGGCACATACTAGGGTTCATGTATATCTGTGTCAGTCTGACTGGGGGCAACCTGAAGGACTGAACAAAGACACATGTTGCAGGATAACTGTCTTAGAGCTGCTCTGTGCCTAGAGGCAGCTCACAGAGCTCTCCTATAGGATGCTATCCTGGTGTGAAGGATGCCAGCTATGGGACATACAGAGAAACATACACAACCATGAGGAAATACTGTTTCCTTGAAGAATAAAGACATTTGTATCTGTGTACACAGGGGATTTCCTAGGGCTATACAGACATGCTTGGGACAAGATGCATGTACAGGAAGAACCTAACTCTTTTGCCGTGGACTATTCCTTAAACTCATTATTAGGATAGTTAAGCTCTGCAGGAGAGAATATGCATAGGCCAATCTTCAAACACTTGGAAAGGTATTTTCTTTTTACCTTTTCTACTAGCTCCTAGAATTCAAGGAAATTTCTGTCATAACTCTTGGATATAACCTTAAGGAACAGACAATTCAGAGTCTAAATTCCAGAGATAACACATCACAATATCAACATATTCAGGCTGTAACAAAACATTACAAAACATATAAAGAAACAGGAAGCTATGGTTCATGCAAAGGAACAGGATAAATTATTAGAAATCAATAGCAAGGAGTACCAGACCTGGGACACACCAGAAAAAGACTTTTAAAAAAGGTTCTAAATATGTTCAAAGAACATGGACAAAGAACTAAGGGACATCAGGGAAATGATAGAGGAACACAAAAAGAATATAAATAAAGAGATAGAAATCATGAAAAAACCCCACACAGAACTGAAGACCACAGTAGTAGAAAAAAAATTCTTAGAGGGGTTCAACAGCATTTTGGAGTTGGCAGTAGAATCAGTGAACTTGAAGACTGTCTAACTGAAATGATTCAGTTATAGGAGCAGAAAGAAAAAAGAATGAAGAAAAGTGATCAGTGTCTGTCTCAATGAAACCCAAACAGGATAAACCCAAAGACACACACTGAGAAATATCATAAACTACTGAATGCCAAAGAAAAAGAATTCTGAAAGCTGCAAAAGAAAAGCAATATGTTACAAACAAGGGAGGCTCAATAAGATTAAATGTTGATTTCTCATCAGAGACCATGGAGGCAAAAAGGCTGTGGGGTATCTTATTTAAAAGTGCTAAAAGGAAATAATTGCCAACCAAGAATTCTTTATCTGACAAATATCTTCCAAAAATGAGGGAGAGATTAAGACATTCCCAAGCAAAAACTGAGGGAGTCTGTCACCACTAGACCAGGCCTACAAGAAATGCTAAAAGGAATTCTTCAAATTGAAGGTAAATGACACTAGACAATAGATCAAAGTTACAGGAAAAAATAAAGATCTCTGGTACAGGTAATGACATGAGCAAATATAAATAACAGTACTGTTGTATTTTTGGTTTGTAACTCCACTCTTTACTTTCTGCAAGATCTAAAATGCAAATGCATAAAAAGTAATGATAAATAAATGGTTTTGGACTCACAATGTATAAATATGGAATTTGTGGCAAGAACTACATTAAGGTTGTGTATTAGTCAAAAGGAGTGCTGATGTAAAGTACCAGAAATCTGTTGAATTTTTAAAGGGTATTTGTTTGGGATAAAGGCTTACAGTTATAGGCCCTAAAGACTTAAATTCAAGATTAGTTCCTCACCAAAATCTGTTGCCACGTGTTGAAGAAAGATGGCAGGTAACATCTACGAGGGCTCAGCCTTCCCCTTTCCTCTTAAGGCTTGGTGGGCCTGATGGATGTAGGATGACCGAATACCTGAAAGTAACTTGTTTCTCTCCCTGTTGCTAGGCTACAAATGAAAGAATTGTATGTAAATTAGAAGAAAATGAAATGCAACCCTCTCTTTCTGCCAAATTCCACTTTTGGTGGTCAAGAATATCCTGTTGAAGCAACGAAGTATGAAAAACAGCTTCAACCAATTGGCTGGACCTGCACAGATGAAGCCCCTTGCTGTCCTCACTTGAAAATGCTTAATTAACATAGTAAATTTCCCACCCAGGGGTAGAGTTATCCGCTCATTTTTTGACCATGCAGTGTATGTGCAAGCATGATTTCCTGAACATACTAATCATACAGTTATATAACTAGCTATATATGATCATCCATATGCATAAAAGCTAATGCATAATCAAAGCAAATGCTAAATAGTAACTTAGGTATTTAAGTAAGAGCAAAACCATAGCATGCGGAGTCAGGTCTGTGTCACTTTAGACTGACCTTAGCTCCTTACCTCTGCAGACGTAATAAATGTGAGTTTGCCTAACTCTCGTGTTGAAGTTTTCTTCATGCCATCTCTGGTTATCCATAAAGGCCCTGCCTTGAGGCCTAACAGGCCCAGCTTCTTCCTGTCTCAGCTGTGGGCTGGAGGGCTCCTTTCTTTCTGGTACTGCTCAGTTGCTCTGGGTTCTGGTCTCTTCAGCTGCAAACTATCAGGTGAATGGCTCATCTCTCTTTCCCAGGTCTCTACAGTGTCTATGGAGCTGTCTCTCTTCCTCTATGTATCTACTTCTGTGTATCTCTTTCCCTATCTTCTTGATTATCCATTTATATGGCCCACAAAGGGTTGAATCAAAGCCCTAATCTTGATTTAATCAAATAAACATAAAACCTTTGAATTTAAATCAGTCAAAGGGTATCATGCCCAGAGGAACAGAACAGTTTACAAACAATATCTTTTTGGAATTCATAAATAATATCAAACTGCCACAGGAGGGGAGACAGAGGGATATAGGAACATATTTTGTGTATGCTATTGAAATTAATTTGGTATTTAACCAAATGAAGTTGTTATAGATTTAGGATGTTACATTTAAGCCCCATGATAACCACAAAGAAAATATAAAAATATGCACAGAAGGAAATGAGAAGGGATTCTAAAGGGTTTACTACAAAAGATCAACAACAACAACAAAAAAACAGTAATGGAAAGTTGAACAAAAAACATAAGACATACAAAAAAAACCAAGAGTAAAATGATGAAAGCAATTCCTGCATTATCAGTAGTTACTCTAAATGTAAATGGGTTGAATTATCCAGAAACAAAGGGCAGAGATTAGCAGAATGGATATAAAAACACGGCCCAACTATATGCTACTGTTTACAGGAGACTCACTTAAATTCAAACACACAAGTTGGTTGAAAGTGAAAGGATGGAAAAAATATTCCTTGCAAATAGTAATCAGAAGAGAATGGTGGTGGTGGTGGGGGGTGGATGTGGCTCAAGCAGTTGGGCACCCACCTCCTACATGGGAGGTTCTGGGTTCGGTTCCCGGTGCCTCCTAAAGAAAAAACAGACAACGAGCAGAAAACAACAACAAAAAACCAACAAGCAGACAATGAGCAGGCAGTGAGCAAAAGCAGCAAAGCAAAAGCAGTGAGAAAAGCAGCAAACAAACAGATGAGGGAGCCACCCCGGGGGTGGGGTGGGGTGGGAAGAGAATGGGGATGCTTATACTGATATCCGAGAAGTTGGACTTTATGTTGAAAACTGTTAAAAGGGAATAAGAAGGGCACTATATATTGATAAAAAAGTTCAATTCATCAAGAAGATATAATGATCATAAACATATATTCACCCAACAAAGCCCCAAAATAGATGAAACAAACATTGACAGATATAAAGGGAGAAAAAGGTGCTTTTACATTAATAGTAGGAGATTCAATACACTGCTTTCCATATGACATCAATAAGGAAATAGAAGACTTAAACAATACTATAAACCAGCTAGTCCTAATAGACATATATTGAACACTTCATCCAACAACAGTGGAGTAAAGAGTCTTCTCAAGTTCACATGGATCATTTTCTAGGAGAGACCATATGTTAGGTCATAAATTGAGTCTCGATAATTTTTTTAAAAGATTGAAATCATACAAAGGATATTCTCTGACCATAATGGAATGAAGTTAGAAATCAATGACAGAAGGAAAACTGGAAAATTTGCAAATATGTGGAAATTAAACAATATGCTCTTAAGCAACCAATGGGTCAAAAAAAGATCACACGCAAATTTAGGAAATATCTCGAGTTGAATGCAAATGTCCAAATTTGGAAAGACAAAAAACTATCCCTATTCACAGATGGCATGATCCTACATATACAAAATCCAGAATACTCTACAAGAAAGATACTAGAGCTATTAGACATTCAGCAAAGTGGCAGGGTACAGGATCAATATACAATAATGAGTGGTATTTCTATATACTAGCAATGAAAAGTCTGAAAAGGAAATCAAGAAAATTTCATTGGCAATAGTGACCAAAAGAATAAAATATCTAGAAATAAATTTAACCAAGGTTGTAAGGAATGTACACAGAAAACTACAAGTCACTACTGAAAGAAATTAATGAAGGCCTGAATAAATGGAAAGATATTCCATGGGCATAGATTAGACAACTAGTATCATTAAGATGCCACTACCACCCAGCAATATATAGGTTTAACACAACTCCAACCAAAATTCCAACAGCCTTCTTTGCAGAAATGGACAAACTAATCATCAAATTTATTTAGAAGGGGGAGAGATCCCAAGTAGCTGAAACGGTCACACTTTTGTATTTTAAAAGTTCTTACAAAGCTACAGTAATCAAAACAGTGTGGCATGGGCACAAGGACATACAGTCCAACAGAAAAGAATTGAGAGCACAGAAATGAACCCATACATCTATGTCCAACTGATTTTTGACAAGGGGACCAAGTCCACTCAATAGGGAAAGAACAGTCTCTTCAACAAGTGGTGTGGGTAATATTGGATATCCACATGCAAAAGAATGAAAGTGAGCCCCTCACTCACACTATGTACAAAAATTAATTCAAAAGAGATAATTGACCTAAATATAAGAGCTAAACCATAAATGTTTTAGAAGAAAACATAGGGAAATATCTTCAGGGCCTTGTATTAGGCAATGGTTTCTTAGATTTTACATGAAAAGCATGAGCAACAAAAGAAAAAAAAATAGATAAGCTGTACTTCATCAAACTTAACTTTTGTGCATCTAAGAACATTATCAACAAAGTGAAAAAATAACCAACAGATGGGGCATATGGGAATCCCCTATATTTTTATGTAACATTTATGTAATCTAAATACCTTTTTTTAAAAAAATAAAAATTAAAAATATATTAAAAAATAAAATAAAAAGGATGAGAGAGAAAAAAATAACCAACAGAATGGGAAAAAAAATGGAAACAATATAGCTGATAGGGGCTTACCATCCATAATATAAAAAGAAATTCTATGCTGTCCTGATTTTTTGATAATCAGGGTAGGCTAAACATTCTCTATATTAGAAACTATGCATGTATCCCTAGACCCAGTTTTTCTCCCTAGGTCTGGTTTTTAGAATGCTGATGATAAACTAAGCCTGATTTATTATATGACCATCCTGTATGGGAAATGACTGTAACTCTAGGTATCTTTGGTGAACCTTAAGAGATATAGCAGGGGGACAGATGTGGCTCAAATGGTTGGGCATCCATCTCCCATATGGAGGGACCTGGGTTCGATCCCCAGGACCTCCTGGTAAAAAATTTAAAAAAAGAAAAATATAGAAGGCATGTGGGCTACTAGGCCCCATGCACAGGACCCCAGGCCCTACGCATGGGTGCGCTGCCAGGCCCCACAAGTCACACGGGATGATGACATAACAGGAGAGTGACACAAGGAAGAGCCAAGATGAGACACACTGAAAAACCAGGAACTAAAGTGGCACAGGCGGTAGGACGCCTCTCTCCCACATCGGAGGTTCCAAGGATTGAATCCCAGTGAAGACAGGAGAAGGACAAGAAGAGAGTGCAGGAAACGGACACAGAGAGTTGCCCAGCGAATGGACACAAAAACAGCAAAAAAGGGGTGGGGTGGGGTGAGGGTAAAAATGGATAAAAGTAAATAAATAAACAAATTCTTAAAAAAAAAAAGTATAGGGGAGTAAGATACAGACTATAGTTAGAAAATTGTTAATAAATGTTTCACAACAATGCAGGGTGTTTGTGGGGGTGATGTGTGGGAGCCCTGTATGATGTTATGCATGTTTGTTTTGTAAGTTCACAATGTTTACTGAACACTTATAGTTTATGTATGTTCATGTATGAATGATATACTTCAATAAATTGTTTTTAAGAAACAGAAATTCTATACCTCAAAAAGACAAATAACCCAATTAAAAATGGGCAAAGGACTTAATAGGCATTTCTCCAAAAAAGATACAAGAATGACCAATAAGCACATGAAAAGATACTCAATATCTTTAACCTTTAGGGAAATGCAAATCAAAACCACAACGAGCTATATCTCACATCCACTAGAATGGCTATTATTTTTAAAAAATGTGTAAGTGCTGTCCAGGATACAGAGAAATAGGAACCACTGTACATTTTGGTAGGAATGTAAAATGGTATAGCTGACAAGGAAAAATTTGGCAGTTCCTCAAAAAGTTAAACATGGAACTACCATATAATCAGGCAGTCCCACTTCTGGGTATATACCTAAAAGAATTGAAAACAGTGACTCAGATATTTTTACACCAGTGTTCCTAGCAGCATTATTCACAATAGCCAGAAGGTGGAAGAAACCCAAATGTCCATCAACAGATGAATGGACAAACAAAATGTGGTACATACACACAATGAATTATTATTCAGTCTTAAAAAGGAAAGCATGCCACTGAATCTTGAAGCCATCATATTGAGTGACATAATCAGACAAAAAGGGGCAGATATTGCATGTTTCTACTTACATGAAATGGCTAGAATACGCACTCTCATAGAGATAGAACATGATACAGGTACCAGGGGCAAGATGAGGGGAGGCAGAATGGGGTGTTAATACACAATGGGTGTGGGGTCTCTGTTTGTGGTGATGGGAAAATTCTGGTAATGAATGGTGGCAAAAGCAGCACAACATTGTGAATGTGATTAATCCCACTGAATGACTGAGATGTGATAGTTTATGTTGTAAATATGCTTCCACAATGAAAAAAAAAGCAATGAAGAGATAATGACAATTAAATGCAACAAGTGATCCTGTATGAGAGCTGATAATGGAGGAGAAATGGCTCAAAAGGACATTATTGGGACATAGAAAAAGTTTTATATCAATGTTAAATTTCTTGAACTTGATAGTTGAACTTAAGGAGTTTACATAAATGAATACCCTTGTTCTTAGGAAATATACAAGGAAGTATTATGTGTTCAAGAAGCACGATATATACAACTTATTATTTTTTAAAATTATTTCTCCCCACCGCCCCTCCCTCATTGTTTGCACTTGCTGTGTCTGTTTGTTGTCTTCTTTTTTCTTTGTTTCTTTAGAAGACACCAAGAACTGAACCTGGGACCTCTGATATGGAAGGGAGGTGCCTAATTGCTTGAGCCATTTCCATTCCCTGCTTTGCTGTATCTCTAATTATGCTTTTCCTCCTGTATCTCTTGTTGTGCCATCTTGTTGCGTCAGCTTGCGCCTGCCCGTCACATCAGCTTCCTGCCTTGCTCATATTCTTTAGGAGGCACTGGGAACCTCTGCTCCCTGCTTTGTTGTGTCTTTCATTATGTTTTCCCTCCTGTGTCTCTTGTGTCATCTTGTGCTAGCTTGCTGCACCTGTCCGTTATGCCAGCTTGCTATCTTTTTTAGGAGGTACTGGGAACCAAACCACGGACCTCCTATGCTGTGTGTGGAGCTCAATTAGTTGAGCCACATCCACTTCCCACAACTTACTTTCAAATGTTTAGAAAAAAGAGAGGGAGGGAGGGAGGGAGGGCAAATGTGGCAATATGTGGATCTGGGTATCTGGGAAGGAGGTATGTTGGAGTTATCTGCATGGATTTTTTATTATATTTACAACTCTCCTCTAATTGGAAATTATTTCAAAATAAAAAGTTAAGGAAAAAAATAACATCAAAAACAAAACAAAAACTCCATAATATTACTTTATTGGGATTAAGAAATATGTGCAAATTTAGAGATTTCTGTATTGAGAACAATTAGGAAAATTAAGTCTATCAGAGTGTCAATCTTCTAATTACATTTTATATGTGTAATTGGGTAATTGAAATAAAATTATTATTTTTGGTTGAAATCCTTTAAGTTTGTAGAATATTTAAGAAGAGAATTTTCTTTTAAATTTTAACACACTTATAAGTTTATGCATTGGATTTATAGGAAGTATTTAAGCACTTAGGGAAGTTTATTAATCAGACAAATTTTAAAACTAAATAACAAATATTTAAACACATAATGCTTTAAAATGTTTAACAATTTTATAAATTGAACCAAGTATTAGGCAAAGATCCTTAAAAGTGATTTCAAAACTCTGCTTGGTGTTAAAATAAAATAAAGTTAGTAAGTTGAACATTAATGTTTAAGGAAAAACTATACTTTCAAATCTGTAACTTCAATAAATTGATTAACTTTCAAAACCTAAAAAAAATAGACAATGTAAACTCATGCTTTTAATATATAAGGACACACATAAATATTAGCATAGATATTGGGCTGTGTATATACATACATATGTATACACATGTACATGCTCCCTAGCTCTACCTACTCTAGCACAGATGAGGATACCTGGTATCCAGATCTTAGCTTCTAAATGCTATTTCCAGGAAAAAGATGTGGCTCAAGTTATTGGGCTCCCATCTACCATATAGGAGGTCTGGGGTTAGATTCCTAGGGCCTCCTGGTGAAATGCAAGCTGCTCATGCAGAGTGCTAGCCCGTGCAGGAGTGCTAGCCCATGCAGGAGTGCTGGCCCATGTGGAGAGCTGGTGCAGCAAGATGATGCAACAGAAAAAGACACAGAGGAGAGACAATAAGAGACACAGCAGACCAGGGAGCTGAGGGGGTACAAGAGATTGAGCGCCTCTCTCCACTTTGGAAGGCCCTAGGATCGGTTCCCGGTGCTGCCTAAAGAGAAGACAAGCAGACACAGAAGAACACACAGAGAGCAGACACAAGCACAAAACAATGAGGGGGTGGGGAGAGAAATAAATAAATAAATCTTTACCAAAAAATGCCATTTCCACTAAAAGGAACCACAGTTCTTCAGAAAAATGGCTGATTTCATGGACTGGGGCAGGCAAAGCACAAGGTAAGTTGAGAACTTCCTCTTGTAGTAGAGAGCAAGAAAGTATTCAAAGGCTGATGGGCATATGTCAAAAAGACACAGAAGCTAACTTAAAGGAGCTCCCATTGGCCAAATCTGGGATAAATTTAGCATCAAAATAAATCATAATAATATTGAATTAAAATCCATTGAATAAAATAGGAAACCATAAATCTATATTGATATAAGCACATACATACATAGATTAATTAAAAGTTCAATGAGGAAAACTCCGTTATTTCATTTTCTCATTAATTGTATTTGGCTATTTTATTGGCTTCATTTTTGAAGAAGTTTTGGATCACAGAAGGGTTACAACTGTGGCAGGGGAGGATCATTGGTGTAGGGTATCAGTGATGGGGGATACATGGGAGGAAGCTTACCTGGGCATACATAGAAGGCATATAAATGTATTCAAATGTTCATGGGGCATTGTCATAGTGGGTGGAGATTTACACAATAACTGAAGATATATCAAATTCCCATCCTGGAGAGCTCTGCCACATTCTCTAATTGACCACCAAGAATCCCCCAAGTACAGGGGCAATGACTAGTGAAGGTGGATGGTCTATTGATGGGCCCTTGATATTGATGACTGTGTTTATGAAACTTTATTCTTGAAGTGGATACTTAGCCTAGTATTATAGGGTGCCTAAGAGTTGCCTCCTGGGAGCCTCCTTGTTGCTCAAATGTGGCCTCTCTCTAAGCCAGACTCAGCATGTAGATACACTGCCTTCCCCCCAGCATGGGACATGACCCCTGGGGGTGAGCCTTCATGGCACCGAGGCATTACTACCAAGCACCAACTAGCAATGCAACTGGAAAAAGACCTTGACCAAAAGGGGGAAAAGGTAAAGACAAATGAGTTTATATGGCTAAGAGACTTCAAAGTGAGTCGGGAGATGATCTCAGAGGTTATGTTTATGCATATCTCAGCAGGATCTCACTGACTACCCCAAATAGTGGGGCTCCTGAGGGCTGTGGAGACATCCAGATACTATAGTCAGGGCAGATAGCTCTGGAATTTGGTACCTTGCCAGTGGGTCCTACTTTGGAATTTATGCTCCCCAGGGTGACAGAGCTGAACTCAGTTGTGGTTTCCCTACATACGGCTCTTCTGTTCTTCCATTTGAACCTATAATTAGTACTAGAGTTGATAGGTGTACATCCAAGAGACTTAAATCTTTGGGCTGTCCATGTGCTAACTTGGCCTTGAATCTCAACGGAGTTGCAACACCTACTCTCCAGTTCATTGGTCTCACCCAGGACAACTAAAAAAGAGGTGATGATGGACAGCTACCATACCAAGGAACCAAGAGAGTCCGCAATTGCAAGCAGGAGAGTCCCATCCATTGGCCCTAATGGATCGCAGCCTCCTCTTAATTAGAGGTGGAGTAAACATCACCATCCCAGAATCCTCGGGATTGGGGAATGAACTATGGACTAAAGTAGACTTACTGGTATTCTACTACAGACTTATTGTGACTCTAGCAATGGAATAAATTATATCACTGATGTGGAGGCAGTTGCCACTGGAGGTTCTGAGGGCAGGGAGAGGGAAAAACAAGTGCAATGCAGGGGCATTTTCGGGACTTGGGAATTGCCCTGAATAACACTGCAATGACAGATACTGGCCATTATATATCTTGCCATAACCTACAGAATTGGGTGGAAGAGAGTGTAAAACTACAGTGTAAACTTTAATCCATGTTTAGTGACAATGCTCTAAAATGTGCTCATCAATTACAATGAATGTACCTCACTAATAAAGTGTTGTTGGTGTGGGAAAATGTGGGAGGTATGGGGGACAGGGTATATGGGAATCCCCTATGTTTTTTATGTAACATTTATTTAACCTATCTTAAAAAAAAAAAAAAAGCAGGTGTAATATGGTGACATTTTTGGGACATTGTAATTGTCCTGAATGATGTTGCAGTGACAGATACAGGCCATTACATATCTTGTCATAACTTACAACAATGTGCGGGAGAGTGTTTAAACTATAAAGTAAGCTATAATCCACACTTAGTGGCAATGCTCCAATTTTAACAAATGTACCACACTAATGAAGGGTGTTGTTGAAGTGGGAAAATGTAGGAGGTGTAGGGAGTGGGGCATATGGGAATCCCCTACACATTTTATGTAACATTTATGTAAACTAAGTATCTATTTTTTAAAAACTGGATTAGGAATGGGTAATTTCTATAGTTTCAAAGTACTTCCAAATAAAGTACTTATAGGAAAAAACAGATTACTCCTTAATCAAGTAATCACACGTGATAGGATGCTATAAGAACACAGCATCATATCTGGGGTGGTCCTGCCAAGCATAACCAGATTCTAATCATGAGGAAGCAGCAGACAGGCCCAAACTGAGAAATATTCTACAAAATAACTTGCCAGCAATTCTCATAAATATCAAGGTCATGAAAGTCAAGGAAAGACTGAGGATTTGTTTAGTGAAGGAGACTAAAGAGCCATGACAATTTAATCCAGCCATGGGATTCAGTATTGGATCCTTTTACTAAAAAGGGCATTATTGGGAGAATGGGTGAAATATGAATGGGTCTGAAGATCCAATAGAGGTAATTTCTCAGTATTAGTTTACTGATTTTGAGGGCCCTATTGTGGTTATTAGGAGAATATTCTTGTTCATGGTTTTCAGAGTGATAGGGCAACTTTCAAATGGTTCGGAACAAAAGTTCTTTGTACTGTATTTCCAAGTTTTCAGTAAGTTTAAGTTTGTCTTGAGATAAAAAGGGAGTTATGAGAAAGATTTACTCTTCCTATTGTATTGTGATACATAGTGGTTCTGACAGTGAAATGTTACCATAATCTGGGTGAATGTAGAGGTATTTAACATGGTTGGTAGTTAGAAAAGTCTCCATGGAGCAGTTTGAATTTGGAAAAGATGTAGATAGGTAGAGATGTCTAGGAGGAAACCCTTCCATGTAAAGAAGGGCCCCGCCTTCTCTTACAAGCTAAGATTTTGAACAGGGACAAGGGAGGCAGTATAGAACAGCAGCTAAGATTATGGGCATTGGAAGACGACCAGGACCCAAATGCTCATTTTGTTTTTATCCAGGCATGTGACATATGACTATCTGAGTCTCAATTTCATTATCTGCTTTATCATCTGTCAGATGAGAATAAAGCTGATGCGTGTGTGTGTATGAGAGAGAGAGAGAGAGAGAGAGAGAGAGAGAGAGAGAGAGAGAGAG
>JAKSZT010054487.1:16153278-16166438 GCA_026826555.1 Tolypeutes matacus
GAGAGAGAGAGAGAGAGAGAGAGAGAGAGAGAGAGAGAGAGAGAGAGAGAGAGAGAGAGAATTCCATGATATTGTGTATGCTGAGCTCAGGGCTCAGTGCAGCTCCTGCCTCATAACAGTATTAGTGATGATGCTGGTGATGACCCGAACTATGCTTTAGGGAAGGTGACCTCTCCATGTTGTGAGGGAGGGATCGGCTCAGAGACAGAAGGCTGATAGAGGTTGGCCAACTAGGAAACCATCCGCAGCGGTTCAGATGTGGGGCCATGGAAGTCTACTTAGAATGGAAGGTTGGGGGCAGATAAAAGTTTACTAGGGGTCACTTCCCTCCGCATTCGGCACTTGGGTGTGGGTACGCAGGCGGGTTCAATATGCCTATCGAAAAGTGTTATTTCTGTTCGGGGCCGATCTATCCCGGCCATGGCATGATGTTCGTCCGCAATGATTGTAAGGTGTTCAGATTCTGTAAATCCAAATGTCATAAAAACTTTAAAAAGGAGCGTAATCCTCGCAAGGTCAAGGTGGACTAAAGCATTCCGGAAAGCAGCTGGTAAAGAGTTTACAGCGGATAATTCATTTGAATTTGAAAAACGTCGAAATGAACCTGTCCAGTACCAGCGAGAGCTATGGAATAAAACTATTGATGCAATGAAGAGAGTTGAAGAAATTAAACAGAAACGCCAAGCTAAATTTATAATGAACAGGTTAAAGAAAAACAAAGAACTACAGAAAGTTCAGGACATCAAAGAAGTCAAGCAAAAACACCCATCTTATCCAGGCTCCACTTGCAGGCAAAGGAAAGCAGCTGGAAGAAAAAATGGCGATACAGCAATTACCTACAGGATGTGCACATGGAAGATATTTCTTAAAAATCTCCTTGTAACCTTTCTACACGTTTATTTGGAAATATCTGGAGGCTTGGGACTTCTAAATTATTGATTTATTTTTTACGTAAGGTCTCTCAAATGAAAGGTGATTAAAAATACATCTCTCTTGCATTACTACCTATAAAACATCAGATGTTATGGATGTTAGATTGTATCTCAACTTCAAACCTTCACTGATAAGTTATATCATGTAAATTATGAAAATCTTGAGTGTAATTATAGAAGTGAATTATGGGCATAAAATGGTCATGTCATTTGGATAATGTCCATAGGTAGCACATAGATAAGAATAACTAATGACAAATTCATGGCTAATGAAACATAAAATATTTTTTTTTTTGCAGTAAAATACTCCCTTTATTAATGTTTTAGAATAAGGAATTAACAATCTATATGGCAATTGGCCTCAAATGATACTTTCATTTTAAGATTTCCTGTTTTGGTTTACTACCATCTTAGATGAGCATGTTGGTCCTCAAGATTGAAGCCTAATTATGTTGGACTGTTCTGACCTGGTTTAAGTGTACTGTTCTGATAGCCAGTTTTGGAAGTTATGGGTGAGAGTTGAATAATCTTTTCCTAAAATGATACTAAATTCTATTAATTTCCACTAACTTGAGATTCCTGGTGGAACAAGCTTTATTTTTTCCAGCTTGGCACTAATTTAGATGAAGAGGAATCCCTGTGCCTTTTAAAATTTGTTGCATTGTTTTCTTTGCAAAAGCTTCTGTTGATTTTTGAAAATAGAGTGTATGGGTAGAGCATCAGTTTATTATTTGCACATGAAATAAAATCATTTCTAAAGTAAGGGCCTATATATTTATTATTTAAAGGTACTAAACAAAGTATGAAGTGTGTTTAGGCTACTGATTGAGCCCTATCTTGGCCATTTAGCATAACATAAAGCTCAACATTTTTCAGATATCTATCTACACTGAATTTTTATATTTAGTTGTTCAAGAGCAATATAGTTAGCAGTCATGGAAAAGTATTTTCTTGCATATATATCTTACAAAATGTAGGAACACAGGAAAAAAATCCCCACATTTGGAAAAGTTAACTCATTTCTTAAAAATAGAAACCCTGGAAAGATATTTATCCTGTAGATAGGAATTTGAAAAGAACTGGCTTATTTTATAATATCTTTATGAAGTAGGTAGCAGTATTCTTATAAAGGTGAAAAAATTGAGGTCTGGGTAACCTTCCCCTTTGCCACATAGCAAGAGATTGCGTGTCTATTCTGTTTTTATGTAGAAGGGGTTTTATGTAGACCTAGAGTCTAATGGGTTTATTTTTAGTGCAGATTTATTGTGTACATTTGAATACTGACTGAAGACAACTTTGTAAAAGTTTCCACTGCAGCTTGCTGAATTAAAAGTGTTGAAAAGACAAGGGGAAAAAAGCAATATTAAAAAAAAAAAAAAAAAAAAAAGTCAATTTCAAGGGCTCTGGAAGAATTTTCCAAAGTATCTAATTTTATTGATATAAAGCAGAATTGAAAAAGTGACCCATAAATTTTACCCTCCATGTCTTCCTACTGAGTATATCAATCAGCCTGGTGTTGATTTGAATCATTCTTGTATGTATTGATCACTTTCTTTTTAAAGTAGAAATGACCATTTTCTTTAGAATGTATTCGTGCCTTCTGATTGTAAGAATCTCTCTCTTCTGATGCCATGGGGTGAGTCTCTGACTGAAGCTGTCCTATTTGAACACTCCCTGTAGGTTGTGACTCTTAATCAAGTGAAGCTGTCATGTGGGGTTAAAGGTAATGCTTCTACCACATTACCTATTCTGGGTCACACCTGGCCTGTTCTGATTCTCCAGCCTCCCGTTGATTCTGTGGTCCCCTATAATTCTGCCAATAAATTCCTTGTTGCCAAAAAAAAAAAAAAAAAGTTTACTAGGAAAAATTCTACAGGTTTTAAGCAGCCAGCTAAGCTCAGGACAATCCCTAGTAGGTTCAAGACTGCTCTGAGATGCAGTCTCCAGAGGAGAGACGAGGAGTGCCATTCCTGATTAGGGTCATCAGAAGTTATTGGTTTCTCTAAGGAGAGCTCTAAGTCCAGTTCTCTCTAGCTTTGCCCTTCCAAGCTTATAAGTGGAAACAAATATATAGACATGTACCTTTAGGCTCATTTCATCCTTGCTCCTCTATTCCTCCTGCTGTACCTTTATTCTTGCTTCCCCCCATCTACGATCCTTACTTCATATTCAGCTCAGGCACTCAAACACCTAGATCAGGGCTTCTTAATCAGGGGTCCATGAGCTTGAATTGAAATAAAAAAAAAACACACACAAAAAAACACCCACCATTATTCTTGTGGGGATATGTTGGTGCAGGCATGATATCTTTATTAAATAATACACAGTATAGTGTGGAATTAGTAAGGGACCCGTGGTTTTCACCTGACTGGCAAAGGGGTCTGTGGAACAAAAAAGGTTATGAATCCCTGGCCTAGATGGTTTTCAGGTCTTGTTCAAGATTTGCATCTTCTCCAGGCCTGAGAGTATCATCAGCAAGTGTAGGATGGTTGAGAGCATGAAGACTTCCCAAAGACTGTCCATGCCAACTCCTTACTTTACATTCTCTCCCTAGTTATACATAGAGATGGTGGCATCCCTTCTTCTGTTTGCTTATATAATATACTACAATAGCATGGCTCTCTGTTTCCTCTGCACACATTTTGTCTCACCTACAAGACAGCCAGCTCTTCCAGGGCAGGTGCTATGTCTCCATAGCAACCACCACTGTGAAGAGCAGAGTAGTTGCTCAATGCGTGTTTGAAGAACCAAGTTAAAATGAGAATGATGACAAAAATAAAATCATACTTTTCCTATTTAATTAAAAGAGGAAGCATAAAAGTATATTTTTGGTATTAAATAAAATATGAAGTTAACTGTTCCTGGGAAGATCAAGTGTGGTATTTGAGAACACAGGCCTGGAGTCAGCCGCCTGGGTTGCATTCCAATCCCTGCTCAGTTTTGGAATCCTGGGATTAGTAGTAGCATTTACCTCCTAAGGTGGTGTATTAAATGAGAACATACATGTAAAGAACATAGAGTTTCTGGCACATAGTAACTCAGTGATGGTTAGCTATTATGATTACATTTTTCCTCAAAATTATGACTAGGTCATATAATGTATAGCTCTGAAATTCTTTCAGGGATATCATTCTCTGGGAGATCTTGGCTGGGAAACGTCCAGAGCAACCTACCGGGACTCTGGTAGGGAGAAGAAGAAATCTTGTATCCAGTTTCTTTTTCTGGCTACCTTTATGAAAGGAAAGCTGTGGCACTCAGGAATGATTGAGCTGGTACAAAAAGATTTGAGACTCCCGGCCTTAAAGTCTCACTCCTCCCCCACGATAAAGTCACTTCCTTCCAAGTGCTAGTTCCACTTTTTTTCTCTAAAGCTGAAATTCAAGGCTGCCCTTGATAGTAATTTTAACCGATTTTGACCACATTCTCTGAGGTAGCATAGAATTTCTGCCACATTGTGTGCTAAATTTAACGAATTTCTCCCAGTTCTCTGAAGTAGAATGGGGGAATGGGGAGAAAAGGAAGCACAATTAGAATGATTTAGTACTTCTCCAGGACTGAAGCAGTAACTTGGGCTGGAGGGCTATTCCATCGTTTGGGCTAGGGAGAGCTCATTGTTAAGCCACTCTCCAACTGTCTTAGTATGGAAGAGCATTTTATAGTGCATTTTATAGGGCTTTTCAACTGGTCCAAATTTATTTCTAGTAAGTCTAACTTAGGAGGTCCTAGGGCAGGGACTTTGTACAAATTGTTCATAGCTGTATTTCCTGTAGGTAAAATGGCACCTGATAAATTGTAGGTGCTTAATGTTGAAAGAATGACTTGACGGCGCCATGCATAGGAAACAGCACCAGTGCAATTGGTCTCGGGCTCTGGGAGTAAAACCTGGCTTCTCCTGAAAAGGCCTGCAGTTGTTAGACCTGAATTTCTCACTATATTCTTCTCTTGTTACTCTCCCAAAAGCTTTTGCTCCTTTGGCAGCATGGGCTTCTATTTTTCACTCTAGGATGCAGGCTGAGTGGTGGGTATTAAAGCTACTTCTGGGTATTTTTATTTTTGTTCATATTCTGGAGATAAAGGACTGCATCTAATATGTTATTAAATTCAGGCCTCTGACTTGTGCCTTAAGAATATATCCTTTTATGGAACTGAATTCTTCCTTCTTCCCTTATATGAGTGAGTACTTGGGGCCATAGGAAGAGTAGCATAGAGTTGAATCAAATACACAAAATACTCTTGTAATTGTCATATCAGTAAAAACGGTTATGCCCATCACTGTCCACTAGAAAGGATGAATATCTATGTGCAAGATATTCAACCATTCTTGCACAGAGAAGATTTTCTAATTAAAAAAGGCATAATTCAGCTCATTTAACACATTACATATGATGCCAATGTATTTCAATTAGAGATTAAAATTATCAATTCTGTGGAGTTTTTAAGTAAAAAGATCCATAATGTGGTGATATTCCATCCTAATTAAACTACAGTTAGAACAATCAGCTGCAAACAACAAAGGGTAATGTCCTTTAAAGGAATTTCACAAGGATTATTTGACTCAATGTAAAAAAATGTTAACTGAGAGATTGAGAATCACAGTGTGGTCTTCTAAATCCTTCCGTATGTTACATTTGGTGAGATCAGTCACGCCATCTGAATTAAAGCTAGAGATGGATATCTAAATCAGCGTGACCATAAAACAAACATATTGGTTAATGGAGAGCAGGTGGAAGACAATTAGAGAGAAATCTCTGGAATCATATCATTGAGGACCTTGCTCTAGGTATGCTGGAAACCACTGCACAATCCTCCTTTCTAGACCCAGATGTAAAGATTTTGCATAAAATCTCAGAGGGGGAAGACTGGAAGGATAATGGTACTTAGAAAAACAAAAAAGATGAGGAACGTACGTAGGAAAAAAAAAAAAAAAAAACCAAAGATGAGGAACAGTCTGTCAGCAGCATGCACTCAAAAAACCCCATACAAAACATTTAGGAATAAATCTAACAAAGGATGTAAAGGACTTCTACACAGAAAACTACAAAACATTATAAAAAGAAATAAAGAAAAACTCAGTAAATGGAAGGACATTCCATGCTCATGTATTGGAAGTCTAAATATTGTTAAGATGTCCATCTACCCAAAGCAATTTATAGATTCAACACAATCCCAATCAAAATTTCAACAACCTTCTTTGCAGAAATGGAAAAGCCAATCATCAAATTAATATTGAAGTTACTGTTAGGGGCTGTGAATAGCCAAAGCCATCTTGAAAAAGAAGAACAAAGTTGGAAGACTCATACTTCCGATCTTAAAACTTATTACAAAGCCACAGTAATCAAAATAACATAGTACTGGCACAAGGACAGACCTATAGACCAATGGAATCAAACTGAGCCCTCAGAAATCAATCCTTACATTTATGGCTAATTGATTTTTGACAAGGGTGCTAAGTCCACTTAATTGGGAAAGAATAGTATCTTCAACAAATGCCAGTGATCTTGGAAATCCATATGCAAAAGAATGAATGTGGACCCCTATCTCACACCTTATACAAAACTCAACTCAAAATGGATCAAAGACCTAAATAAAAGAGCCAGAACGATCAAACTCCTAGAAGAAAATGTTGGGAAGCATTTTCAGGACCTTCTGTTAGGCAATGATTTCTTGGATTTTACACCCAAAGCATAAGCAACAAAAAGAAAAAAATAGATACATGGGACCTGCTCAAAATAAAAAACTTTTGCGCCTCAAAGAACTTTATCATGAAAGTAAAACAGCAACTTAAACAATGGGAGAAAATACCTGGAAACCACATATCTGGTAAGTTTTTTTTTTTTTTTAAGATTTATTTGTTTGTTTTTCTCCTCCTTTCTCATTGTTTGCACTAGCTGCCTGCTCCCTTTTGTCTGTTTGTTGTGTGCTTGTCTCTTTTTTTTTTAGAAGGTACCAGGAACCAAACCCAGGACCTCCCATGTGGTAGGCAGGAGCCCAATCACTTGAGCCACACCTGCTCCCTGAATGTTTTGTGTCTCATTGTGTCTCCTCATTGTATCATCTTGTTGCATCATCTCACTGCACCAGCCCTTTGCATCAGCTGTCTTGCTCATCTTCTCTAGGAGGCACTGGGAACTGAACCCAGGACCTCCCATGTGGTAGGCAGGTACCCAATGGCTAGAACTACATTTGCTTCCCCTGGTAAGCATTTAAGTATCCAGGATATATAAAGAAATCCTTCAACTCAAAACAAAAAGACAACCCAATTGAGAAAATTTGAGGTCCTGTGAGCGGGTGAGCCGTCAGGCCCCGCCGAGCCATGCAGCAAGATGATGATGTAACAGGAGAGTGACACAAGGGAGAGCCAAGACAAAATGCACCAAAAACCAGGAACTAAGGTGTTGCAGGCAGTAGGATGCCTCTCTCCCACATGGGAGATTCCGAGGATCGAATACCAGTTAAGACAGGAGGAGAATGACGAGAAGAGAGAGCAGGAAACAGACACAGAGAGTTGCCCAGGGAATGGACACAGAAACAGTAAAAATGGGGATGGGGGTGGGGGGAATGGATAAAAGTAAGTAAATAAGTAAATAAATAAATAAGTAACTCCTTTAAAAAAATGTATAGGGGAGAAAGATACAGACTACAGTTAGTAGTAATACTTTGACGATGTTCTTTCATGATTTGTTAACAGATGTTTCACAACAATGTGGGGTGTTAGTGGGGGGGTGATGTGTGGGAGCCCTGTATGATGTTATGAATGTTTGTTTCATAAGTTCACGATGTTTACTGAACACTTATAGTTTATGTATGTTCATGTATGAATGATATACTTTAATAAATTGTTTAAAAAAAAAAAAAGAAAAATACTTGGATATTTCTCCAAAGAAAATACACAAATGGCCACAAAGTATATGAAAAAATGCACATCATTAGCCATTAGGGAAATGCAAATCAAAACCAAAATGAGATACCATTTCACACCCATTAGAATAGCTGCTATGAAAAAATCAGAAAACAAAATTGTTGGAAAAGACATGGAGTGATAGGAACACCCAGTCATTGTTGGTGGGAATGTAAAATGGTGCAGCTTTATGGAAGACATTTTAGCGGTTCCTCAGAAAGTTAAACACAGAATTATCATATTACCTGGCAATCCTACTTCTAGGTATATACCCAAAAGAATTGAAAGCAGGGACTTGAACACATATTTGCATACTTATGTTCATCGCAGCATTATTCACAATTACAAAAATATGGAAGCCACCCAAGTGTCCATCAACTGATGAATGGGTAAAGAAAACGTGGTATAAACACTTAATGGAATATTATTCAGCTGTAAAAAGGAATGAAGTCCTGATACACAAAACAACATGGATGAACCTTGGAGACACCATGCTCGGTGAAATAAGCCAGACACAATAGGACAAATATTGTATAATCTCACTGATAAGAAATAATCAGAATAAGCAAACTCAGAGTCAGAATCTAGATTATAGGTTACTAGGGAATGGGGTAAAGATAGGGAATAGGGAGTTAAGGGATTCCTGTATTTTATGCTTGATTGTTCTGTAACCTGCAACTTCTCTATTAACAACAAACAAAAACAACCCATACAGATGGGATACAGCACTTTTATTTCTGAAAGAGACCCTCACTTTGAAGTCTGTTCTTTTAGCCAGACCTCTGCTAGGCTTAAGGATCTTTCTTAATAACAAGATAAATCAAAAGAAACATCTCACACTTCACAAGGATGCACTATTAGTACTAGATGCTATGGAAATAGACCAACAGAGCAGCTAATGGATATGCAGCCAATGCCCTAGACAAAAACACCACTTTTTTTGTTCTTAAAGGATGAACTATTTTGAAAAAGACTTTTAGGATGGCAAAGACAATGATGGTTACTTGCCAAATTGCTATTTGTCCTAAGAGAATATGGAACAAAAAAGTCATTAGTTGGTATTGATCAATTACCTGGAGTTCTAGTCTGGAAATTTGGCTTGATTTATAATGCAGGTTTGTCTCAGACACCTTGGCTCTCAGGGGGATGAGATCTGTCTCTGAGATGCTGTCTTCACCTTGACAGAATTTTCAGAGATTACCAGGCTGTGCCACTTCAGAGAGGTGTATTTACCTCCTATAAATACTTGGATAATAAGGGTCACTAGGACAACTAAAACGTTCCTTGGCTGCTGCCAAGACCAAATTAAATTCTCAGAGAGTTTTGCTCATAAATGGTATAGCCGATTCATGATTTTCATTTCTTGGCAAGACACCCAAATGGCTTTTGAAGACCCTTCCAAAGGCAAAAGCAATTTCTCACCTTCAGATAAATAAATCCCAAGAGAGATAACAGACAATCCTCCTCTCTTTTGTTGGCATTCTCCTGGCTCCCCATTCTTGCAGTTTTCCCGCAGAAGAGCATTTTTCTCTAGAAATAATGCTATTTGGATATATGACTATCTGTCCTAACCCATTGATGCCATGCACTGATCTTAGTCAGTTTCTCTCAGGCCCTGGGACGCAGGCACCTCCTCACAGTCACCAAGAGTCCCTCTCCTGCAGATAATACCCTAGATCTATCAATATCTATTTCTGATACCTCAGCCTCCATCTTCTGAACTCCAAAAACTTGAATCTCTATTCCACTTCAGTGATCCATTTTACGGACAACTTTTGCTCCACCTCTAAAATCTTGTTTCAGTTTCCTACGCTTGGGGCACTAATTCCTAGTCTTCTGTTCTATCTGAGTTTTAATCTCATTTAAATATCTAGTCCCTAGGTCCCTCTGCTTTCTTCCAGGCACTCAGTTTCCTCTTAGCTTCCATTCTTTGCCTGCCCAAACAGGACACCGTAGTTGATAACATTTGCAATAATCTCACTATATAACTGCACACTGTTGCGCCCTCAACACCAAACCCCAAGCCTGGATCAGTGCTCCTATTTGCCGTCTCCATCCCTGCACCCAGAGAGACAGATCTGCTGGAGAAATGCAGACAATGTTTAGATCCGTGCATTATTATCTAACCTCAGTGGGACACTCAATCGTCTTGCATATTCACATACAGGAGATGTCAAATGAGATGTCCAGGAATGCAGGGCAGGCACAGGCTGTTCTTTACATGAGAAAGGCTATTGTTTGGAGTAGATGTTAGCATCTGACCCAAGGATGTCCACTCCAAAAGCCACACAATAACCTACCCTGTGGCCTGGCATGAAAAGGTGAGTTAAGTCCATTAGATCCTGTGCGGGCCATCTGAACTATAAGAATGGAAGGAATTTATCAGTTGGCCTGGGAAGAGACTGAAAGAGAAGCAGACATATAGAGGAGGTGAATCACATTAGTGGTAGGGCAGAGCCTCTTGCACACCCAGTTCTTTCTTTCTTTGTGTGTGCTATAGTTTATTATTTAGACAATAGGATAGAGAGAGTACACAAACAAGTACAACTTCTCTCTCAAACTGGGTATCAGATGGATGGGCCTAGCCAGGTTAGATCCAGGTCTGGTGGGACCTGAAGCTTCTACTATTTTGGGATACCCTATAAAGAAAAATAATGCAAAATTAACATGCTCAAGAAAAGAATTCAAACTCATTTTAAGATTGCTGCTACTTTGTATTAAGCTCCATAATTGTGTAATAAAATTACACTTATACAACATTCATTGACTTATTGATAAATCCGTTTAAGTTTTGTCACTCAACACTGTGTTTTTCTTTGGCCATTAACGAGTCGGTGGCAATTTTGCAAGATATTTTGTCAGGAACCACCAGACTTCATCAGGCCAAACTGTGCTAGGTACACAGTAAGACGCAATATATTTTGGGATGCTTAAAACATATGACCTAACACACAGATATGCTCCCTGCCTGTAGAAGTGCTACAGATTCGTGTCCTAAAAATACACATTCTAAAAACATAGAACTTTTATCTCACATGATTTCCCCAGATCAAACTTATAATTGTACTGCTTCATTACTAAACATATCCCTAGTAGAAGAGAATATCTGTTTTGACTAGATGGCAATGAGAAACAAATCTTTTGTGTATAATTATACATATCTGATGATATGATGAATTTTACACAGACTAGCTTCTGACTTTATAAATTTCAAAGCTTGTGTCTTTAAAACCATTTCTGGTTCTGGGTGCTATAGGACATGTTCATATTGCTTTACAGTATTTTCCCACTGACTTGCATAGTGGGTGAAAGGAGAGAGAGAGTAGTAACTACACTCCAAGTGACTTTGAGTCACATTAATACTATTCTACTTAACCCAAATGAAATATATCCTCAAGCAGACTTCCCTCAAAATATCCATGGCCATTCTAAAGGCAAGAGGATATGATTGGCAAAAGGTAAGCCAGAGTGAATAAGACAAGGGCCTTAACAAATTACAGTTACAATTCTTAATTTTGCCAATGCATACGAGCACCTGAACACACTGGAAAGAGCCTGTGCAGGGGAGGGCCCTGAAGCTTAAGCTTAAGTAAATTCATCTCCAGATCTGGATTCTCAGGGAAGATCAGCTCCTCTCATGTACTGGTTGATGAAGAGCCATCTTCCTTATCCTCTTTGAAGAGGACAAAAGTATAAGAGGTATTTAGGATGGATTCAAAGAGATAGTACTAGTATCTTTTGGACCAGGTAAGTTATTAAAATTTCTTGACAGCAAAAGAAAAGCAAGAGATTAGGTGTAACCTGCTGCCCAAATGACATGATAAAAATAATTCCCCAAGAGAGTAGCTTAATCCCAGTAGAAAACCAATCCTATTTACATAGCATGGATGGAAGCACCTAAGTGTCAGGCAGAATCAGCCCTGAAGTCAGTAACCCAGCCTCAGATCTCTGGTCAATGCGTAATCTCATGTCGCCTGGGATGGTAAATAGTCATGAATTGTCCACCCAATACTTCAACTCACTTGAGATGATAAAACTGTTCCCTTAGATCAGGGGTCAGCAAACTTTTCCCGTGAAGGACCGAATAGTAAATATTTTATTTAGGCTTTGCAGATTATCCAGTTTCTATTCCAACTACTCAGTTCTGCCCTTGTAAAAGCAGCAATAGCCAAAATGGCAATGAGAGTGTGCAGATGTATTCCAAGAAAACTTGATTTACGGACAATGAAATTTGAATTTCCCATAATGTTCATGTGTCACAAAATATTGATTTTTTTTTTCAACCATGAAAAAACAAAAAGATCCTTAATTTAAAGGCTATACAAAATCAGGTTGGCAGGCTAGATTTTGCCCTGGCCATAGTTTGCTGACCCCTATTCTAAAAACATGCAGAGGAAAGATTAAGCTGATGGTAGGTTTGGAGAAACACCACTTTCATGTTCTACATTTCTAGGTAGAGAATATTTCTCAAATTATGAGTAATATTGTGCATCTGTTTAGTAGGCATCATGCTGAAGATATAAAATATGTCACCTCAAGGTACTCAAATGCACCTTTTCTACCTGTGACTTGGATAACATGCCTGGAATGTTTCTTCCCTTACTGATATGCTCAAGAGCACATCACTTAGAGAATAGTACCAATGCAGCTCCATGGGCACAAGCTAATTTGGTACAACATCCCTTGGAGCCAAACAGACTGCACCTTGAGTGCCAGACACATTCATTGCTCTGGCTGTTTGCACATGGTGTCCTCTTTCTGTGATGGTGATCCTTATGGGTCTCTCTTATTAGCATGAATTTTTGAAACACAAGTGGCTTTTTCACAGAACGATTTAGTGCCAATTACTTGCATTTTTAAGAAAAATCAGTTCAGTAACAGTACATAAATAAGAGTCTAGTTTTTGAACCTTTGAGTATACAAACATTATTGCATTTATGAGTCTAAATATAAAATAAGAATTTTATCGTCTCTTGTTCTTTGATTAATGTTTGATCATTTTAAATTGAACAGAAGAAACATCCTTAAATAATCAGGCCCATTTACAATTTAGTGTATCAAATTCCCTTACAGCGCATACATAAATTTATTCAATGAATTTTACTTCAAATGCTTGATCAGACAAGCTGACCACCTAAACAAATAAAACATTTACAAGTACTTAAAATATGGACACTCTCAGGTTCTTCTAAGCATTCCATTTTTGTTTACAAGTGTAGTTAACTTGTCTTCCATCTTTCAACTTAAAATCAAAAGTATATAATCAAGTAAACATTTTAAATTAGAAGCCCCAACTAAGACTCAAAGTCTCTTAAACATTGCAAGCACAT
>JAKSZT010054487.1:16166448-16246640 GCA_026826555.1 Tolypeutes matacus
AGAAGCCCCAACTAAGACTCAAAGTCTCTTAAACATTGCAAGCACATGAAATATCAAACACATGCAGATCATCTTAATGACTGTAAAATCTATTACTAAACTTAATCTAAAAAGTAGAAATAATATGGATTGAATTACCTTCATTAATTCTTAGTTTTAAAACATCCTGGGGTTTAAGCCAGGGATCAGCAAACTACAGCCTGGGTCAAATCCGGCCAGCTGCCTGTTTTTGTATGACCCCAAGCTAAGAAAATCGTTTTTTAAAAAATGAAAGAACAAGAAGATTTGGGCATCCATAACTAATCTTTTTTTATAGGAACACAGCTAGAACCCTTTGTATAAATATCACCTATGGCTGTTTTTGTACCACAATGGCAGAGTTGAGTCACTAGACAGAGAACATCAGGCCTTCAAACCTAAAATATTTACTCTCTGGCCTTTTACAGAAAAAGTTTGTTGACCCCCTTTTAGAAGAAGATACAAGTCAGGCTGGGCTTGAAATTCCAAACCCAATTAAAGGATCTTTGTAACAGAAAGTTTTGCCTGAAGCCTATTTGGAGATAAAGAGCCAAAGGATTCTTTTAAAATATTGTTTATTCTCTCCCTTTCTCCCTAATTTACTCAGAAAACAACAAAAACAAAGACTGAGGTTAGGAAAGGGGGGGGGAAGGCAAAGGACAGAAAAAGTGTTTTTGGTATAACAACAGAGAACCCCACTCCCCGATTCATCTACCCACTCACCCTCACACCCATCCACTGTGAATCCAAGCAGCCTTTTAGGGTATATTGGCAGTTGCTCATCAGTGGGGGCATTTCTCAGGAAGTGCTCAGGAGGGAAGCTGCTCCTTTTGCTTTGGCCCAGGAAGCGCAGCCTGCAGCCTCCCTTTCCAGCCCCAGCTCTAGAGCTCTTATGAAGGAGATTCTGCTTTCTTTCCCAGCCATCTTCTCTGTATTTTGGTTCTCTTGTCTTGACAGATGGTTTTAACCAAGTATTTCAGCTAAGGCTTTTTCTTGAAGCAGTTCATCCTCCAAGTTAAACTTAACATTTTACCTTGTCTTTCCCGTCATTATATCAGGAAGTCTTATATGTGTTATTTGCATATATTTAAAAATATACAGTATAGGTATATATCTGATTCATATGGTTTTACTTTATATATTTCACACAATTTTTGTTCATAATATTTCCACAGCACGTCTGAGCAGAAGTAAAGTTATAACCAAGCAGTATGGTAGAATATGGAGGTCTCCCAATCCCTCTCTTACCAACACAAGTTGAGATAAAATCATTCAGATGAGAACAGAGAAAGTTCTGACTCTCTGGGTGCCTTTAGCTCTCCCTATCAATAACCTCATGAAAAGAAATGTTGAAATACTTCTAGACTATTTATTTAGGGTCCACTGTTTCCATTCCAGAAACATTAATGTTTTAAAATTAAGTAAGGAAGGCACTTGAAATAGAGAGGAAAGGAAGACACAGGATAGGAGAGGAAAATTTGTATGGAGAGAGAAAAAAAATAAGCCTAACAGTTAAAATAAACATAATTCCTAATTAATACTTTGACATCATGGCAGGAATTCTATAGCCCTTCCATTGTTTAATGAAACAATGCTTTAAAATAGCTGTGTTTTAAAAATTTAACTGCCCATGAATGAGCAACTCAAAATTGCCCCTTGAAATAGAAAATTACTCTCAAGCAAGAATCAGAACAGTTTGCTCAGTCAGAAAAGCAATTGTTTCTTACTGTTTGAGTTTTCATTAAGCTCAGTCCAAAGTGTACTTTGTTTATCAAAATGATGAGTGATGGAAAGCAGCAGCCAGAATTACATTAAAGATAGATGTTGGGATGCCATTGTTATCAGGACTTGCACAGACAGCCTTCAACTATGGTAGCAAGGAATGTGGTAGCTTTTTTAAATACATCTTTTAGCCCATTTAAAATTTTTTGTAAATCAATCTTTTTTTCAAAAAGGACTTGATCAAAACAATCTCAACAAATAATTCCAGGCAGAGCGCTCTCTCTTCAAAAGGACTTTGTGAGAGTGAGATAATACCCCTGCTAATGAACAATATACTTCATGCAAACAAAGCTTCAAAGACTTGTAGATTGTGGTTTGGAGGAGAAGGGACAATAAAAATTTAACATCAGAGCCAGGGCTCTGGGGCTATAGTTTATAGAAAATCAGATCTTGGGGACCTCTGAAAGCAGCTGCATGGAGGCACATTGTAGCATTCTCATTAGGGGATGGGTGAGAGCACAGCATTTCTAAAGCTTTCTTGATTCTGAAAACTATCTTACTTTATGAGCTCCTTCAGAAGTGTGAGGCGCCATTTCATCGTGTTTATGTGGTATTATGATGAGAGGCTGATGTAGAGTTGCCAACTTCTAAAAACATTCTTGCAATAAAATATAACATACGAAACAAATATACAGCTCAAAGAATTATTGCAAAGGGAAAAATCCATACCATAGGTGACCATACCTAGATGAAGAAACAAAACATCACCAGCTGCCCAGAGTGTTTCCACATAGCCCCTTTTCCCAAGTAGACCCTCATTTGTCTTCCCTAATGGAGACCACTCTCTTGATATCTATAAAAATCCATTTTTCATTAAGTGCTTCCTAATTTTCTCAACTGTTTTTTGATCATTTCCTGCCCCCCCCCAACTTTCTTGTCATCTTTGGGATTTTTCATTCTACATTTTCTCTTTATTAAATTTGGAAGTTATACCTTTCCTAAAGAATACCCTTTAACATTTCCTTTAGAGAGGGTCTGTTAACGATGAACTCTATCCTAGTGTTGTCTGAAAATATCTTTATTTCAGCCTTCATTCTGGAAAGATGTTTTTGCTGGATATATACTTACAGGTTGGTGGTGGTTGTTACTATTTGCAGTTAAGGCTATTATTCCACTGAATTCTGGCTTCCAGTGCTCCTGATGAGAAATCAGTTGTTAATCTGTTCCTCCTTTGAATGAAAACAGATTACATTCCCCATCCCATTCCAATTGCCCCCTTCCTGCTTTAAAATTTTTCTCTGTATTTGGTTTTCTTCAGCTTCCTTATGTTGGATGTGAATTTCTCCCTCCTTTCTTCTTCTTCACCATACTTTGTAAGTTGCAGACATAACACCAAGTAACCTCTAAATACTTTAGTTTGTATTTCCCCCAATCAAGGACATTTTCTTGCATAACTACAGCACAGTGATCAAATTCAGAAAAAATTTATACAAGAGTATTATTTATCTATGGATCTTATTCATATTTTGCCAGTTGTCTCACCAGTGTGTGTGTGTGTGTGTGTGTGTGTATGGCCTAGGATCTAATACGGTATCACAAGTTGTATTTAATTGACATCTCAGTTTTCTTTAATATGGAGATATTCTTCAGCCTTTGTCTTTCATGTCCTTGACATTTTAAGAGTACAAGTGAATTATTTTGAAGAATTGGGGCTTATTTGACATTTCTTCATGATTAGGCATTTTTGATTGGAATATTACAGAAGTGATGTGTCCTTCTCAGTGCATCATTTCAGAATGTACATGATGTTGATTTCTCTTAACTGGTGATGTTAACCTTGATCACTTGGTTAATGTGGTATATGACATATTTCTTCATTTTGAAAATGTACTATTTTTGCTTTTGAAATTAATAAGTACCTTGGAAAGGGGAGCATACTTTGCTTTTTCTTTAAATATTGCTTCTGTCCACATTTTTTATCCCTGTTTATGGGACTCTATGTTAGGTCTTTTCATTATATCATTTCTTATCTGTATTCTGTATTTTTCATTTTTCATTTTATTCATGCTTTTCTCTGGGTATTTCCTTCTGTACTTTTAAATCATTAATTCTTTAGCTATATCTAACTTGCTGATAAACCTATCCACTGAGATCTTAATGTCAGTTATTGTATTTTTTCAGTTCTGTTTTCCTTTTTTTTCCTTCCAATTCTGCAATATCATTTTATATAGTTTCTAGTTTCTTGCTGAATTTTTTTAAAGCCTGAGTTTTTATCTCTTCAAGCACAACAAACAAATGATGTAGTATGCCTGGTAATTCCACTATCTGGAGCCATATGAATCTGTTTCTTTTCCTTTGTTCTGGTTCCTATTAATGTTGTCTTATTGCCTCATATTGTTTGGTTATCTTTGATAGTATGTGGACATTGACTTTAAAAGTTATTTGTAGATATAATTTGAGGTTTAGGATGATATCTTTCAGAAAATATTTTTGTTTGTTTCTGGGTAGTACTATCTATCCATAATCACCTAACCCAATTTTAGGCCTTGAGATTTTCTGAGCTATCCAGATGTTTCAAAGTAGGCCAACCTGTTTCTGGTTCATCCTTACTCCTAGGATTCAGTTTTCAGGATTCCCAACCCAAAGTGTAGGTTTCATTATCAGGGTCTCTACCCTTGGCAAGCCCTGGGTTCCTACTTTGTCCCCTTTAATCCTGTCAATATGCCCCCCTGAGTCATTTAGCTCTCAGTCTGGGGCAGTAAACGGAGGCAAAAGTAGCTACAGATATTGGGGCTTACCTCTCTGGATTTTTTTCTTCACTTAGACTTTCACCAATGATTCCTTATCACCTTGTTTGTTTCTGATAATTTTTAGAAAGCGTTTTTTTAAAACCAGATTTGTCTTGAATGGGAGTGTTGTTTAAAATACTTGGTCTGCATTACCCAATTAGTATTTTCTAGGTTACACATTCTATTCTAGATGAGAATGTTAGGGTTTATATATTATAATGTTTTAATTTCAATCTTTGGTAATATGGAAAAACAAAACTTTGACCTTTTCCATTTAGTGGGTCACAAATGCTGCTTCATTTAAAGGCAACAACTTATTAACATACATTTTAAAATGAAATATTGTGTTGGGCTTGATTAGGAAACCAAATGTATACTAAGTATAGACTGAAATTTATCTCTGTATTATGGCATCAAAAATAGACAAAGTTCTTTTTTTGTACTTAAAAGCAGCTGATTTACTACTTTTATACCTTTTGTTTCTAAATTAATACATTTTCCCTTAGATGATGAATTAAGAGAAGTTTCATGCTAGTATTTACAAGTCCTTTCTCACGTGGAACACATGTGTATGGATAATCTATATTAGCAATAAAGGTAAAGCAAACTAGAAAATATAATAATTCCTCTTTTGAGTGTTATTTTTGAAGTAGGGCCATTTTAAAGTATTTTTCTAACATTTTAACCACATTCGTATAATTTTTGGATCTAGCAAAAATCTTGAAAGAAATTTACAGAATTATTACAATACTCTTATTAACTTGCAGCATTTTAACATCAGTGTATTTATGCTGACTTCGACAGGATTCATGTATAAAAATTTTTTTAAATTACGTGACTTAAGAATAATTGTCTCAATGGTTCAACAGCCATAGCAAAGAGCTAGTGATGCTCAGCTTAATGTAACTGTATTATATACCAATGCTGATTTGGTAAAAACTTAAAAGCTCTCAAATCATTCCATTTGGAGTGGGCAATGTTTAAATGTTGATCCTATTGATTTTAAAGCACCTAGAAATAGGTGCCATCACCATGTGAACAAATTGCAATTCTGAGAACACCATGGTGATACTCTGGAGATTCTCTTATAGTTAGAATTGCTAGACTAGGGGGAGGATTCCACTAGGGGAATTATAACAGTCATATTAAAAAATGGTATGGTGAGAATAAAATATTTTTTGATCTCAAGTTTAACAAATTGATTGGTTTAAAAAACACGGTAGAAACTGTGATTCCCTTCATAAACCACATTTGGTAACAACCATTATCAAGCCCAGGCTAAATGAAATGAATTAGTAATGGCACAAGCAGGATTTGAAGGCCACTTTTCTCAAGGGCATCAAAGAACTATCATATCTTAGTAGCCAATTCAAATGGCATGAAATAGTATTTGGTGCTGAGTGAGAGGCAGTTTTTATCCCATAAGAAAGTCCAATAATATCGATTTAGACACTTTTTAATCACACAAATTTAATATAAACTAAAAAGAATATTTCCTCAAAGAACCTCATTTTGCAAGAACAGAGATTTTCAAGAGAAGGCCATGAATGAATACTAGCCCTTTCAGAAATGCTGAAGCTGAGATTGTGGCATTAATCAGAATAATTATATATAGCTGAATAAGGTAGAATACTTAACTTTGTCAAAATAGTACTCTATGGAGAACAGCAAGGCTCTGGGGCATACATGTACATACATGCATATAATAAAATCTTAAGAATTTCCTGTAATTGCTGAAAACAGAACTATGACAAGACATCTATGACATAACTTATAATTGAGTACAAGTCCTCATTTGGAATATCAGATACTTAGATTGCACCTGTGCAAATAATATATTAAAGATGGAGTGAACTAGCTGAGCTGATGCATGCAACATACATTTAAATATCCCCCAAAACTAATTTCTCATTTGGCAGAACTTCTCTGTAGCTCAGCTTGTAAGTAATATTGAAAACAGCAGCCTATACATCTTTTTGAAATGCCTACCCCACTAAAGATACATACTTTAATTATGATACAGTCAGTAGTATTTTCCACTTATCACAAGATACTGCGTTTCCAAACCTTCCCAATAATGGCCAAATGAAATTATAAGAAGCTCCAAGATATTGTTCCTAATTCTTTGATAATACTGGAAATTTGTAGTATTGATTATTTCCTGAAACAACTTGTCCATTGGTTGAGCTTTAGATATCTACCACAAATAGATGTTTTGCAAAGCTGAAAATTTATCCCTCTTGTATACACATGAAATGACTTTTATTTGAGGTTCTTCATTGCAGCAGAGTTTGTAATAGAATAGGACATCTTGGATTTGCACAAAATAAATCTGTAAGAAACTGGGAACACTGTTTATCTCTGTAAGAGAATTAGGAAAGAAGTTTTTCATTGTATATCCTTGAAATATTTTGAGGTTTGAACATTATGAATGCTTTGTGTTACCTATTCAAATCTAAATAAATCCAAAATTTTGTAAGTCCATTTGAGCCCTGTGTAAGTCAACACTTAAAGGAACTATTCATTAGCAGAATAATTCTGATGTACTGAGAACTAACACTGTAAATGTTTGTTTCCCTTAAAATAGAAACAAAGCTGATATTTACAAAAAGGCTTCTTTCTTGTTCTTCATCCCATCAAGTTCTACATGAAAGTATGGACTTTGACAGCTCACTGTCAGATCTTAGAGAAATAGAAATAAAAACACAATTGGAACATAATTGCTGAACTTGGAGAGAGTTGGAATAAGGTCAGGTCAACTCCTCACCCAAAGATGTCAGAAAATTATAGCTCCATTTCAGCAGAAAATGATATAAAGCCCATCAAAAATACCACTTGTCATTTCTTTACCTGCCTGGGAGCTGTGAAAATTCAATGAATATTTTTAAAGAGTTTGGAACCCCTTGAGAGAAAAATGTTACATAATTATTTTCCTTAAAAAATTAGCCAATGTTGTTCTCATTACAAGCAAGAAACTGTGACAAAAAACAACAACAAACTGGAAAGATATGCCCACTTTCCATTTCTGAGGTTCTATCTGGGTTTTGTCTATATTTTTTAAAACAAAAATGCATTTAGGTCCAAGGATCACTTGGTTTCTACGAATTAGCCTTCTACACTATAAAATAATTGGATTCTTGAAATGTTTCCAAATTAAGTACTGAGGGCCACTTTGAGCTCTCAATTATACACATATATTTACCTCCTAAGTGGAAAAGAGTACAGGATTTGTCTCAAATTGTTTTAATTTTACCAATTCTATTTACAAAATTCTTTGAGGAGAAAAAGGAATTTATTTAACTCATTAGATTACAAACATATTTATTCTTGAAAGAATTCTGTGTGTTATTAGTTTTCAAGATTATTATTTTCCCAAGGGGAATGAAAGATATTAGTATAAGGAACAAAGGATCTATAAACTTAAAATGGATACTAAATGGGGCTGATTGTCCCTAAAGTATGTCCATGAGTTTCTTTTTTTTTAAAAGAAAGTTTTAAATTTTTGGAAAAATATTGGAAAAATTTAGATCTGTAGCCAGTACTTACAAAGTTTTCCTTTAAGATGACCTGGTGCCGTGGTGGTACATATTTGGTGAGATAGTCTGAAAAAGGTGCGAAGGCAATTTGGATTCTCTCTTCCAACTTCCCTCTCCCTTTTGACATTAACGATATTTGAGTCACTGAGCACTATCTCCAAAGCCTCTCTCTTCACTATACCCAAATTCATACTCAACGTAAATACTGTAATTGTTTAGTTTTGCTTTGTTTTCACCCTCAAAATCTCTCACGGTCTGTCTCTATGCCATCCTGTCCCTTTGACTCAAGTCTACAGGTGCCATTAATGCTTTCCTTTGGGTTAAAAAAAACTTACTATGCATCTTTTAAAAGAATGTTTCCTTTGTATATGAGGCATGAAAATCACAGTGGAACCTCAAGAATTTCTATGTGGGAGGGATGTAGGAGCAGCAATTTGGTTGGAAAGGGTGGAAGGATGCTAAAAAAAAAAAAAAAAAGTCAACTGTCACTATCAAAGTGTGCTAGATGACAATGGAGATTGTGCAGGGCTAAGACAAATGTAGCTACAATCTATTAACCTTGGAATATGTTAGTCAAATTGACTCGCTGTGCCTCAAAACTCTAGAGTGAAAGAGAACATGTGTTTCACTAAAGAAACCAGAATCTAGAGAACAGATTGTACAAGAAAATAGTGCTTTAAGAGCTCTAAAAAGAGAATGGGATATCTGGTTGTGGCACCCATTCACCCTCCCCACTCCAAATCATCTTCCCTGCTGTATTTCTCCCCTTACAGTTTATAACCATCTTACACTGTATTTTTTTACTTGCCTTTTTATCAATCTCCCTCCACTAGAATGAGCTTTTTGAGGGAAGGGATTATTGTCTGTGCTGTGGCCTCAGCATCTAGAACAGTACCTGGTACATGGTAGTCACTAAATAAACATCTGTGTATGAACAAGGCTCAGAGACTGGAAAGTATAAGGCGTAAGCGGGGAACAGTGAATAGACAAGTTTGACTATATTGTTGAATGTGTGTAAGGGATAAGTTTGAAATAAGTCTGAGGTTCTACTAGTTTCTCCTTTCTTGCTCTGGATGACCTACAGAATATCTTTGAGTACCTTGTCTGAAGGTCTAGCTCCTATTCACTGTTATATCCCACAGCACAATGTGTGATTCATGCAATGCTCAGCATGTGGTGTCAATAAAAATCTGTAGATGGAATGTGTATATTTGTAAATTCTCAGGATATGCTAGCTTTTGTAGAATTTAAACTACTTAGATATTCAGTGGATCCACAGTTTATGGTTTGGATTCCTGGAGATGGAGTCAGTTTTGGTTCTATTAGAGTAAAACCAGCTATAGCAACTAATAGACCTAGAATGTGTAATGTCTCAAATGCAACAGTGCTTAGTACTGAGTTTGTATGTAGAACATGTTCACCCTCTTCTCCAAAGGGGACCACCTAAAATCCTCTTCAGTCAGCACAGACCTCTTTAATAGGTCCAGATGTGATTCCTTGTGTTCTAGTGACCTACAAACTAAAAGGCAAGTTATCTTTCCCTTCCATTACTTTGTATTTTATTTAATATAACTTTAGCTTTTATTTTTCTGAACATTCTAGTATTTTATTCAGGTCCTGTGGAATTCTGATTATAACCCCCTTGTTATAGGTTGAATTACATTCTCCAAAAAAGGTATATTGCAGTCCTAACCCTCAGAACCTTAGAATGTGACTTAATTTGTAAATAAGGTCATTGCAGATAGAATTGTTAAATTAAGATGCAGTCACACTGGAGTAGGATGGGCCCCTAATCCAATACAACTGGTGTCTTTATAAGAAGAGATGAGACAGACCTGAGAGAGAGAAGATGGCCATGCAACATTGGAGAGAGAGATTGGGAGTAGTGCAGCAGCAAGCCAAGAAATGTGAAGGATTTCCAGGAAATCTCCAGAAGCTAGGAATAAACAAGGAGGATTTTCCTCTACAGTTTTCAGAAGAGGCATGGCCTTGCCAACCCCTTGATTTCAGACTTCTAGTCTTCAGAATATTGTTTTAAGCCATCCAGTTTGTGGTATTTGTTATGGAAGCCCCAGGAAACAAACACACTCTCAAATAACTGCCTACTCCTTACACATTGAGCCATCTTTTGGCTTCATGGACCTCCTCTAAAATACATTATTCAAAGGTTTGATGAGGAAAAAGAGGCTAAATATTACTAGTCAGAGAATTCACCTGTATGACTCATTTTTTATTATAATGTTCATCTGAGATTGAATACGTTTATGATTGTATGGTATAAACCTATGTGTACAATTTATTAAGGAATAAACCATGCAAGGCAAAATCCCAAGACCTATGAGAGTCAGTGTTTGTTATAGATCATTTCTCTTGACCAACCTTGACCTATGGGTTTCTTGACTAATTAGGGCTCTTATGCTCTTACAAGAAATCAGGTGACCCTGAGATATTTTCTTATTCTAAAAGCAATGTTGTGTTTTCTTGATAATCTATAAATTGCTTTCCTCAATATGTTTTCAAATGTGGGTGATAAACAAAAAGGTCTATGATAAAGTCAACTTTAGATTTGTCAGAATAAAAATACTCTGTCATCATTTCTCCCCAAATCTCTCAGCACTTCCTTAATTATTAACATATCCACATTAGAAAGAGTAATTTTTAAATGTCTGCTGTCAATTATTTAAATACCCTGAGATCTGAGACAGAACATGCTCAGATGGTTTAAGCACATTATTAATCAAGGAAGAAATAAGAAAGCTAAGCAGGTTTCTGGAGCGGCAGGAGAAATGACTGATTGCACAGGCCCATATCACTTTCCGACTAAATTGTGCAGTGAGCCGTGTTTGCCTGTGGCAAATTCCCACCTCCCGCCATCTAGCCTGCCTTACCAGAGCACACCAACATTTCTCAGGATCCTTTTCCCCTCATTTGGCTGCCAAATAATCTCAGAAAAGGTGTTTTTAATAAGGTGGTAAAGACTTTAAAGTCTTTTTAGGTAAGACTTCTGCTTAAATCACATTCAAAAGAAACTCCCTAAATTGGAAAAATCTTCTATAGAATGGAAAACATAGTGTTTCAAAGGTTTTCATCTATAAAACTGGGATAACAATCCCAACCTCTCTTTAAATTGTGGAGATGACATGATATAATATATACTGGTACTTAGGATAGTGCTTGGCAAACAGTAAGTGCATAATAATTGTTAAATCCCTTCTCTCCATTTTTTGATGGGTAGTGAGATTTTAAGTTATCGTTTAATACCAACCCTTTCCCATGGCCTTTCCACTTTTATATATTCCTCTTCAGACATAAGGTCAGTAAGAGCAAGGAACTTAATTTACCTTGTAAGTCACCATATCCCTGGGCCTGGCAAATGTGCTGTACCAATTATCAATTTATTGACTCTCAGCTACAAATATACCCATTTCTGTCCTGCTCTGTGATACCGGAGCTAGACCCTGTAAACATTTCTTTTCCAGGTGGTGCAATGTTAGGTATTGTCAATAGAGGGCTTTAGAGGGACAATGCAAGACTGCAGAGGAAGGAGCTTCTTTTTCTGGTTCAGTGTACTTTTTTCCCCTCTCCTAGGGCATAGCTGCTGGTGGCAATGTGGGAGACCCAGTGGCCCTCACTCTCCCGCACGTTTCTCTGGGACCCCAGCAAGTGTCTTCCTCTACACCAGCTCTCATCCACTGGCACGCTAGAGAATGTCACCACTATTCAGTGGGCCACCATCTCCAGGGACAACTAGAATCTCAGTCTTGAAGTGAGGGAGAGAGGGTCTACCAAGTTCTTAGTTCCTTTCTTGGATACTCTTTCTCAATCTTAGGGGTAGTAGCTGGTTTCTGCAGTTCTATTCCTCTCTCATATCTTTTAGTACTTAATCACCATTTGTTAGTTCATAATTCCTTTTACTAAAATTTCCCTGCTTAAATTATTGGTGTGATTCCTGTCTGCTGACTGGACCCTGATTGATGTACATGCTCAATACAATTTGTGAAAGAATGAATGGCCTATCTATTCTAACCTGGATCTGGTGGCTAGAGCTCTAGAGAGAAAATAACTGTTTGTTTTGTTTTTTCCCCCATAGGGCAATGAGGGATAAGGATATTGAAAGAGGGAAAGACAACATATCTCCTCCTCCATTGTTTATCCATCCATCTACTCATTCCATGCCTGAAAACCCAAGGCCTGCTCCCTCAGTATTATCACTCTATCAGCAAAAGGCTAGGCATGGTTCCCTAATCCAGAGGCATCTACTGCCTGTGACCCCAATATTACTTAAGGGAGCAAACAGAGACTTATGATGCAGCCTCCCAAAGATGACCAATCCTTGTACAGGTTAATGCCTTCTCCTTAACTATGCTCCACACTCCCTTTACTTTCTCCTTTCTTATTTCTCAACTGTATGATTCCAACTCATCTCAGATCACAGTCCATTTTTGTCATGTGAAAGAACAGAAGAAATAATGATGATCAGATAGCCTCAAAGCAAATACAACCATCAGGAAAATGTCTAAGAAATATATTTGTGGGACCATGGGAATTTTAATCACTCCACATTTATACAGCTAGAAAAAAAAAAAGGGTTGAAACAAGGGAAATTTCTTTAATCAAGAAAGTCTTTGTGGTCATGGCTGATGAATATGCAAAGGCAGTTCTGAATTTTTTACTTAGCAAGGACTTGCCACTTATGCCTCCATAATAGCTGCTTTTAGGTTATAAGAAATGAATGGATTTGCTAATCAAGTATGTCAGAGACTTAAAGAGATACATTTTTCATTATAAGAAGTAACAAATTTACTCCCAGGCAGAACACCTGAACTCTGATTTTCCAATTGAAATGTTTCTCATAATCAGCATTATTGTCTTCATTGTGTTAGTCAAAACCCAAAGGCAAAATCTCAATGTGAGGCTCTAATGGAATATTGCAGGTCTCACAGATGATTCTTTCTCCCCTGAAACTTATGATGAAGCTATTACAGAAATCATACCTCCCTCTTAGAAATTAAAGAGATAGCCAATTCTCCCTTCTTTACACCCTTACCTATTTCATTATCGCTCCTTGACCCATCATTCTAGAATAATTCTTACTTACACATGTATTTAAAATTTTTTTTATTTTGTTGAAGATATATTTAGCCATACGTAAGTTATGTTTTTAATATATTTTAAAATATGCTTAGATTACATAAATGTTACACAAAAATTACAAGGGTTCCCATGTTCCCCACCTCCCACACCTTCCACACCCTCCCACATAAACATCTTTCATTAGTGTGGCACATCACCTGCAATGGATATACACATCCTGGGGCTTTGCCACTAAGCATGGACCATAGTTCACACTGTAGACCACACTCTCTCCCACACAGTTCTGCATGTTACATGCTGATGTAAAATGGCCTATATCTGTCGTTGTAATGTCACTCAGGATAATTCCTAAGTCCTGAAAAAGCCCCTGCATTACAACTGCTTTTCCCTTCCCTGCCTCAAAAGTACCCAGTGGCTCCACCTCACTGTTGTAATTTCTTCCATTGCTTGAATCACAATATGTCTACAACAGAATACCATTAAGTCCACTCTAGTTCATAGCTCTTCCCCCAATCCTGAGGAGTTTGGGATGGTGATGTCCACTCTACCTGCAAGTGAGAGGGGGCTTATATCCCATGGATATGGTGGATGGGATTATCCTGCCTGCAGCTGCAGGCTCTCTCCATTCCCTGGGATGGCCATTGTCCATCACCGTCTCCTCACCAGGTGACTTGGGTGAGCTGTAGAGTAGGAGTTGCAGCTCCACCGAGATTCCAGGCACAGCTGGCACATGGGCAGGCCAGAGGCTCCAGTCTCTGGAAGTATACCTACAAGCTCCAGCATCACATATAGGTTTGAATAGAAGGGACTGATGGACCATGTGCAGGGAGGACTTATTTGAGTCCAACTCTGTCACTCTCAGGAGCATAGATTCCAAAGTAGAGCCCACTGATAAGGCATCAATCTCTAGAACTATCCCCCCTTATATAGGACCTATGTATCTCCAGAGCCTTCAGGAGCCCCTCTGTGTGGGGTGATATCCACTTTGGTGTTCTATGAGAACCTACTGAGGTGTGCATAAGCATTACCTCTGGGATGACCTCCCGACTCTCTTTGAAGTTTCTTAGCCACATGAAACTCATTTGTCTTTACCTTTTCTCCCTTTTATTCAAGGTCTTTTTTCCAGTCGTATTGCCAGTTGGCACTTGGTATTAATCCCTCGTTGCCAGGGAGGCTCATCCCCAGAGGTCATATCCCACGCGGGGGGCGGAGAGGGGGAGGTAGTTCATTCATATGCTGAGTTTGGCTTAGAGAGAGGCCACATTTGAACAACAAGGAGGCTCTCAGGTGGCAACCCTTAGGCACCCCATAACAGTAGGCTAAGTTGGAATTACAAGAGCCAAGACTTGTAAGGCTAGTCATCAATAACAAGAACCCATCAGTGGACCATCCTCCTTTGCCAGACACTGACCTGCACTCGGGGGGACTCATACATAAGTTATTGATGAAAGTCCAAGTTAGGATTGTTTGTATTATAATTATGGGCAAGTAGATAGATGAACTACATTTGTTCATTCATTCAAGAGATAGTTGTTTAGGACGTAATGGTGCCAGGCACCAGAGAAACAAAGATAAGTCAGACATAGTTCCTACCCAAAGGAGGATGGCAAGTAGTCCTTGTTTTAGGGTATTCTCAGTCTAGTAAGGGAGACCTAACATGTAAACAAATAGTGGGAGTAGTATAAAGACATATACATTCCATATACAGTTTAGCCCAAAAGGAGGCATGATCAACTCCTCCTGGGGTTTCCCTACTTCACAGATTAGGAAATGGAGGCACAGTGAAATTAATTAATTTGCTGACATTCATACAACTATACATGGCAGAGTTTGAATATGAACCCAATAAGTGTCTCCCCAGGGATCATACTCTTACAATCACCATGCTATACTGCTTTCCACATATGATTTTTGCAAGACCTCATGTTTTAAATATTTAGTAAATGCCTTTGGATGGTAATATTTAATCCTTTTAGGTCACTAATACTCATTTTTGTGCTTGTGCTCTGATATTAGGCATAATGGTAGAGCCATGACAGCAATATCAGCCTGGAGGGCAGTGGCTCACGTCTCTAAAAAAAAAAAAGGTGGAGGTACAGGTTGCATCCTTCTCATCGAAAAAGGTCTCCAAAATCATGGAAGTCAGAGTCTATATATGAATGCATTTTTCAAAGAAAGAGAAGAAAGTCTGAGGGCAAAGAGGTTCATGGGTCCAAGAAATGACACCAAAGTATAGACTTTATGCTTGATAAAAAACCTTTCAGTCACCAATACACCACATCTCTGCCCTTGATAAAGGAACTCCGTCTCTTTCTGTGCCATTGACCACGTGCTAATGTCCTTTCAAAGTGGGCGCTGGGAGAGAGTCACATTTAACAAAGCACAAATCATTTCCCCAATCCTTGTTCTTTTTCAGGTAAAATCATGAGAATAAATACAAAGGGTGATCTGAAAAGGACATAAAGTGAAACCTGAGGCGAAAATCAAGGAGTAATGGTCTCTTCTAACCTTGACTGGGTTCAGTTTCTGAGCCTGATTGTGCATGTAAACCTTTTTTAGAACCAGTTGAAGAGCCATTACTTTCTTTTCCATCAATGACTCCCTATCTACCACACACAGTTCAGAGATCCATTAAATTTCAGATCTGTAAGAAACTCAGTCTACTGGGGGATGAGTGAGGGGAAAAAGTTATTGCAAACAAAGTGATATAGATGCTAGGATAAAACTACAGAATTCAGTAAGGGTCAAAGAATTCTAAGAAAACCTGATGCTATACCCTAGAGTCTTGAAAAGATGGGTAGGACTCACCAGGTGGGCAAAGAAGAGCAGAGCATTCCAGAAAAGAGGAACAGATTGAGAAAAGGCACTTAGGTAAGAAACTACAATCAGCTCAGCATGGCTAGGATGCTAAGTACAGAGCCAAAGGTGGTGACAGATGCTGAGAAATCATGTTTGAGAGGCAGGAAGGGGGTGATCTTGAAGGGTCCTATATCACAACAAAGACTTTGAAGTCTATACCATAGGTCAATGGTTTATGCCCCTGGATCCATATGCAATCACCTATGGAGCTCTCCAAAGATTCTAATAACGAAGCCTCACCTAGGGCAAATAGAATGAGAATCTCCATGAGTAGGAGCAGATGTCTGTCTTCCATAAAAAGCTTCCTAAGTGATTCTAGAGTGCAGACTGGGTTGGGAATTACTGCTGCTAACAATGGGAGACACTTAAAAATTTTTTTAAGTAGAGATATGACAAGATCAGTTTTTCATATCAGAAAGGTGACCTAGGCTACAATGGAGGAAGAAATAGACGTGTGGTAGACATGGAAGGGCCATTTGGGAGGCTAGTGCTACTCAGGGTAAATTTGATTAGGGGCTAAGCTCAGGTAGTGTCAGTGAGAGCAATTCACCTTGCATTTGGTGAAAGATTAGAATATGTGTTGTGTGTGTTTGGGGGTGGGGGTGTTAGGGAATAGGGGACATGGTAGATTACAAAAATGGCTACAAGTGCTTCTCCTGTCTGTATTTGAACCTTGCAACCCTTTTATCAAGAGTTGGTGTCTGTCCATCCTTGAATCTGGGCTGGCCTTGTGACTTCCTTTGGCTAATAGGATGTAGCAGAAGTGACATTATCTGGGTTCCAAGACTGGGCTTCAAGGGGCTAAGTCTGTGTGCTCTCACTCTTTTAGCCTTGTGACCCCAAAGCAAACACGCCAGCTAGATGATGAAAGAAGCATGGTCCAGTTGTCCTACCATCCCAGCCAACAGCCTGCAAACTAGTAGACATCCAAATGAATCAATGACAGGTGATGGCAAGTGCACAAACAAGCTCAGTTGAGGTCAATTGAGCCAGACCAGAAAAACAAGTTGACAGAGTCATGAGCTAAATAAATGTTTTTTGTTTTATGCCTCTAAGTTTTGTTATAATTTATTACATAGCAAAAGATTACTGATAAAAGGAGAGAAAAAGATAGGAACTAAGAAAAATCCTAAATTTCTAGCTTTAGTAACAGGGTGTATTAGTCAGCCAAAGGAGTGCTGATGCAAAGTACCAGAAATCTGTTGGCTTTTATAAAGGGTATTTATTTGGGGGGTAAAAGCTTACAGTTAAAAGGCCCTAAAAAGTCCAACTCAAGGCTGCTTTTTCACCAAAGTCACTGGGCCCGTGTTGAAGCAAGGTGGTTCACTGATCTCTGCCTACTCCTCCTTCCCGGGCTGCTTCTTCTTGAGGGTCCATGGGCCCAGCTTCCTCCTAATCTCAGCAGTACGCTGGCATAGGGCTAGTCTCTCAGGGCTTCCCATAAGGTCAGCTGCAAACTATCAGGCGAATGGCTCATCTCTCTTTTTGTGGCTCCAGGATCAAAACTGTCAGAGCTCTCTCCATTCCCACGTGTCTTCTTGAGTGACTGTCCATTTATATCAGCCCACCAAGGGTACAGGGACTCAACCCGAGTATCACCTTACTGATGTGGTCGAATCAAAGTCCTAATCTTAACAGGTGATTTAATCAAGGGCCCCTCAACTGAATCCAATATAATAAAAGGGTAATTCACCCAGAATAAATTAGTTTATACACACAATCTCTCTTTTTTGGGATCTCAAAATGCCAAACAGGGTAAGAATGGAGGGGGTAAAAAGCAGGGTTGGGGGAGGTGGGGGGGGGAGAATTACCTTTAAAACATGATGTTGAATAAATATTTGATAGAATGAAGGAGGGCTATCTCAATAATTATGTCGCACAGTCTTGATAGTTTAACTTCACTGTTTCAATTCAATTCAATTAACCTTAATTCAGTTCAAATCAATTTTATTCAAAGTGTAATAGAGGGAAGCTCAAATGATTGAGCTCCTGCCTACCACATGGGAGGTCCCAGGTTTAGTTCCCAGTGCCTCCTAAAGACGACCAGCAAGACAGCACTCTGGCGTGGTGAGCTGGCACAACAAGATAATGCAACAAGATGACACAACAAGAGACACAAGGAGGAAAACATAATGAGAGAGACAACAAAGCAGGGAGTGGAGGTGGCTCAAGAGATTAGGTGCCTCCCTCCCACATGGGAGGCCCCGGGTTCGGTTCCTGGAGCTGAGCACAGACACAGCGAGTGCAAACAAGGGGGCAGGGGCAGAAATAAATAAAATAAATCTTAAAAAAAAAAAAAAGGTTAATAGAGCATCTTCTATGAGAGACTACGCTAGACTCAGTTACAAGTCCAATCCACTTACAAGTTAATACCATCAAATGAGCAAGTACTTTTAAAGTTTAAAAATTAGTCCCAAAACAGGTTGTTTAAACATGAAAACTGGAAAGCCTTACGAATGGAAAGCAAACACAGTAAACATAAAATACTAGGATATTAGCTTAAGGTGCTGTTGTTATCCTAGTTGAGTAAATTAAATAAGTACCATTGGGATAATCACCATCATAATACTGTAGAGCATTCTTCTTAACTTTTGAAAGAATGTTCCCAATGTATTCCTGTTTTTCTATCTACTATATTGTTTCTCCTAATATGATTTTGTTATTGAGTCTATTAATTACCAATTGCCACACAGAGGAAGAAAAACACATGCCATGTCTGAAAATTGTCTTCCTGAAAGTTAATCCATAACTGCATTTGGACATCTGTCTGGATGAGAAACTTTTTTTCTCTTTCAAAATCATGTCAGAGAAAGCAATGTGTTGCTTCACTCATTTACAAAGCCTTTAACCAACAAATGGAAATGGAATCCCTTCCCCAGATTTTGTTCTCTTCCTCACTTTTACCTTTCGATTTCATTCATAATGCTTCTGTGTTTCTTCAGCTAGCCCACAGTCATTGGCTCTTTAAGGCCATTGTATTAGCATCTTTATTGCTAAATTACCACAGATTTACCACCTTAAGTTTCCTTAAGTCAGGAGTCTGGGCATAGCCATGGCTGGATTCTCTGCTCAGGATTTCACTGAGCTGAAATCAAGGTGTCAGCTGGGGCTGTGGTTCTCATCTGGGGTCCAGGATCCTCTCCCAAGTTCACTGGTTGTTGGCAGAATTCATTCCTTGTGGTTATCTTCCTTCCAGTCAGCTTAGGTCAGCTCTCAGCATCTACAGGCTGCCCTCATTTTCTTGCCAAGTGGCAGTTCTTAACATGGATGTCTTCCTTCGAGGCCAGCTGGAGAAAACACTCTGTTTTTAAAGGACTCAGGTGATTAGATCAAGGCCGCCTAGATAATCTCCCTATTTTCAGGGCAACTAGGAGCTTTAGTTACACCTGCAAAATCCCTTCACAGCAGTACCTAGATCCCTGTTTGATGGAATACCTGGAAGAAGGTGTATGCATGCCAGTGGCCAGAGATCATGGTGAACATCTTAAAATTCTGCCTCCCACAGCCTGATTAAGAGATACTATCCTAACACTATCAGTTTCTAATGAAAAAGGGAGAAAACAACTTCCACAGTGCTAACCCTATCACCCATCTTCTTCTTCACCAGTGTCCAACCCACGAAACTATGCAGCTGAATGTTTGCCCTCGTAAGCTCCGAGGCATTCCAGCACTCTGAGGTCCTCTAGTTCCAGGTGTATGACTTGGAGTGCCCAGAAAAGGGTTAGAGAAGAAAGTGGTCAGCTACAGAACAATGGGGTGGGGGGAGAGTTGCAGGCGAATCATGACTGGGAAAGACAGCAGTGATTTTCACATACATTACTTACACAGAGAAGAGGTAAAGCCTTCCTTGTCTGAAGAGCACTGCCGTGGGATTTTCTGACTCTTGACTTCTTGCTCAGAACCTGAGAAACTAACTAATATTTCTGAAGTTGTGTTCCAGTTGGAAAACAATGGCAAACTTTTTGAATACAGGACAGTTTTCTATCTCATAGCTCTCTAGTGAGAAAACTGGAAAGAGAACCTTAATCTTTTCTTAAAAGACCCATGTATCAATTCTATAACAGATATTTTGTTAAAAATCTTATATAAAGTCATTTCTATTCCTTCAGAACACAGTTTGTGAAGAAATGTAGGCAGAACATGGTTTTCAGACTTCAATTTTACTTACCTGCAAACTGACCTACTTTCATAACTTTATTTAAATCAAGGCTATGCTCTTAATTAACAATTTAATTGGTTGGTGCTTTCTCAATCCAGTTCTCTGGAGGCATGGTTTTCTGTTTAACTTTGCTTTAATTCCTCAGCAAAACCATAAAATTTAATTAGGAAAGTAACCAGCTTTGTTACAGCAGTTCTATGTCTAATTAGCTATGCTTGCCTGTGCCATCTCAGGTTCCATTCAACACAGCACATATATTTTTCATTTGTTCATGTTCCATATAAGATATTGTGAATTTATAGCTTAAGCATGTAGTCCAATCATTTTTTGTTTTTCTAAAGATGCTTGATTACAACCAGTGAACTCAGGAAAATTGACCTAAAGCATTTATACATGCTATTAAACTAAGATCTATCAAAGAGCAAAATGTAGGGTTTCCTTACTGTGTGTATTAATTTTCTATTCCTGCACAACAAGTTGCCACACACTTGGTGGATTAAAATAACACCCATCTGTCATCTCACAGTTCCGTGGGTCAGAAGCCTGGGCACAGCAGCTGAATTCTCTCTTCACGGTCTCACTGGGCTAAAATCAAGGTGCCTGTCTGGCCCCATTTTCATCTGGAGTTCAGGGTCCACTTCCAAACCCATGCAATTGTGGCAGAATCCAGTTTCTTGTGGTTGTAGGACTGAGGGCTCTGGTTTCCTGCTGCCTATCAGCTCGGGCCTGTTCTCAGCTCCTAGAGGCTGCCTGCCCTGCCACGCCGTTCCCACCAGCCGTTCATCGCAGTCTGCTGCTTCGAGACCAGCAGGAGCACACCTTTCTGACTTGTTTGTCCTCCAGTAGTTGGAGAAAACAGTTTGCTTTTAAAAAGGCTCACCTAATTAGATCAGGCCTGTCCCCATATAATCTCCCATTTGCCATATAATGTAACATAATTAATGAATTGATTATGCAGACTGTGTACTCTGGGGGCAGGATTCTTGGGTCCCATCTTAGAATTGTTTCCCACACTGTGCTTTAGGAAAAGAAGGTGGCAAATCCTCCTCCTTTGCTCCTGGAAGCAGTGCACAGGGTCTTCAAAGAGGCTGTTAGCAATGGCCCCAGTTTTGTCCCATCAGCAATACAGGACATAAAACAACAGTCATATTCTTTCTTTTCTGCCTGACAAGAATTGCTGCTTTCAGTAGTGCAAGACAATCACTTGGCAAAATCATTTGAATTTAAAACTACATCAAGTTAACATTATGCCTTTAGGCAGAAATTTTTCTAAGCCCAACGCCTTCTACTTCAGCCCAATAAAAGAATATCTGCAGTGAAAGGAAATGAAGCAATGTGCAGAAGAGAGTGAACATAGCAGGCTTGAAACAGCTATCTTTAGAAAGACTTGCTTGCAAGATTGGCCCTTAGATTTTGGAAGGGACCCCAGCCCTTTAACAGATAAGATAGGCTTACTGTATCTGAACTGTTTGTGCAAACAGTATGGTTTATGCTGAACACCTGCTTGCCTTCTGGGAGCCTGGACTTTTGGTATGTGCCAGTCAGAAGATGCCTACAGAATTAGCCCCCAGTAAAAACTATGGGCACTGAGTCTCTAATGAGTTTGCTGATAGACAACACTTTACACATGTTGTCACAACTTGTTGCTGGGGAAATTAAGTGCATTCTGTGTGTCTCCCCTGAGGGAGGGCTCTTGGCATCTTGTGCCTGGTTTTTCCCTGGACTTTACCCCGTGTGCTTTTTTCCTTTGCAGATTTTGCTTTGTAGCCTTTTGTTGTAATAAATCATAGCTATGAGTACAGCTATATATGCTGAGTCCTGTGAGTCTTCCTAGTGAATTATCGAAACTCTGGGTGGTTTTGAGGTCCCCTGACATAAGGAACAAGGTCAACAAGACCATGATAACTCTCTCATTCTGAGTTTTGACTCTGAGGCTCTGCAAACTCGGCCTTCATTCACTCCACTGTGAAGATGATCAGAGCAAATGGCCAGATATGAAAGAAGGGCCTTTTATGGGTTTTAAAGGGTCTGGCACTATCCAGACGTGATCCAAGGCAATTTACCTAAACTTTTTTGTCTCTGTTTCTTCATCTGTAAAATAGTCATAATAATAGTTTCTACCATACAGCATTGTTAAAATGAGTTGAAGTGTGGAAAGCACTGAGCCCTGTGACTGGCACAGAGGGAGTGGGACGGGTTGGACATAATTCTCTGGGGAATGACATTGCTGGAGCATCATCAGTATTCTAATATTAATCCCCTTTTCTTGGATCCCCTCTTTCCTCACCAGCTCCTTCCTTCTTCTGTCACTGTCCTCTAAGCTCCTTCATATGCAAACCATTTCCTCCCCCAGTTCACTATCTTTTCTTGAAGACTAAATGAAAACAAATGCCAGAATGTTTTTCTTTAAGTGCTTACAAAAGTAAAAAAGGGCACCATATACATGTGTTGTCTCCAAGGCCAGCAGCCCTAATTTTGAACATCTTTTTGCTCCATCTCCGATGATTTACGAGGATTTATAGGCAATCCCCACAGTCCTCACTGATGTAATTTTATTGCTTTTGATAATGGTAAGTGATTGTGAAAGTCATAATTATGTCCAATTGAGTTTTTCATAACTTTGTAAGGTCTATCATGTAAGTAAATTACAATTTGAAAAAAAGATTCTTTGACCAATGTTTTGTTCCAATATTTGGTTCAGAATATCTGTTCCCTGAAATACTGGACTCCAAGGTAAAAAGTGGCTATTTTAGTTTTCCAGTGGCATATTTAATACCCCGTTTCAATGAAGAATGAAATGTATGCCTGGGAATTTGTCTCTTTGTATCCTCTAAGTTCTGGGTAGACTGAGTGTTTAGATAGTATTTAGATAATGCTGCTGAAATGACTATTTTGACTCTCAGGAGGCTGATGACTACACATGACCTGAAGAGAGTTAATATCAGTATCACAGGAGCAGATATTCCTTTGAGGAGGATAGGAGGTTTAGGAAAATCCCAGTGAGCCCAAATGCTTGGGTGCTGGATAAAGTAACCATAACTTGGGGATGAGCTCCTGCATCCTCACTCTGGGCAGTCCTTGTAACGAGACATCATACTTACACTGGACATTGCAAGGCATACGAGCTGGGAATGGAGTAGAAGAAGGGAAACCAATAAACTAAAAGTTCAAGTCTTCATTTGCAAATAAATTCAATATTTGGAACCAACGTGCCAAAGAAAAAAAATCAAGAAGACCAAAAATTGACCATGACAAATATTTCCTGAGGTCATGAATTCTAATCATCCTTTCTCATCCCTAACACCTTCTACAGCAGTTTGATATTATTTACGAATTTCAAAAAACAGATATTGATTAGGTTTGTAAACTAGTCTGTTCCTCTGGTCATGAACCCTTTCGATTGATTTAAATTCAAAGGCTTTACGTTTACTTGGTTAAATCATGATTAGGGCATGCAGGGTTGAGTCCCTGTCCCTTTGGTGGGCTATATAAAGATAGAGTAGACACAGAGAAGATACACAGAGGGAGACAGCTCCATAGACATGGCTGAGGCCCTGAGAAGAGCGATGAGCCATTTGCAAGACAGTTTACAGAGAACAGAGTAGCTGAGCCCAGAAAGAAATGAGCCCTGGGAAGAGAGAGACAAGCCTTATGCCAGCCTACAGCTGAGATCAGAAAAAGCTGGATCCACAGAGCTCTAAGAGGAAGAGGAAGGCTGAATCTTCACCTGCCATCTTGCTTCAACATGTGGCAACAGAGTTTGGTAAGGAAGCAACCTTGAGTTGAACTCTTTAGGGCCCTGTAACTGTAAGCTTTTACCCCAAATAAATACCCTTTATAAAAGCCAATGGATTTCTGGTTCTTTGCATCAGTATCCCTTTGGCTGACTAATACACCTTCTTCAGGTAGGATGGTACTTCAGTCATCAAGGCCAATGCTTTTCTATCCTAGATTAAAGATTAATGAGGTCCTTGTGGGAATCAACTTTGCTATCCATTAAAATGAAACCATATCATCCCATACTTCACGGGTTATGCCTCTGTTCTCAGTACCTCAGGAAGAGAGCTGATGGCCACATTTCTCATCAGAACATTTTAGCTAAAGCTAACACCTAGTAAACGGGAAGACAAAAGCTCTCTAACACTAAGAACCTCCCAAATCAAAGGTTCAAAAATCAGAGGCCTTCAACCTTTGCCAACAACTTCTCTTAGAGCCACAGAAACACAGCAAAATTAATTGACAAATTTCTCACTTTCATTTTCTTCAGCTCACTTCTGCTTGAAGCTTTAATTAGAAGGGAAGTGTCTAGATGATCAGCAGGAGGATTTCAAGAAGGAAAAGTGAAGCTCTGGAAAATTATAAACTAAGTTAATTAATTAATTAATTATTAGAAATTGAGCTTCTAGGATATGCCAGGCACACATTGGGAATATAGTGGTAAGCAAAAAGGGGCAAGATTTCTCCGGAAGCTTAGAATCTTCTCAGGGGAGATGGATAATAAACAAACTAGTAAACAGATTATGTCAGATATATAATAATTTTTTTGAAAAATTTTAACTGTCCTTTAAAAGCTCTTTCAAGTTCTCATTTAGCTTTTTCTTCCCTGGATAATTCCAATTATTCAACTTCAGCCAGCAAAGCTCTGTATATGCATTATATAAGCATAATTCCTCGTTAATTGAGTGGACGCTGTATTACCTTAAGTTGGTGGTATATTTTCTTCAGTGCATATGCTTCTTCTTCTGTTTTGGGAACAAGTCTTATCACCTTATCACTATAAGAAAGGAAAAAAACAAGATGATCTTTACCTTTCAAAAATAAAATAATAAGCCATTTCTTTCTTCTCATTTTTATAAACTGCCTCTACATTTAAAAAGTAAACCAGCAAAACTTGTGACCAGCAGGTATTGTATCCAGTTTCTGTTACTCTATGATTAGATTGGTCTTTCTCCCATCTTAAAACCATTTGATTTTTCATCAGCCCTTGAAGATTACAAGCTCATACTTAATGTTATAAATGTGGAGAGAGGCCAAGAACACAGGAACAGTGACAAGAGGGACTTTCACGAACAGATCAGAGCAGATACCCAGAAAGAAAATTCCTGATGACAAACCATTCTTTATTTAACTTAAAGCTGAACAAGAGTGTGACTTTCAGAGAGAGGACAGATGAAATCCACCCACTGTGGAAGAACTCTGCTTTGATTTCTTCCCATGTGAAAACAGTAGAGATAAACCCATCTCTATGGGGTATATTGTTTCTCTAGCATGTGGGGGCCACATTATTGGGCCACCAATGATTTACAAGTGTGCCACGAAATATGGTTGGCTCTAAACCTTTTAGAGTGATGAAAATTTTCAAACGTGTTTTGCAACCAGACAGTTGAAATTATATCCGAACAATCTATAATGTTCTTTCTGCAATGCTCCTGAACTGCACCAGAAGACCTGAGTGTCATACCGCTCTGCCAGAGAGTCCTCTATGGTGGCGACCCCTCTCCCAGGCAAGTATTATCATTTTCTAGGTGTAATGTGGTGAGGACAGATAGGGGAGCACAGCTCTAGCATATAATAATCATGGCTATTCAACATATTTTGCATAGAATAAATATGGATTTATGGATAGGCATAAAGGAGCTTGCTGCGAATAATTGGCTTCTGTAGGAAATGTAAACAAAAAAACTAAATAAAGTATAACAGGAATTTTTTTTTAATAACCCTCTATTGCATTTTACATAGACTGAAGATAAAGCAAAAATTCTACCAGATTGCTCACAACTTCTCTCTCTCCAGGAATAAGGATGAAATTTGCATGCTTTTCCATGGTTTTACTACTCAGATAAATAGTAGTTTCCAAGTCTAGTTAAGACTAGTCTGGTGGAGGATATTGGACCTCCAGGAGATGTCTGGATTTGCTGGGCAATGATTCTTTGGGGGCTGTGTGGCCATTTCCAATCACTTTAGTTTTATTTCAGATGATTTTTGGGGTCTATGAATTAAAAGGCATTTGGCTAGCAGATGCTTTTCTCTTCTTTTTTAAAAGATTTATTTTATTTCTTTATCCTCCCTCCCCACCACCACCACTTGCACTTGCTGTCTGCTCTCTATGTCCATTTGCTGTGTGTTCTATGTCTGCTTGTCATTTCTTCTCATTTTCACTTTAGGAGGCACTGGGAACCAATCCCAGGACCTTCTGACATGGGAGACAGGTACTCAATTGCTTGAGCCACCCGAGCTCCCTGGTTTGTTGTGTCTCTCCTCTGTGTTTCTTTTTTGTTGCATCATCTTGCTGTGTCAGCTCGCTTTCACCAGGAGGCCCCGGGAACTGAACCCAGGACCCTCTAAACGGTAGATGGGAGCCCAATTGCTTGAGCCACATCTGCTTCCCAGCAGATGCTAGTTTAATATACTTTAGACACTGCTACTCTAAAATGACTTTGAATCACATCGTCCACAAAGACATTTTCAAGTCCTAACCTCCTGGTCCTGTGGATATGAACCATTGGTAAATAGGATCTTTGAAGATGTTATTAAGGTAGAGCCAAGCTGAATCAAAGTGGGACTTAATCCAATACAACTGGAGTCCTTATAAGCAGAGGAAATTTGGACATGGGAGGAGATAGATGGGGAGAGAGCTGGCCACATGACAAAGGCAGAGAGTGAGCTTGGATTGCTAACACATCACCATGAGAATGCTACAGACTTTGGGAAAAAGCATGATCTTGATGGTTTTGGACTTTGAGCTTCCAAAATTGAGACAATAACTTCCTATTCTTAAAGCCAACCAGACTGTGGTACTAAGTTACAGCAGCCCTGGAAAGCTAAGAGAGCAGCTTTCATTTCTTCAAAATCACATAGAACAGCCTCTCTGTATCAATGTCATGAAGTTCATATTTCTGAGAAAAGAGAAAGTTGAGGGAAAAAAATATCACCATGTCACTGTAAAATAACCCTAAATGTGGCCTTTTAAAATGTAATTATATTTTTCATCGTTTCTGGAACCTGGTTTTCTAACCTTTATATTTCCTGGATTTATCATGTCCTAGTCTCACCCACCTGACCCAACAGAATTCTTAGCAGGGAAAGAAAACTCTTCTGGATGATATGGTTGTTTTTGATAGATTGCTTGACAGCTTGCTGAAAAATACCTCCATCTGGGGCCCTGTCAGCTCTTCAAGAGTGCAAAGAAAGCAATCTGCAGCTGCTTTATATCCATGGGAAGAACTTTTTATTTATTTATTTTTATAATGATGGATTATTCAACCTGGCAATTGGTTCTTCTTCTGTGAGTACAGCATGTAAAGGAGCTGCCTCTGGGATTATTTAGCTCTGAAAGCAATTGTTCAAACCCAACCCTGTTGTTTTTAGAACAAAAAATTCACTTCATCCCAGCTTTGAGAAATTCTCAGGTGAGTCTTTAGAAATGCATTTATTACTGTTTGATTACTTATCAAAGGATAAGGATTAAGGAAAGCTATTTAGGAAAACCCATGAAATGTCATACTTTTTTGTAAAGCAATAAATCATGTCAGTGAAATAACCAGTAACCAAAACCAACATGAATGCTCTATCTAGCATGTAAGATGAAATGACTCTCCAGTGCACCATTTATTTCACCAAACAAAAAGCTTGCTTACCTTAAATCTGATACCCAGTTTTTCTTGAAGTAGTGAACAATCATTCAGCACTGCTAACAGGGACGTTTCAATCAGTGAAATGTCTACTGGAACTCAGAGAGAAAAACTAGCTTTGCACAGCTGTCAAAGAAGGTTAACTGAGCAGCTTTCTTTATAATTTATCAGTTTTTTAACCACTAGGAGGCAACATCCATTTACAACCCTTTGGGGTACCTTTTGGAATTGGATGAGCTAGTCAAAGGACCGAGAATGGGTTGAGGTTAGAGAGAAGTCTGGGCAACCAGCTGCGCTTATGCACTTGTACTTATAAGCCAGATATTTCTCAGAGAGCTTATATGAGGCTGACCAAAGGAAGACAGAGCAGAAGTTTTTAATTAGTTTAAGAATACAATATAGAGGAAGCAGGATAGCCCAGATAATTAATTTCCCCAGTAATATATATTCACTTATGATTTATTACATTTTCCCCCTTGCCTCACATGACAAATGAGCTTATATTGCTAAAATGCTAGCATTAGGTTTGTTAACCAAACCCTTTGGTTAGTCCTTTGGTAAACAACCTTTAAACTTAGTAGCAACCACATGAATGAGACATTAAATAAAATGGATTTTAAAAGTAATTATGGAATGTCTAAATGAGAATTTATACCTAGAGTAGTGATTTTGGCACGGGAATGTAATCCTTGATTTTTTACAATCCTTCTGGGTCTTATTTTCCTTGTTGGAGGAGTGAGGATTTTAGCTGGAATGATCTCCCAGTTTTCTTTTCATTTTGACATTCTCAGACCATGTTGAGTGTGATGCCTACCATGTTTATTGCCATCATTCTATGCCTTGCCCATGCAACACTTATGAAAGGACATTTTTGTTTTATGAGCAGCTTGAAATTCCTCCTCATCCTTTTTTTGAGAAACATAGATGTAAAGCTCCATATTCTTCCTTTTGCCTCCTAGTATGACCTTTTATAATTTATTCCAATATTAAACTCTAAATTTCTTTGAACTTACAGAAGTAGCTTATGAATCCATGCTTGTAAATATCCAAATATTACAGAGCATATGAAATTTGAAAAATTAAGTTCCTCTCCACAGTTCTCCCCTAACTTCAAATCTTCCATCTTTTCCTAGTAGCCATGTAGAATTTCTTATGTGTAGCTTTGGGCATTCTTCCTTGCATTTACACATCTACACACAGTTTGTTTTATGGCGTTTTATAACACTAATTTGCTTTTATTTTTCACTTAATATGTTGGTTTTGAAATACTAAGTTTTAAAAAAAATCTCTATTACTTAGGGCTCACTGTTTGTATAGTACAGTTCCATGGATTTTTTTTAAAAAAATTTATTCTGTTACCATATATACAATCTAACATTTTACCCTTTTAATCATATTGAGAGATATATTTCAGGGCTATTGTGTTCACAGTGTTATGCTCCATCAGCACTGTCCATTACCAAAACATTTTTAAACAAATGGCTGGATTCTATATGCTAATATTTTATTTTGGCATTTTATGCCTATATTCATAAGGGAGGCTAGTTTTAAACTTCTTTTTGGACAACTGAGTTGTCTGAATGGAAAAAAACTTTTATTTGTACAAAGTGTCCTTAATCATTTTTTGGGTCATTTAATGCTCTTTTCCTTGAATTATATTTTTCCCAATATGATTGCCACTCCTGCTTTCTTTCTGTTTGCCTGTCATAGTTTTGCCTGTTTATACTGCTTTCCAGGTATGTCTCTTGCAAACATCAGAAGGTTAGATTTTTAAAACATCCAGTAAGAGACTTACTTAACTGGAGAATTTTACCTACTCACATTAGTTGTAACACCCAAAATATAAATTTTTATTATAATTATTATTTTGCTTTTTATTTGTTATGGGTTTTTTTTTTTTTTTTTTAGAAATTTTTAATATGATCGATAAAGATGATTCCACTGAGCCACATCAACTCCTTTTTTCAAGATGATTCCTTGCAATTTAGAAGGAACTCTGGGAACATCAGGAAAATCCTGGTTAAGAAATCTTATTCTGCCCAGTGCGCCCCTCCCGGCCGCGGCCGGCGCGGACCCGGGGTCCTTGGTCGCAGGGCGCGATGGCCGCCCCGGTCACGCGGCAGGTCAGCGGCTGCGCAGCCCCGGCCCCCGGCGGCACGAGCGCGGGCAGCCCCTGCCTGCAGCAGTGGCCGAGTTGCCGGTGCTGGACGCCTCCGGGCAGCGGGTGCGGTTCGGCTCGCTGTTCTGTGGGCGCCGGGCGGTGGTGGTCTTCGTGCGGCATTTCCTGTGTTACATTTGCAAGGAATACGTAGGAGATCTGGCCAAAATCCCCAAGAGTTTTTTTACAAGAAGCAGATGTCACTCTTAACAGTGATTGGACAATCGTCCTACCATCATATTGAGCCTTTCTGCAAACTGACTGGGTATTCTCATGAAATCTATGTTGATCCTGAGAGAGAAATTTATAAAAGATTGGGAATGAAAACAGGTGAAGAAATTGCTGCCTCAGGACAGAGCCTCCATGTAAAGTCAAATATACTCTCAGGAAGCATTCGGAGCCTGTGGCAGGCAGTGACTGGCCCTCTTTTTGATTTTCAAGGACACCCAGCTCAGCAAGGTGGAACCCTCATTTTAGGTCCAGGTAATAATATTCATTTTATACACAGAGATAGGAATAGACTGGATCACAAGCCCATCAACTCTGTTCTACAGCTTGTAGGAGTTCAGCATGTGAACTTTACCAGCAGACCTTCAGTTATCCACGTGTGACTTCAGACAGAATCTCTTGCTTTTGGTTGGACCCTGGGGAATATGACCTTAAATATTTGGGATCTAGCATCCTTGTCTCACTTGCTGACTCTTCTAGTCTTCAAGGAGTTATGAAAACATACAGAGATAATGTGGCAATCAACTTGCATGTTGAGAGGCTGTAAAGCTATATAAAGCTATAAAATTAAAAATAACGTGGTTTTTTTTTTTTTTTTTTTGGTGTGTGTGATATCACATTATGATATAACCATTCAACAAATTTTTTTGCCATTAAAATAATAAATTTTTGTGACTATTAAGGGCAAGGGAGCAACTCAAGACCATTCTATTTAGTGAAAAAGCAGGATATCAAATTGTATAAACAATATAATCACAATTATATGTATATGTTTATATTTTTGTATGCTTAGGGGGAAAAAAGCAATAAATAAATACACCAGAATATTATCTCTAAAAAAAAAAAAAAAAAAAAAAAGAAAGAAATCTTATTCTGATCATAGTTAATGTGTGACTTTAAAAATGTACTTGAAACATTATAGTCCATGCATGTTATAAAATACTAATATGTAATTTTGCGGCAACCTTTCCCTGAAATTTTTCTGCAATTTAAAATGTCTGGAAGAAGATACCACTAAATACTGCTGGAGCAAAATGTGCTTCACAGAATACCGCATGTTTACTCAAAACATGATTGTTATGGGTTCTTTTTGCCTTTTCCCCTCTCCTTTCCTATTTCTCTTGAAGTTAACTTTGTCAACTTTTTCTTATCTAGTGGTTTGCATCATAATTCCATTTTTTCAGTGAATTTTTTTTCTCTTTAATTTTACAAATATACTTAAGAGGTACTTGAAGGCTAGAATTACTCAGTTTCTGTAATTTCCACCCTTGAACAAAGTAAGACTTTAAGAATCCTTTCCTTCTCACTGTTACTGCCCCATGTTCCCCCCCTCCTTCACTCTATGTTTTGTTAAAAATCAACTGAAATTTCTATAGCCCTTGTGTCAAAGTGTGGGTATCTTTTCATTATTTCTGCTCACCACTTATTAGGCCCTGCTGATGCAATCAAACAAACTTTTCTTCAGCTCAGAGCATTTTTCTTTTATTATTTTCTTTCTTCTATTGTTTTCTGTTTCCTGGTTCTAGAACGCCTACTAAATGGGCTGGAATTCTCAGATGTATTCTCCAAGTTTCCTAACTTCTTATATCATTTGTGTCTCATTTGCCTTTTGCAATCATTCTAGGATATTGATTAGCTCATTTTTCCAATTTGATCCTTAACCATGTGCATTCTACTCATCAGACTATTAATTTTTTTTATATTTTGGCATTCATGTTTTAAATGATCAAACAGATGGTAGCTTGAGACGGATCATCTCTTGAATGTCCCTGAGGGATATACATTATATTTAACATTTACTTTTGTTTTCTAGATAAACTTTATTTTCTTCCCTAATTTGATTTTTGTTGACTTTGGGCATCTCTCTTTCATGCTGTCCACTTTGGCAGATTTTGCTCCTTTATCTTAATGAGATCCTAGAATGAAATCTCTTAGATAGTTAGACTGCTTCCCAAGTCACCTGAAATATGTTGTCTTACAGAGCCTGGCTTCAGTGTGCTTGTGGGTAGGTGCAGGGTGGTGGGCGGGTGGTAGATGTGCAGCTTGGAAGGCTTTTACATACAGCATAGGTCACATGAAAACTACTACAGTGACCAGAAAGTTGAATTCACCAACTGCAGATAGCTGAGTAAGGCGATGGTAAATGGAAGCACCCGCATCTCACCAAGAGGCAGTGCCACCACACAGGTCCAGCTGATGATGGCTAAAGTGAAGCTGGAGGTTCTGGGTTGTCAGAATTGATTCTGATGGATGTTGCAGCGAAATCCAGAGTTCTTTGTGAACACACCAGGTTTTTAAATGTGTAACTAGCATAACCTTTTCCCAAATATTCTGCCAGCTAAATTAAACATGTCTGCTCAGAGAATTTAGCCCACAGGCTGCCAGCTTGCTATTAGTTCTGGCTTTGCAGGTATATTGTCTGCTGGATGAAAGGGTTCCCTTAAGTTGCCAGTGAGCCACTCATTGATCCAGCAAATATTTACTGAATGCTTAATATGTGCCAGGCACTATTCTAAGGACCTGGGACAAAACAGTGAACAAAACAGTCAGATGTTGTCCCTGTCTTCATGGAGCTTCCTTCAGTGTTTCTGCTCATCTGGAAGTGGGTAACTGGTTTAGATTGTCTACACTCTATTAACTAGCTGGGCAAAAGCCCATGGCCCCCAGTCTCTTGAACCTTGTATTGCCTCTAGTTTTGGCATTTTTCTGGAGGTACTTTTGGCAAACACCGTTTATTTAGGAAAACAAAAATTCTTACAAAGTATTGTAACTTTCTTGGCTTTCTTGGATTTTTCTGTCTAATCCCATGGAGTTTATATCATCCAGTAACTTCACTCGAAGTGTTCTTCAAATTTCCTATCTTTTCTTCTATATATATATATATATATTTTTTTTTTTTGCAATACATTATTGGAAAATTGCTTAGCTTTGCAGGATACTAATCAGCCTATCTACTGAAGATTTTTAGTTATTTACTTACATGGTTTTTAATAAACACTGCTGCTTTCATAAAACCCACTAATTCTTCCTAGTTCATTGGTGAAACTCTTGCAAGTTTCTAGGTCTATTCTAATAGAGAACATTTATTGAATCTCAGGCATTGTTCCAAGCATCTTGCATATACAGGCACATTTTTTTATCATAACCTTATGTGTAGATATTATTATTTTCATTTTCACAGATGAGGAAACTGATGCAGAGAGAGGTTAAAAACTCACCTCAAATCACTACAAAGTGACTGGGCCAGGATTTGGATTTGGACGATCAGTCAACAAATTTTTTATTCATATATATATATATATATACACACACACATACTATATATATATATATATATATTTGTATAATTTCAATAGAATTTGGGAGAGACAACCCAAGTATATCATTAGCGATTTTAAACCGCAAGTCTCTATTTACCTTTTTCTTCTTAATACTAGAAAGCCACAGCAATCTCTTTGCTCAAAACGCTTCAACACTCCCACCGCTTTTAAGATATAATCCATCCATCTCCCACAAGAGAGCTTTCAAGGCTACCCCATTCTAGTCTTTGTTTACCTCTTCAGCCACATCTTTCACCACTCTCCTGGATTCATTTCCTGGAATTGCCATACACTCTCACCCTGAGCTTTCACCCATGCAGTTCTTTCTGCACGAATCATCCTGTTTCCTGTCACATTTCACTTGGATAATGCCTACTCATACCAGAGATCTCAGCTTAAAGGTTCCTTCCTCAGGGAGTTATGCCTTGATTTCTAGATGATTATACCCACTTTGTTCCTGTAGTCTCTCTATGCTCCATATATTTCCTGGCAAAACACTAACTGTTGCTCACGTAATTATTTGTCTAATGTCTATATCTTTCACTAAACTCTAAAGTCTGTAAGCAGTAACTCAATAAATCCTGGTTTTTCTGTGGGACTCCTGGATTGTGGGAGTGTTTCTATCGAGTGATTTAGAGCTTGCCTTGAGTAGTCCAGGACTTTCAGTGGCCTAGGGCCAGTTTTTAAATTGCAATTCTTAAGTTATACAGAGGGTATAAATTAGAACCATGCATGGTAGAGGCCTTCTACCTCTGAGAAGTTGTAGTAGCCATTTCTCATAGGTACCCCCACCAAAACCCGAGTAGATATAAACTTCTCTCATTTTCTCCTGCCTGAAGAGAGGGGTTTTTCTAGACACGTTGAGGCTCCCTGTTTCACATAGGAGACTTGCTTCTAGCTCCCCACTTCAACCCAGTATGATGAGCATGGGACTCCAAATCCCAGCCACCAGCACCCTCTTTGTAGCCCCCACACCCAGAACCACAAAGAATCAGCTTTTCCTTTCTACTCTAACTTTGCTTTTTCCTATTTGTCTGGCACCTGGAAGTTTTTTTTTCTTTCTACAAAACTCAATTATCTATTAAAACAAACAGAGGAGTCAAAGCACATACTCTGGAACTAAGCTGCTGGTTCTAGCTGTGTGATCTTGGACAAGTTTTTAAATCAATCTGTGCGTCCATCCTCTATCTACAGATTGGGGTTGTTGGTACTTAACTCATGGGTTATTGTGAGGATTAAATGAGTATATGTGTCAAGTGCACAGGATAATGTCTGACACATAGTAAAGTCTATCTAGGTATTTGACATTATTTTTGCATTTGCAGTGATGTTTACTTTATCCACTATTTATACTTTGAGGGTTCCTGACTGTGTCAAGTCAGTCCTTCATATTCTTTCTTGCTTTAATTTGTTGAATGGATGAATGAATGTGATTTTCTCCAAAGGAAACTAGTTGCAGCAGATATCCTGGTGGCTTCAGAATGCATGACCTGCCCACAGTCCTCCCCTTTTGTGATGGCCTTTGCTTGGCATATTGTAACTTCTTTCCCTGGGGCCACACCTAATTTGCCACCCGATACAAAGGCAGTCAGCAGGCAATCAGGTGGAATGACAAAAGTTCTGCCCAGGCAAATCTCACTCTTTTGGCTAGTGATGACAGCTGACCCAATCAGATCCTGTCTTTGGGAGTTGGTCATTGAGATAAAGAATAAAAATCAGCTAGTTTGCAGCATCAGAAGGAGTGGAAGTAGACCCATAACAGCTGCGTTACCATATTGGCAAAGTTAATTTTTTAAATTAATTAATGTATTTATTTTAAAGAAGCTTTAGATTACATAAATGTTACATAAAAAATATAGGGGATTCCCATATGCCCCACTCCTTCCCCCTCCCCCACTTTCCCACATTAACAACCTCCTTCATTAGTGTGGCACGTTTGTTACCATTGATGGACACATATTAAAGCATTGCCACTAACTGTGGATTATAGTTTATACTCTGTCCCGTGCAATTTTGTAAGTTATGACAAAACATATAATGACCTGTATCCATTGTTGCAACGTAATGCAGGACAACTCTAATGTCCCAAAAATGCCCCATATTACACCTATTTTTAACTCTCCATCCCCTCAGAGCCTCTGGTGGCCAATGATACAAGTTCTTCCGTTGCTAGAAAAATAGTAAGTCAATATGAGAATAATAAGTGGGGCTGTGGTTTAGAAATTGTTCCTGTTCTTCATCGTGTTTCCTTATAATACAATGGAGTTATCTCCAGCATATCTTTTTCAATCCTAATAAATGCGTTAACATTAAGAATACTTAAACTTCAGATATTCTATTCCTGTCTCCATGTCGCTGGATTTATCTTCACCGACCCTTTTCCTCTTCACTTCGGAGGAGGAGAGTATGATTGGGGTCAAATCTTGACTCCACCACTTACTGCATGCCTTTGGCTTAATTGCTTAAACATTCAGAGCTGGAGATTCCTAGTCTGTAAATGGGGAGAAACACCAATAAGCCATTGCAAAAGGATTTTGTGAGAATTTTGTTAAGCCACATTTATTAAGATTATGTGCCATGGTGGTAGAATATATCAATTCCTGCCCATCTGTGATGGGCTGAGAGTCATAGAACAAATGTGATATTGTTGAGGCAATGCCTGACTCACTGTAGCCTCTCAAAAAATAGTAGCTACCATTATTACCTCCACAGGATAATTTTGTTCTCTTCTTTTAAAACTTAAAGGGCTGGAAGCAGATGCTTTTCCAAGGGTATTTCACAGTGAACATGAAAAATAATAAAACACTCATGGTTTTATTATATATATATCTCATCTTTTTTTGTTGTTGCTGCTGTTCTTGTCTTTTGATCTTATCATATGTATTTGAACCTAATCATTGATAAGATTCTTAATTAGGACTATTTCTTCTTCTCCAGTAGCTCTTTGTCATCTGAGAGACATATTAAACGATCTCATTATTTCCTACAAAACAAATTGGGGGCATAGGACACTTCATAAAAAATGAAAAGGGGAAATATTTCAAGCAAGTCTTATAGAGGTATTCTATTTGTTACAATCTACACATGTTCCATTTTTTGATACTTCCAAAAACACAATTTGCCTGAATGTAGAAAATTATTTCTTCACACAGTGTGGCAGTTTGGCAGTTTGATATAGTTATGAATTCTAAAAATAGATATTGGATTATGCTTGTAAACTGGTCTGCTCATCTGGGCATGTTATGATTAGGGCTTTGATTGGGTCATGTCAATATGGCGTTGAGCCCCACCCCTTGGTGGGTGGGATCTCAAAGATAAAAGACATAGCAAAGGACAGAGTTGGAATTTTTTGAGTTGGAGTTCTGATATTGGAGTTTTAATGCTGGAGCCCAGGGAAGCAAGCAGACAGAGGACCTTGGTCATGAGGAAGCAGAGAAGGCCCCGGGAAGAGACAAGCCATTCGCCTGATAGTCTACAGCTGGCCTTGTGGTGAGAACAAGCAGCTAAACCTGGAGAGAATCAAGCCCCGTGAAGAGAGGAACCCAGGAAACTGGAACCCTCACAGAGTTTGGTGAGGGAAGTAGCTTATGCTTTATGGCCTGGTAACTGTAAGATTCTACCCCAAATAAATACCCTTTGTAAAAACCAACCGATTTCTGGTATTTTGCATCAGCACCCCTTTGGCTAATACACACAGTGTCAGATTAGATGGCTGTGGTGGATGCTTTTGGCTGCCTTTTAACAGGACTTTGATTCTGCTCAGATATTCATCCCATCCCTGTATAAGGAATGAATCCTAATTAGCTAGCCAGATCTTGAAAATCCTCTGACAATTTTTGTTATTCTGGAAATAGACATGTGTTCTAAATCAGCCCAATTAGATCTAAGGGGAGCATTTTTATCTCCTGGAGGGAAAAAAAGACTTACTCTCTTGTCGAATCTAAACAAAGAAATGTGTAACCCGGTTTGCCACGGGCAGCCATCTTGTAACTAGGAAGGGAGTTTTAAGTTTAAGCAGATTCTGTGGACTATTGAGTGGAGAGACAGAAAGAACCAGGGTCTTCAAGGATCTTGTTGAATCAACCAACTTTTGGGTTTATCCTACCTCTGGATTTCCTGTTATGTAATAAAATAAATTTGTTTTGGCCAGTTTGAATCAGATTGTCTCTTACTTATAACCAAAAGCCCCTTACACAATAATAGGGATTTTACTTAGTTTGACTATTTTCAGAGGGAAGAGAGAAACCAACGGAATTAAATTCACCGTTAAAGCCCTCATAGATGGGAAAATATGTGTTGGGTTCTTTATTTCCTCCCCCAAATCCCACTATCTAAAACACCCTTTTAGGGGGAAAAGGTAAAGACAAATGAGTTCATATGGCTAAGAGACTTCAAAGTGAGTTGGGAGGTCATCCCAGAGGTAACGCTTATGCACATCTCAGTAGGACCTCATAGGCTTCCAATGCGGATATCACCCCAAACAGAGGGGCTCCTGAAGGCTCTGGAGACACTCAGGTCCTAAATCAGGGCAGATAGCCCCAGAGTTTCATGCCTACTTTGGAATCCTTGCTCCTGAGAGTGACAGAGTTGGACCCAAATATGTCTTCCCTGCACATGGTCCATCTGTCCCTTCTATTCAAACCTATATGTGGTGCTGGAGTTTGTAGGTATACTTCCAGAGACTGGAGTCTTTGGGCTGTCCATGTGCCAGCTGGGCCCGGAATCTCGGTGGAGCTGCAACTCCTACTCTACAGCTCAATGGACTCACCCTGGACACCTGGCAAGGAGATGATGATGGACAACAGCCATCCCAGAGAATGGAGAGTGTCTACAGCTGCAGGCAGGATAATCCCATCCATCTTATCCATGGGATATAAGCCCCCTCTCACTTGGAGGTGGAGTGGACATCGCCATCTCAGACTCCTCAGGATTGGAGGAAGAGCTATGGACTAGAGTAGACTTACTGGTATTCTATTATAGACATATTGTGATTCATGCAATGGAAGTAATTACAACATTAATGTGGAGCCAGTGGCCACCGGACTCTTTGAGGGCAGGCAGAGGGAAAGGCAGTTATAATACAGGGGCTTTTTCGGGACTTGGGAATTATCCTGAGTGACATAGCAATGACAGATATAGGCCATTTTATATCATCATATAACATGCAGAACTGTGTGGGAGAGAGTGTGGTCTACAATGTGAACTATGGTCCATGCTCAGTGGCAAAGCCCCAAGATGTGTATATCTATTGCAGGTGATGTGCCACTCAAATGAAGGATGTTTATGTGGGAGGTTGTGAGAGGAGTGGGAGGTGAGGCATATGGGAATCCCTACAATTTTTGTGTAACGTGATCTAAATATCTCTTAAAAAAAAAAAAATTAAAATTAAAAAAAAAAAAAATAAAACACCCTTTTAATTTTGGTGACAGCTTAAAAAGTGTGCATGCTTTCAGATAGGAAGATTTAGGGTGTTCAATAGCTAAGGCTAAATTCACATTCTCAAGAAAAATAGGACAGTTTAAAATATTTGCTAAACTTCCTGAACACCTGTATCTTTTGAGGTCCCAGGGATTGAACCCAGGTCCCTCCATATGGGAGACAGATGCCCAACCATTTGAGCGACATCCATCCCCCTTAACACCTGTATCTTGTGGAAGAGTCAATAATAGGATGTTCATTACCTTTTTAAAAAATCCCATCCCCGGGCAAAGAAATACATTTGGTAATTCCACCTAGGAAAATTAATATTGGTATGTAGATTCTATATTGTCAAGTACTTGGTTCATAAAGCTGCATTTCCTTTGTTGAAAATGGTGTTTTGATGCACATGAAAAATTTCATTAAAAATCAATAAATAAGAGACAACTTGTCAGAGCATCCTTTAAAGAGCTAAATGGATTCTCCCTTTTTGGTCATGGTTTATAGTTGCAATATAAAGTATTCAGAACATGAAGACGCTCCATGTGGAAGTTTGCTTAGGACAGGAAGTTTAAACTTCACTCTTGCATTAGAGTTAGGCAGAAGTGATGTCTCTATCCTTGTTTTTTGTTGCATTTTTTGTTGTTACAGTTATTTTAACAGCAGAGAAAAAACATGACACAGTCTTCAAAAGCCTTGCTGATGTACTTCACTTTTTAACAGTAATTTTCTCAAGAGGTTAAATGCCTCACATAATATCTCACACATAACGGATGATCCATAAATATTTGCTCAATTGAATTGAATTGAAATTGACTTTTGGTAAATGCATCATCTTTTAAATGCCCTGAAATTGTCTTCTATTGTAAGGCTTGAGAATTTCCTCTTCTCCCATTAGTACAGGTCAGAGAGAGAGAAAAGCAATAAAATGTAATCCTGCCATTAAATTAAATTCTTGCAGTAAGATATTATCTTCTCCATGTCTGAAGGACTTGCTATATATTGTGTCTAACTGTTATATAATACTTAAATGTAGTCTTTTTGTGTAGTATTTAAAAATGGGACTCAATCTGAGAACACTGTTATCACAATGGCATATACCATTCATTCAAGGGATACCTATATAGCAATTAGGGAAAGGGAAAGGATTTACAAAGCATAAGGTAGGACCTTTCAAAGATGTATAATCTAGTTATGCACATTAGAATCAAATAATATCTTATATTACACTGTAGTATAAGGTAGCATATGATAAACATTTTGTAAATTACATAGAAAATGATTATAAAATAGGTTTAGCTGCAAAGACCAAAGAAAACCATCTGGAAGAATAGAATGCTTGAAACTAAGAAGATTTGGGACCCAATGGATTGACAGTCATCAACATACATTATTAGTTCAGTGATTCTGAGATTTGAGCATGTGCAAGAATCATATGGGAATCTAGATAGCTGCCATAGTTTGTTAAGCTAGATATACTAAAATCTTATCCAGTACAAAACACTTAGCGATGCTGGAATATGTATCTGAGCAAGGTTGAAATTCAGATCAGAGAAAAAGCAAATGCTTAAACAGAGATTCATAAACTATAATCCAGAGCAAAAAAGCCTTCAAGTAACCACCTCAATGAAAAGAGGACAAGAAAAAAAATGCTTTGCAATAGGAGTAAGTAGGAAAACTTCCTGTTTTGGACATGGCTCTGGATAGAGAGGAAAAAATATAATCACCAGTGAGATTTTAAAACCACAAGTTAGCCCTCTGTAGGGCTAGGGATGAAATTCATACTACCTATATGGTCAAAAAAACTCCAAGCTAAGAATTTATTTTAAACTAGTTTTCAAATCGAAAGTGCCCTGTAGTGAATATTGTGGGGTGCTAACCAGCTCACCCCCTTGAGAACCAAGGCATTCATTTTCCCAGCTGCAAAGACCTGCCTGCTGATGGCCCACACGGGGCTCATCTTATGGAATAGACTTCAGCTAAAGGGAGGTACCTCAGCCAAAGTTAAGACTCCTACCCAGGGGAAGCCCATATTGGAAGAATAATTTATGCTTTGGTACAAAGGCTTGGAAGCCTTGCTTTAATTTGAGGTTGCTGAAGGGCCAACCCAGCCTTAGAGTTTCCCATGACATTGGGGGAGGCCTCTGCAGTTCAACTTCTTCCTCCATTCTCTGCTTCCGTCATTCTCTTATAGATGTTGTTTGTGATGGCACTCTCCAACAAACTGCCTTCAGGCAAATCTCTCAGAGCCTGTTTCCTGGCAGTCCTTTACATGCCCCTGGATTCCTAGCAGAACATATGTAAATCCTTTGTGGAGGAATCCATCTTAAAAACCAGGTCATTTTTGTAAGCAAATACACATATATGCATATATATTTATATATCATTTTGCAAATGTTTGTATATATTGTGAGAATTTTGATTTTTACCCATAATAAAAAATAATAATAATAATAATAATAATAATTCTCACCACAACAGAGGCTGCTAATCACATAACATTAGAATGAATTATGGTGATTACAGCATGCTGAACACGGAGAGATTAAGCAATATCAACAGCATAACCACAGCTGTGATAGTAGTGATGAAAAGGTGGTGCTTTCACAGCACTGTGGTAATGGGTTTGATTGGGATTCGGAAAATCTTTGGTGAAAGATACTTTGCCCTTCCAGGTTACCCTTTTCTAACCACCTCCATAATAAGCAGAGTGACAATAACCCATTTTAACAGTGATAGAAAGGGCTTCAAAACATTCTCCTCTAGTATGCTGAAGTCCCACTAGCTACTTTTTACCGTTGTTGGTTTCTGAACCCTATGTGAAATTTTAATTTGTCCACTCTCATATTCCTTTTCTACATATTTAACCTCTGAGGCAGACTTCATTTTCCCTAGGAAAATTTTAGGAATAATAAAGGAGAAGAGATTATATATATAAAAAAAAAAAAAAAAAAACAAAAAAACCAGGTCTCTAAGAATTCCTACAAAATAGAGTTCCAAGAAATATCAGTTTACTATCAAAAATTATGAAACACAATAGGAAACAAGCCACTAAGAGCAAAAGTCAGTAGAAACAATAAAGAGCAAATAAGACCTGTATGTACATTACTTCTATCTTGGTTGCTTAAACAATAATCAATAGGTAGCTCTTCACATTATATTCACAGCACATTGAGTATTCAGTCATTCATTAAATCATTCAAATAATATTTTCAGGAAATCTCTTTATTTCAGACATGGTATTTGGCACTGGAGATTTAAGTATGAAAGGACAAGGAACTTATATACTAGTGGAGAAGGCAGTCATACAATCAATCCACCAATCATTAAGATGTGAACATGTGTAAGTTACTGAGGACATATGTCTAATTTTTCCTGGGGAGTAAGAGAAGGTTTCTTACAAGAGTACTTGAGTACTTGAGCAAGATTTGAAGCTTGCCTGGCAGACAAAGTAGGAAGAAGGCAATCCAAAATTAGAAGGGAATCTGAGCAAACCATATTTGAGGACCTGGAATAAAAAGTATGAGGAAGTATAGATAGAACAAGGGTAGGAAAATTATTTCTGTAAAGACCAGATGGTAAATACTTTAGATTTGTGAGCCATACAGTCTATCACAAATACTCATTTCTGTCATTGTAGCATGGTAGCAACCATAGATAACACGTAAATGAGTGAACATGGTTGTGTACGGTATTACATAAAAGAGAAACACAGACCTTGGTCCTGATAGAAAATGTAGATTTTTAGGTTCCATTCCCATAAAGTTTGATTCAACAGGTCTGTATTAGTCAGGCAAAGGGGTGCTAATACAAAGTACCAAAAATCTGTTGGCTTTTATAAAGGGTATTTATTTGGGGGTAGAAGCTTAAAGTTACCAGGCCCTAAAGAGTTCAACTCAAGCTACCATAAGAGGTACTTTTTCACCCCAAGTCTGTTGCCACGTGTTGACACTAGATGGTGGGTAATGTCTGTGAGGGTTCAGCTTTCCTCTTTCCTCTGAAGGCTCTGTGGTCCTAGTTTCTTCCAATCTCAGCTGTAGGCTGGCATAGGGCTCATCTCTTTTTTTTCTGGGGCTCGTTGGCTCTGTTTTCTTCACAAGGTCAGCTATAAACTCTCAGGCTCATCTCTCTTCCCAGAGCTGCAGGATCCTCTGTGTATCTTCTCTGTGTATCTACTTCCCTGTGTTCTTGATTGAGCGTCTTTTTATATAGCCTACAAAGGGGGGCAGGGACTCAATCCTGCATGCCCTAATGATGTGGTCGAATCAAGGCCCTAGTATTAATTTAATCAAAGGCATCTCATCTCAATCTAATACAATCAAAGGGTTATCACACCCAGAGGAACAGACCAGTTTACAAACATAATCTATATCTCTTTTTGGAATTCATAAATAATATCAAGCTGCCACAAGGTCTGATAAGCATCTCAAGTAATTCTGAAACAGATACATCTGTAGAAAATGCTTAAAGAGACACTGACTTAGTATGAGGAGGTGGGTTTTCTGTACCGAAAGAACTAACACCCATCCTGAGAGGAAAAATGAGGGTTGGCTTAGTTCCCTTCATATCAAGGTGCAGATTGTGAGAGGATGGTACTTGAGAAGAGTGTGGATGTGATTGTAATCCCATTCCATGATAGCTACCTTAGCACTGCAGGTATACCTAGGGCAAAATGGCTGGGTATGTGAGAATGCACAAGTGCATATAAAAATTTCCCAGGCGTGAGGTAATAAGGAAAGTAGCACTGAGCCTGAGCTCCTGATGTGGGAAGTCCCAGGTTTTGAAAAAGCAAATTAAGCAACTTTTGCACAGCAGAGCTCTTGAAATCTTGTTCTTGTTGCTAAACATGCCCCCAGGTTCAGGTCTCTGTACAAGAACCTGAAGAGAAATTGTAGAATATGGGGATTTTTAGTTTTAGGGGATGGTGTTTGCCCAGATGGACCAACAGTAAACAAGGAGAACAGCTTCTGGTTGGATTGCACATTTCAGGAGCAATGCTGTGTAGCAGTGATGGCAACAATAGACAAAATGGGCATGGCTTCAAACTGGGAAAATCACCCTCTGAGGGTACATGCAGACTTTCCAAGGGGGTTAAGGTAATTGATATTTTTTTAAGGGAATACATTTCTAGGTCTTTAGTGTGAATATGTACTTTTTCCTAATACTGATCTACCTGAGAATGCACCTGTACTTGAGGTTAAGTTGTCATTTTGGTTCTCCTTTCACAGCCACCACCCTTCACAATCATACAGTTCCCACTTTTCAAAATAAAGGAGAAACTTTCATCCATCCTGTATCTTACTACAGTTCACTGCTCTGGGGGTGAATAATTCTCAGTGATATCAAATAAAGGAAAAATTAAAACAGATGTCAGTGATAAAAGACATCCACTGAAAAATATTCTCTAGAGATTCAGTGAATAAAAGGACAAATTCCACTTGCTTAGAACTCTGGAGGACAGTAAAGACTGGAGAAGAACTCCACAAATGCTGAATCAAAGAAAGAAAGGTACCGTTTAGGAAACTTCTGTCCTAGACCTGCCACTCCACTCTCCCTCACTTGGTCTCATGCAGCTTGGGAGTTGCTCAGAAGCAACAACCTGGATCCCTCCCACCACTCATAGGGGACACAGACTATAAAGGCACTTACAGCAGCAAAAGGACCTCACACATATCCAGGCAAAAGGATCCAAGTCCCGAGACCCAGGGCAGAACACAAGCCACTGAGGAGTGCTGCATATAAAAGGGCCCCTGGGGATGGGGTGGGGAGAGAGAATACCATGGTAAAACTGCAGCTAGCAGTGGGGCACTCAATCCAGTTTCTGTTGCCTGGACCACCTAAATGCAAAACTGAATTTCCTGGAGTGACCCACCTTTCTGGATTGACCCCCTCTGGCTCCCCAGGGTGGGATATCCTGATGGGAAAGAAACCAGAGGCTGAGAAGCCTAACAGAGGGAAAAAAAAGGGGGGGGGGGGGGGGGGGAGGTATAGACTGAACTCTTGTAAGGCAGGAAGGTCCCAGACTGAAAAGGGTAAGGAAAACTGGGCACTGAGTGAGGGACAGAATTTAAACAAATCATAGGAACAAGGGAGAAAATTTGGCACAAAAACAAACAGAACAGATCAAGATTCTTGGAGAAGGAATAGAGAAAATGAAGTTTTCTCCTAGAGGTGAAACAATTATACAAAAATGCAATCTTAAAAATTGTACCACATATCCAGAGCAAGAATCAGATGAAGAATAACTGAGAAAATTGGATAAATTAAACACAGGCTAGTATAAAGGTCTAGAATAAATTGGACCCAAGCACCAAAAAAGAGCCTTAACACAAAGCCAATCAACAATAAAACCCTAGACAAGAGGGAGAAATTGACTTTCAGAGTTAACTCATCAAGATAATTAGATGCCTAGACATCAGCAAAAATTATAAGCCATACTAAGAAACAGGAAGATATGGTTCAATAAGAGGAACAAATGAAAACTTCAGAGAAGACAGAATTTGGAACTAGTCAAAGAAATTCAAACAAATATCCTAAATCAATTTAAGGATATGAAAGAAAATATGCATAAAGAGATAAAGTATGTTTGCTTATTTATTTATTTATGGTACCGGGGCCAGGGATTGAACTCAGGACCTCATATGTGGGACTGGTGCTCAACTACTGAGCCACTTCAGCTCCCCTGAGTTTTTTTTTTTTTTTTTTTTTTCCATTTCTTTGCTTGTTGTTTGTTGTTGAGGCACTGTGAACCAAACCTGGGCCCTCCCATGTGGGAAGCAGGTCCTCAACTGCTTGAGCTGCATCCACTCCCAAGATAAAGTATATTAAGACAACAATGTGTGAGCATAAAAAAGAATTTGAAAGTATAAAAAGAAGCATAATAGAAATTATAGGGATGGAATATACAATAGTTGAGATTAAAAATGCACTAGAAAATCTGAGGAGGAAATCAGAAAAAAAATTCCACTTCTAATAGCAAAGAAAACAATCAAATATTTAGAAATACACTTAACCATGGACATAAAGGACCTATATTCAGAAAACTGCAAAACATTGTTAAAAGAAACCAAAGACAACTTAAATAAATGGAAAGACATTCTGTGTTTGTGGATTGGAAGAGTAAATATCAAGATGTCAATTGACCCAAACTGATTTACAGACTCAATGCAATCCCATTAAAAATCCCAACAACCTTTTTTGCAGAAATGGAAAAGCCAGTTATCTAATTTATTTGGAAGAAAAAGGGGCCCCAAATAGCCAAAAATATCTTTAAAAAGAAGAACCAAGTTGGAGGATTCTCACTTCCAGACTTTAAAGCATATTACTTAGCTACAGTGGTTAAAAAAAATAGCATGGTACTGACATAAGGACAGACAGATTGACCAATGGAACAGAATCAAGAACTCAGAAACTGGCCTTCACAACTACAGTCAAATGTTTTTTGATAAGGCTGTTAAGCCCACCCAGCTGGGCCAGAACAGACTATTCAACAAATGGTGCTGGGAGAACTGGATAGCCATATCCAAAAGAAAGAAAGAGGACCCCTGTCTCACATCCTATAAAAAAATTAACTCAAAATGGATAAAGGACCTAAATGTAAAGCGACAACCATAAAACTCCTAGAAGAAAATGTAGGAAAACATCTTCAAGATCTTGCGGTAGGCTGTAGTTTCTTAAACCTTACACTCAAAGCACACACAAAAAATGAAAAAATAGACAGATGGGCTCTTCTCAAAATTAAACACTTTTACACTTCAAAGGACTTTGTCAAAAGAGTGAAAAGGCAGCCAACTCAATGGGAGAAATTATTTGGCAATCACATATCCAATGAGGGTTTAATATCCATGATATATAAAGAGATCACACAACTCAACACTAAAAAGATGAACAACCCTATTTTAAAATGGGCAAAAGACTTGAAAAGACAATTATTCAAAGACAAAATATACGTGGCAAAGAAACATGTGAAAAAAATGTTCATTAAAAAAATGTTCATTACTAGCAATTAGGGAAATGCAAATCAAAACTACAATGAAATATCATTTCATACCTATTAGACTGGCTGCTATTAAAAAGTTGGAAAACTATAAATGTTGGAGAGGATGTGGAGATATAGGAATGCTTATTCACTGTTGGTGGGAATGTAGAATGGTACAGCCACTGGGGAGGACTGTTTTGCAGTTCCTAAGGAAGTTGAATATAGACTTGCCATGTGACCTGGCAATACCATTACTAGGTATATACCCAGAAGAACTGAGAGCAGTGCCACAAAAAGATATCTGCACACTGATGTTCAAAGCGACATTATTCATGATTCCCAAAAGTTGGAAACAACCCAGGGGTCCAACAATTGATGAATGGATAAAGAAATTGTGGTGTATACACATGATGAAATATTATGCAGCGGTAAGAAGACATGAAGTCATGAAGCACATGACAACATGGATGAACCTGAAGGACATTATGTTTAGTGAAGCAAGCCAGACACAAAAGTACAAATACTGTATGGTTGTGCTATTATGAACTAAATATATTATGCAAATTTATGGAATAATTAGAACATAGGTCACCAGAAAATAGAATGAAGGTAGAGAATGGAAAAATGATGGTTAATCTGTGAAGAATTGGTTAAAAAGTTGTTTGTAAATCTTTGGAAATTAATGGAAATGGTGAAAAAGCATCATGGTGTTTGTGACTAGAAGAGCTATATTATGGGTATGACAGTGGTTGAAAGGGAAATGTTAAGGACATTTATATTACTAGAAGAAAAGTTAAAAAATGTTACAAGGGACTGTATATCAGTGAAAACTCATGTAAAATACAAATATGGGTGATATTGCATATATTAGACTGGTTTTACAAAATATAAATACAAATAAACTAGAGAGAAGGAAACAGAATAACAGCTATGTACAGTAGGGGAAGCATAGAGAGATTGAGAGGTGATGAGTTTTGATTTTTGTTTATTATTATTATTACTGGAATAATGAAAATGCTCTAAAAATGATGGAAGTGATGAATGCAAAACTATGTGATTATACTGAATACCATTGATTGTACATTTTGGATGGATTTATGCATTATTAATATGTATCAATAAAATTTATTTGTAAAAAAAAAAAATGCACTAGAGGTATCCAAGAACAGATGTGAATAGGCAGAAGAAAGAATCAGCAAACTAGAAGACAGAACAACTGAAATCACACAGAAGAACAGATAGAGAAAAAAATTGAGCAGTGTCTCAGGGATTTGAGAGATAACACAAAGCACACAAAGATAAGTGTCATGGTTGCCCAAGAAGGAGAAGAGTAGGAAAAGGGGGGAGAAAAGGGGGAGAAAGAATATTTGAGGAAATAATGGCTGAAAATTTACCAACTCTTATTAAGCGCATAAATATACATGTCTAAGAAGTGCAATGTACTCCAAACATAATAAATCTGGACAGACCTACTCCAAGACATATACTAATCAGAATGTCAAATGCCAAACATAATGAGAGAATTCTGAAAGCAGTGAGAGAAAAGCAATACATCACATTCAAGAGATCCTCAATAAGATTAAATGCCAATTTCTCACCAGAAACTATGGAGGCAAGAAGGCAGTGGTATGATATATTTAAGGTACTAAAAGGGAAAAACTCCCACAACATAAAGATAGAAACAGAAAGATATGGGAGAAGTGAATATGTGTGCTATTGAAGATAAGTTGGCATCTTTTCAAATTAGTAGGGTTGCAGTTGGGCAGTTTGATGTAATTATGAATTCCAAAAATATAATTGGATCATGCTTGTAAACTGATCTGTTAATCTGGGCATGATTAAGTTATGATTAGGGCGTTGACTGGGCCACATCAGTAGGGCGTTGCGCCCCACCCCTTGGTGGGTGGGGAATCGAATATAAAAGGCAAGGCAAAGAACAGAGTTGAAGCAGTTTTTTTGAGAAGCAGTTTTGATATTGGAAAGCAGGCCCCAGGAGAAGAGAAGTGAGCCATTTGCCTGATCGTCTACAGCTGACCTTGTGGAAGAAACAGGAGCTAAGCCCAGAGAGAAATGCAGCTCTGGGAAGAGAGGAACCCAAGAAACCTGAACCCTGGCAAACACCGGCAGCTGTCTTGCTCTAACACATAGCAATGGACTGTGGTGAGAGAAGAAACTTAACGCTTTATGGCCTGGTATCTGTGGACTTCTACTCTAAATAAATACCCTTTATAAAGACCAACCCATTTTTGGTATTTCACATTAGCACCCCTTTGACTGACTAATACAGTAGGTTATAGATGTAGGTGGTGGAATATAAATCCCAGGGCAACCACAATGAAAGCATATAAAAATATACACAAATAAAATGAGGAAGGGATCAGTTAGATACATCACAAAAGATACAGGGGAAGCGGCTGTGGCTCAATTGGTTGGGCTCCCGTTTACCATATGAGAGGCCCCGGGTTTGATTCCCGGGGCCTCCTGGTGAAGGCAAGTTGGCCCCTGTGGTGCGGTGAGCTGACACAGCAAGATGACTCAACAGAGGGAGACAAGCAGACACAGAAAAACACAAAAAAAGCAAATGGACACAGCAAGTGGGGGATAAATAAATAAAAATAAAATCTTTAAAAAAAAAAAAGATCAAGTATACAGAAAAGAATGTTGCAATAAAGGAAAAGAGACAAAAATTTTTTTTTACATATAAAAATCAAAGAAAAAAATGGCTGAAGTACTGCTTTTATAGTAGTAACACTAAATGTTAATCAATTAAACACCCCAATTAAAAGACACAAAGTGGCAGAAAGGATAAAAAAGCATGATCCAACTACATGTTGTTTAAAAGACTCACCTTAGATCAGGGGTTCTTAACAAGGGGTCTATGAGCTTGAATTGATATTCAAAAAAACATTACTCTTGTATGTTGGTGCAGGTGTGATATATTAATTAAATAATATACAGTATTATTAAGGACTTAATAAGGGGTCTGTGGTTTTCACCTGACTGGCAAAGGAGTCTGTGGAGCAAAAAAGGTTAAGAACCCCTGCCTTAGACACAAAGAAACAAATAGGTTGAAAGTGAAAGGTTGGAAAAAGATATTCCATGAAAATAGTAACCAAAAAGCGCTGGGTTAGTTACACTAATATTAGACAAAATAGACTAGGTCAAAAGCTGTTACATGAAACAAAGAAGGACACTATATATTAATAAATAAAAGGGGACAATCCACCAAGAAGAAATAGTAATCACAAATATTTATGCTCCCAAAATACATGAGGCAAACACTGGCAAAACTGAAGGGAGAGATAGACATCTCTACAATAGTAGTTGGAGACTTCAATACCCCACTATCATCAATAGATAGACCACCTAGACAGAAGATCAATAGGAAGCAGAGAACTTGAATAATATGATAAATTAACTAGACCTACAGACATATACAGAACATTGCACCCCAAAACATCAGGATATACATTATTCCCAAGCGCACCTCATTCTTCAGATTGACCACATGTTGAGTCACAAGACAAGTTTCAAATTTAGGAAGATTATACAAAGCATCTCCTCTAGCCATAATGGATTGAAGCTGGAATTCAGTAACAGGCTGAAAACTGGATAATCCACAAATATATGGAAGTTAAATAACATATTCTTAAGCAATCAGTGGGTCAAAGAAGATTTTGCAAGGGAAATCAGTAAGTATTTTGAGAAGAATGAAAATGAGAACACAACATATCAAAACTTGGATATAAACATATGTTTTCTGGATAGAGGCCTACACAGTAGCTTGCAAAATATTAAACTTTCCTCCTGGGGATGTCCTACTACTTTCTTAAATAAGATGGCAAAAAAGCCCTGGATTATATAAGCCTTGCCTAATAAAAGGAAACAGGCCAATAAACCATGCCCTTAAGGCTTGCATTTACAAACCTTATTTCAGTAATAATGAAATTTGCCCAAGTATATTAATGCCTAAGAGTTGCCCCCTGAAAACCTACTTGTTACTCAAATGTTGCCCCTCTCTAAGCCAAACTCTGCAAATAAATTTACTACCTTCCCCTGACATGGGACATGACTCCCAGGGATGAACCTACCTGGCACCGAAGTGTTAATCAGTGAAGCATCTGGAGAAAGAACTTGACCCAAAGGGGAAATGTTAAATAAAATAGTTTTTTTCATGGCTAAGAGATTTCAAGGTGAATCAGGAGGTCATTCTAGAGGTTACACTTATGCCAAGCTCAGTCAGACTTCATAAAATGCCATAATAAACACAGCCTCAAACAAAAGTTCTTCTGAGGGCCCTAAGGAAGTCCAGACATCATAAGCAAGACACAGCCTTACAAAATCAACACCCCTCAGGGAGATCTATCTGGGAATACATGTAAATCTCTTTACCCAATATAACATAGGTATAATAATTTGTAAGTTCTCTAATCAAAATTCTTCTATTCTTTTATCTGAATCTGTAATTTTCAATTTACCTGTTAAGGATAGTTCTCAGAGACTAAAAGGCTTTGGATTGTTCATATGCTGGTTGAGCCCTGAAACCTAGCGAATATGCAGTAAACTCCTATTTTCCAGTTGTTCAGGCCTTCCCTGGATAACCAAAAAAATGATAAAGATGGACCAGCCCCACCCCCCAAAACAAGGAGTATCTTCAACTGCAAGCAAAACAATCCTATCCTTTTGCCGCATAATATTTATGTCCCTTTTCAACCTGGTGCAGTCAGAGAAGACATTGTCTCAGAGCCCTCAAAACTGAGGAATGAACAAAAATGAGGAGGGATGTTACCACTGACCAAAGCAGATCTACTGTAATTGAAGTTGTCAATTGTCTAACTTGTAACATTGCTACAAATAATAAATTTTTAAATTAAAAAATAACTTATGGAATGCAGCAAAGGCAATGCTGAGAGTGAAATATATAACCCTAAATGCTTACATTAAAAAAGAAGAGTGCACTAAAATCAAAGACCTAGCTGCTTACCTGGTGGAACTAGAAAAAGAGAAAAAAACTAATCCAAAAGGATGAAGGAAAGAAATTACAAAGATCAGAGCAGAAATAAATGAAACAGAACAACCAAAAAAAAAAAAAAAAAAATTAGAATCAACAAAACCTAAAGTTGATTTTGAGGAGATAGATAAAATTGACAAACCCTTTGCTAGACTGGTAAAGCAAAAAAGAGAGAAAACACAAATAAATAAAATCAGAAATGGGGAGGGAGGGGACATTACTACTGACCCCACAGAAATAAAATGGATAATAAAAGGATACTATGAACAACTTTATGCCAACAAACTAGACAACCTGAATGAAATGGCAAATTCCTAGACATACATGAACAACCTACACTGACTGTAGAAGAAACAGAAGACATCAACAGACCAATTATAAATAAAGAGATTGAATCAATCATCAAAAATCTCTCACAGAAAAGCCCAGGACCAGATGGCATAACAGGTGAATGCTACCAATCATTCCAAGAAGAATTAATGCCAGTTCTGCTCAAACTCATCCACAAAATTGAACATTTGGGAACGTTGCATAATTCATTCTATGAGGTCAACATCACTCCAATATCAAAGCCAGATAGAGACACTGCAAGAAAAAATTAGACTAATTTCTTTTACGAATATAGATATAAACATCCTCAACAAAATACTTGCAAATCTAATCCAACATCACATTAAAAGAATTATACACCATGATCAAGTGGGTTTTATCTCAGGTATGCTAGCATAGTTCAACAGAAGAAAATCAATTGATGTAATATACCATGTTAACAAAATGAAGGTGAAAAAAACAAACTACATGATCATCTCAATTGATGCAGAAAAGGCATTTGACAAAATCCAGCATCCTTTCTTGATAAAAACACTTAGAAAAATAGGAAAAGAAGGAAACATCCTCAACATGATAAAGGGTATATATGAAAAACCCACAGCTAATATCATACTCAATGGTGAAAGACTGAAATCTTTCCCTCTAAGATCTGGAACAAGACAAGGATGCCCACTGTCACCACTGTTATTCAACATTGTGTTGGAAGTTCTATCCAGAGCAATTAGAAAAAGAAATAAAAGGCATCCAAATTGGAAAGGAAGATGTAAAACTTTCACTATTTGCAGATGACATGATCTTATATATTGAAAGTCTTATCTACAACAAAGCTATGAGAGCTAATAAATGAGTTCAGCAAAATGGCAGGGTACAAGATCAACATGCAAAAAGCAGTAGTGTTTCTATGCATTAGTAATTAGCATGCTGAGGAGAAAGTCAAGGAAAAAACTTCCACTTACAATACAATTAAAAGAATCAAATACTCAGGAGTTAACTTAACCGAGGATGCAAAGGACCTATACACAGAAACGTAAAAACACTGCTAAAAGAAATCAAAGAAGACCTAAATAAATGGAAGGATATTCTGTGTTCATGGATTGGAAAACTAAATATCATTTAGAGGGGAGCGGATGTGGCTCAAGCAGTTGGACACCTGCCTCCCACATGGGAGGTCCTGGGTTTGGTTCCCAGTGCCTCCTAAAGAAGACGAGCAGACACAGCGAGCAGAAAGATGAGGGAGCCATCTGGGTCGGGGGGAGAGGAGGTGTCGGAATATAATTGAGAGGTCAACTCTACCCAAAATGATTTACAGATTCAATGCAATCTCAATAAAAATTTGGAAGCCTTCTTTGCAGAAATGGAAAAGCCAATTATCAAATTTATTTGAGGGGTAGATAATGGGCCTTGAATAGACAAAAATATCTTAAAAAATAAAGTAAATCTCCTCACACTTCCTGATTTTAAAGAATATTACAAAACTACAGTGTCAAAACAGCATGGTATTGACACAAGTATAGACATATTGACCAATGGAATTTAATTGAGAGTTCAAAACAGAGCCTAACATCTATGGCCAGCTGATTTTTTGACAAGGCTGCCAAGTCCACTCAATTGGGACAGAATAATCTCTTCAACAAATGATGCTGGAAGAATTGGATATCCACATGCAAAAGAATGAAAGAGGACCCCTATCTCACACCATTTGCAAAAATTAACTCAAAATGGATCAAAGATCTAAATATAAGAATAAGGACTAGAAAAAAATGTAGGGAAGCATCTTCAGGATTTTGTGTTGGGAAATGATTTCTTGGCCTTTACACCCAGGGCACAAACAACAAAAGAAACAGATAAATGGGACCTCCTCAAAATTAAAACCTTTTGTGCATCAAAAGGCAGTCATAAAAATGAAAAGAACCAACTCAATGGGAGAAAATATTTTGAAACCACATATCCAATAATACCCAATAATAGTTCAAAATCAAGAATATATTTAAAAAATCCTACAACTCAAAAATTAAAAGACAAACAACCCAATTAAAAAGTGGGCAAAATGCTTTAATAAACATTTTTCCAAAGAGTATATGCAAATGGCTATAAGGAACATGAAAAGATGTTCAACATCACTAGCTATTAGGGAAATGCAAATCAAAACCACAATGAGATATTTCACACACACTAGAATGGCCACTAGTAACAAAACAGAAAACTATAAGTGTTGGAGAAGATATGGAGAAATAGGAACACTTATTTATTGCTGGTGGGAATGTAAAATGGTGCACACTGTGGACGACAGTTTGACAGTTCCTCAGGAAGCTAAGTATAGAATTACCATATGACCCAGCAATCCAGCTACTAGGTATATACCCAGAAGAATCGAAAGCAGGGACTCAGACATTTGCACGCCAATTGCCAAAGAATCAATCAACCCATGTGTCCACCAACCAATGAATGGATAAACAAAATGCAGTATATACATACAATGGAACGTTATTTAACTGTAAAAAGGAATGAAGTCCTGATGCATGTGACAACATGGGTGAACCTTGAGGACATTATGCTGAAATAAGCTAGACACAAAAGAACAAAGGACAAATATTGTATGATCTCACTGATATGAATTAACTAGAATAAGCAAACACATAGAGTTAGAATCTAGAATACCAGGGGATAGATTGCAGATAAAGAATGAGGAGTTTATGCTTAATATGTACAGAATTTCTATTTAGGCTGATTGCAAAGGTCTGGAAATGGATAGTGGTGATGGTAGCACAATATTGTGAGTGCAATTGACAGCACTGAAATATATAGGGGAATGTGGTTAAAAGGGGGAGATTTAGATTATATTACAAGAATAAAAATTAAAAGATAAAATATAGGACTGTTTAACACAGCATACTCTATTTTAGATGATGGACAATAGTTAACAGTACAAGTATAAGAATGTTCTTTCATTAATTATAACAAATATACAACCCTAATACAAGGTATTAATAATAGTGTGGTATATGGAAAAAATACACCTAATGTAAACCATGGATAATAGTTGATAGTACCATTTTAAAAAGTCTTTCAATTAGAATAGAGGTAACCACTGTTTTAAAAAACCCCACTACAGTTAGGGAAAAAAAGACTGAATTAGTGTTGAGCAGGATATGGAAAAATCATTCAGAACCCTCGTATACTCTTGGCAGGAATGTAAAATGGTACAGCTGCCTTGGAAAAGTCTTCCTTAAATGGTTAACAGAGTTACTATATGGCCCAGAAATTCTACTCTTAGATACATATCTTAGAGAAATGAAAGCATATGTTCTCCCAAAAACCTGTACACTGATGTTCATGGCAGCATTATTCACAATAGCTCCAAAGTAGAAATAACCCAAATGTCCATCAGCTGATGAGTGGATAAATAAAATGCCGAATCATATCCCATTATATTCCACAATAAGAAGAAATGAAGTTCTGGTACATGCTACAATATGGATAAACCTTGAAAATATATGCTAAATGAGAGAAGCCAGACACAAAAGGCCACATAATGTATGTTTCCATTTATATAAAATATTCAGAGTAGGCAAATCCATAAGACAGAAAGTAGTTTAGTGGTTGCCTAGGCTTGGGGGAATGGGGAGATTGGAGATGGTGATGATAGATAAAGGGTACAGGGCTTCTTTATGCAGTACTGAAAATATCCTAAAATTGATTGTGGTGATGGATGCACAACTCTGAATATACTAAGAGCCAACTGTACATTTTAAATGGGTGAATTGTACGTATGCTCAATGGGTGTACTGAATTCTATCTCAACAAAGCTATAAAAAACAAACAAACAAGGTATTAGCAAAGCCTTCTTTATCAAGGCACCATACACCTGCAGTAGGATTCCATGCCTTTCCCTGTTATATCATATAGTACATTATCACATGCTGTGTCTTAGATGCTTTAACTTGTGCCTTGTGTTGTACGTCCATATGTACACATATTCTATTTTATATTATACATGTTTATAGTTTAAGTATGGTGTTAGAAATAGAGTGGGGTAGTCTATATTCAGATATATTATAGAGTGGTGTGCAGGGGTGATGACAATTTACCTTGTCTCTTCTACCACATGACTACGGATAATAAAATGTATTGTTCCTGAAGGTGAGTCCCCTAAGAGTAAGCAAAGAGCACTTTGGTAAAAAAAAAAAATATATATATATATATTGCACATTATGGTTTGTTTTTCATCCAGGCAACAAATTTATGGCAAGTCTTTGTGCCTTCTTAACTCACATACTAGAATTCAATTTAAGGAGGTAGAGAGTTATGAAGAGGTGTGTATCAACACAAAAGTATGAATTAAAAGATGAAGGAAGACTTTCCTGATAGAATGTTAAGTCTGATTTGGCTGATTGGTTTAACAATGAAGATGGTCTTTGCCAGTTAGATAATATGGCACATAGTTTCCTGAATGGGCTAAATCTGCAGCTTTAGGAGAGAAAAAAGTATATTTTAAAGCATGTGATAACATCTTTTTGTAAAAAAAAATTACTGTGTTGGAATAAATGTAATGAAGTTTTCCATATTTCAATTTTTCCAAGACTTACTCATATCAGGTTAAACAAAAACATGCAAGGAATACATTTTTTTCCCAGAATTATTTTGAGGGGACATGAGTAGAGAACATTAGTCTATAGGACTTGTTTCCACTTCTCTCCTTGAACAGATGGTAACTTCTCCCTGGAGGTATGGAATTGTCAGGAGAAAATCCAGGGAAGGAAGAACAACATTCTTGTTGAAGTTGGGAGAGGCACTCAGGGTTCTTATTTTAAAATATTTATATAATTATATGCCAGTGGGTAAAGAGAATATTTGTTCATTTAACAAATATTTATGAGTGGCATTTTTTTCTATATGTTGGGAATACAGCAATGAATAAGATAGTAAATTTTCTATTGTCATCAAGCTTACATTATAGTTGGGGAGGCAGACAAATGAATAAACCATAACATTTTGGAAGTGATAAGGGCTAGGAATAAAATAGTTACTGGACTGGGAAATGCTTTAGTTTCCCAGTTGCTAAAATAAATACAATTTATTAGCTTAACAACAGAAACTTATTAGCTCAGTTTCAGAAGCTAGAAGGCCTGCTTCCTCCTGGGTTGGTATCTTCTGACTGGTGGGCAATCTTTGGGGTCCCTTGGCTTTTCTACCACATAGCAATGCACTGGGTGGTGACGTCTCCTTTCTCTTCCAGGTTCTTCTACTTCCAACTTCTTGCTTCTCCTGTGACTTCACCGGCCATGTTCAATTTCCTTTGCTTGTAAGGACTTCAGCCATATTGGATGAAAGCCCACCCTCACTCAGTGTGGGCACACCTTAACCAATAGCATCTTCAAAGGTCCTATTTACACATGGGTTCATACCCACAGGACCAGGGGTTGGGACCTGAACATGATGTTTGTGGGGGACCTGACTCAATCTCCAACGGGGCATGCATACTGCTTTCGACTGGAGGGGGCACAGTTAAGGAAGGGTACTGTGATTCAACTTCTGACGTAAAACCTGGGTGATAAGGATCCTGGGAAGTGCATGCGGAGAGCTCTATGCAAGAAAGCACAAGTGCAAAGACCCTGAGTGGGAACACTATACTTTTTATTTCTTTAGAAAGACAGTCAATGTTTCTGTCACTTAGAGAACAAATGGTTGAGTGGAAAGAGGCCATGTTGGGGAGAGAGGCACGAGAAAAATCACGTGGTAGGTCTGGGAGGGAGTTTGGCTATGGTGCTAAGTGCAACAGGAAGGTCTTAGAGGGTTTTAACCCGGACAACGAGATCTGATTTTCATTTTTTTATTTTTCAGGAAGGTACAAGGGATTGAACCCAGGACCTCATACATGGGAAGCAGGCACTCAGCCACTTGAGCTACATCCACTCCCCTGGTTTTTATTTTTAAATGTTTACTCTGGCTGCTGTGGGGAGCATGGACTGCGGGGGAAGTAAAGAAAAAGGGGAAAGCAGAGTGACCAGTTAGGAGAAAGTTGTCACAGTCTAGGTTAGAAAAGACTTCTCTAAATAAGTGGGAGAGAAGGGTTAGACTCAGGATATATTACTGGTAGAGCCAATAGAAATTCACTGAATTTCTAAAGCTGCAGATTTCAGGGAGAGACGAACAACAGTAACTCCTACATTTTGGTCTCCAATTGAGACTGAGAAGACCGAGGCAGGTTTGGCAGGAAAGATCAAGCTCCTATTTTGTGTGTGCATGGACATGCTAAGCCTGAGATGCCGTCAGACATCCATATGATGATGATGTTCAGGAATCACTTGGATTAGTGATTAGCAGGGTAGGGCTAGAGATATAAATTTAGGCATCAGCGACATTTGCTTAGTATTTAAAACCTTGATACTCATTTCACTTGTATAGCCTGTCTGTACACTGCATAGACTGTTCAGAGAATAGACGAAGTGTCAGAAATAGGATTTGAATCTCCCAGAAGTTGTTTGCCAGACTCTTTTCTTAGTTGTTCCTTCATTCTGTTTCTAAAATTAGGATTTGAGTTTTCAGTAGAAATCATACACAGTGCTAAAGAGTTGGGAAGAGAATAGCATTGCTTCAAGGTTGGTAGACATACCTCATACATAGAATGCTGGTTTCGGTATCACACTGCCTCTCTGCCCGTATGCAAAGTTCCAAATTTGGGTTAGTGGAACCTAAATCACATCTAGGACCCTAGCTGCAAGGGGGTTTGGGTTTTTGTAGTCTTTGCTGGCCAGAAAAGTACACTAGAAGAAAGTTGGAATAGATGTTGATTGAGCCAATCCATTATCTGGCCCACTCATAAGAAAAACGGGCTGGTTTTTAATAGGGCTTTAACTCTATAAGAAATCTTAGGAAAACTTATTTGGAAATTCTTCATGCAGAAATGTTTTTTTTACTTTTGGTGTGCTAAACGGATGAAGCAGCAATGGAAAGCTGTGGAGAAGCTCCCTTGGAAGATGTGAGCCAGCTTGCTAAATTGGCCTTTCATTTTAAACCAAAAACAAGAGTTGGCTGAAATGACTATTAAAAGAGAACTGGGGATCATGATCAATTAAACTGGGAAATCAAAGTGGGATCTATTTACATTCTTGCCAAATGTGTTCCTCAGTTTGGGGATTGTCTTTTTCTATGATTTTAATTTGGTTTGGGGAGGGAATTTATTATTGGTAAATACACATATACTGGAATATGTTTCAACGGTCTTTATGTCTTTGGAGATGATTATGTTTTACTTCATGGTGGATGTACCATTGACAGAATGCAAAATTGGGAGCACAGGTATTGACTTTTTTTTTTCCCCAAAGACTAAGACAGCTTCATAAAACTAATGATTAAATTCCTATATTTTCTATGCTTTAAAAAATCTTTGGGATGCTGTCAAATATATCTAGAATTTATTGCAAGTTATATTGAAAGCATCTGAATGCAATGTAAATATGGACTTGGGCATTTCTGTGAAGAATAACTGGGCTGACAATTGCCCAAGCTGAATAATCTAAATGGAACGTGTTCAATTGTAATGTTTGATATTTACTTTAATCCTAAGAATAAATGATAACACTCAATAGTCTGCATTCTAACTGTTATCAATTCTAAGTGTTTTACATGTAGTATCTCATTTAACCTTATGATTTATTAATTGGCTAGATTTTATGGTAGTTTTGGTTAATTATTTCCATCTTTTAAGGATTTGAAGAAAAGGCAATGATTGTCTGTTTATACACAATAGCATTGAGAATTAGGGCTGAATTTTTTTCAAGGGTCATTCAGTGTCTTAGAAAGATTAATTTGTTACTAGTTCACTCAAAAGTGTTTAATTCTGTCCAAATAATGGCCAGTGTGACAACTGTATATCTCTTATCACCCATGACTTGTTCCTTTGAATCTAAAAGTTTCTACGCAACACGAACAATGTTGAAGTTTTCTGTCTGACAAAAAGCTCTTTGCGTGGCAATGATGGTGAATACTGTAAAGACAAGGAGAAGGAAAGGGAAGGAAAGGAAAACATGGCAAAATGGCAAAGTTTCAAATAGCCCGTGGAGAAGAAACAGTACCAGCTGAAGGGAAAAGAGGACAAAGAACTAGGAAAGCATAAATAGTGAGGTTCGGGCAGATGAAGCCAGCTTTCTTTATTTTTCTCCATGTGACCAAGAGCTAGGAAGTCCCCAAGTCTGGGGTCTGCCTTTTAATTTTTCCTTCTTTATTTCCTGTATTAAATGTTAATGAGGACTCTATGTATGAGGCTTTGTGGTTTAGGGTTTTGAGTTCCTTTCCTGGAAACACTAAACTTTTTTTTTTCCTTCTGGCAGTGAGTGCTGTAAATGTAACCAATTCTGGAACATTTCTGTCAGGGATCAAAGAAATTTGTTTGCACGATCACTTCATTAATTAATGAATTGATGCTTTTGGTTTCTAATTAAGAGAAACCCCAATTCAAATTGGAGTAAGCCATAATGGGAACTTATTTGCTTGTGCAAATGAGAAGCCTAGCAATAGGTTATGAGGGTTTGATCAGGCTGCAGCTCCATTTCTCTGTAATTTTCTTAGCTCTGCATTCTTTGATTCACTCAGGCTGGTGGTTGCAAAATGGTTTAGCAATCCCAGCCATCACATACCACTTTGTCAGGAAGAAGGGAGTACTTTTGTTTTCCAACCAATCAACGAAAAAATCCTGAACTTGACTCTGTTTGGACCCAGTAAGGTGCTAGGCCCTTTTTTTTTTTTTTTTTTTTTTTTCCACTGGGAGGTCCCGGGGATCAAACCCAGGTCCCTCCATATGGGAGACAGACACCCAACCCAATCGTTTGGGCCACATCTGTCCCCTATGCCCACTTTTGATATCAAGAATGCTTTGTACTGACTAGGTCATAGCTCTCAAGGCTCATTTGGAGGAATAGGGGAGGCATCATAAAAATCCATGACTGTTTCATAGGAAGGAAAGGAGGATGGGAAACAATGCACGATGTTCACGTATGTGAATCAAGACAGGGCTTTGTGTGTACTTGCTTTAAATACTCTTGGTGGGATTGGCAGGATGCCTGCCAGGGGCAGTTTGGTAAGTTTTAATGTATAGGAGTGGCAACCTGCAGTGTGGGAGTAGGGAATAATCTTTTCAGGCTCTTATAAGCCAAAGACTTCTGGAAGAATATTCTAAGGATACAGATTTTTTGGCATTTAACAGTGGCTCAGGAGTAAGTTTAATTAAGAATAATCAGCGAGAGAATGTTATTATTAGCAGTCTAAAATTAACCACACAGAAGCCCAATATTCAAAGAATTGTTGTCAGCTGTGTTCCAAGGCAAAAACTAAAATCTATTCTTTGTCTTGCCAAAAGGAATTTACATAGAGCTGAATGGCTTCACGATTATGCAAAAGACTTTGCTTTTCAATACCTTCTTCCTCAGATGAATTTTTAGAGCCTTCTTACCAGGTACTTTGTTTTCCTTATTTGGTAAATAAAACCTACGTCATATATTATTTTTTTTGATGTATGGGTACCAAATGCTGGGATGAAGTGCAGATTTAAAATAACATGCAGAATTGTGTGGGAGAGAGTGTGGTCTACAATGTGAACTATGGTCCATGTTTAATGGCAAAGCCCCAGGATGTGTTTATCAATTGCAATGAACGTGCCATACTAATGAAGGATGTTTATGTGGGAGGTTGTGGGAGGTGGGGTGTATGGGAATCCCTATATTTTTTGTATAACATTTATGTAATCTAAGTATCTTTTAAAAATTTAAAAAAATTTTTTTAAATTATGGGATGCCAGAAATCTGGAACAGTGGGAGATTTCTGCAAAGTGAACAGCCTTGTTTGTATGGTACACAGAGTACAAAAGGAGGCTAGAGATGCTGGTGCCCACAGAAACCCTCAACCTCATGCTGATATCCCTCCAGCCCCCACCACTTCTTCCTCTTATACTATATGGAGTGGAATACGATGAAAAATAATTGCAGAAGAGAGTTTTATATAGGATGGTGCCAATCTAAAAAATTGTCTTTTTGATCATTCCTTCTTGGGGTGAGGCTGGAGATAGGATTCTGTAGGCATCATGCAATTCTTCTGACATCTCAACTGGTCTCTTCCTTTACTGCATTACCCCAGGCCCTGAGTGCTTACAACTACAAATGGCAGGGCCCTTCTGACTTTCTGTTTTGACAATTTGGATTCCACCTCTGGTTTTTCCATAACCAGCTGTGAAACTCAAGGCAAATGATTTCACCTTTCTGCTCTTTCTATAGAACAGGCTGATGCTTGCTCCGTCATCACAGTACCATCAGCAGGATTAAATTAGATAAGACATTAAGACAATCAGAATTATTCATTTCTCAAAGATCTAAAATGGTCTGTTGTGTTTCAACCATGCTGTCTTTGAATGTCCCTGAGGTTTCTTTGTTGTAACAGGAATTCTTATTGCACAGTGATACAATCTGATAATTCTAAAAAGCAGAGTACTAAGATGTGTCTACTGTGTAAAATTAGATACCTGACAAAAGGTATATACAAGACTTTTGGCCACTGTCATCCAAACAGAATAGCAGTAAAATCCCTAAAAACAGTAGTCTGGCTTTACCATTGACATGGTTCTTCTGATTTCACTTGCTCTAATGAGCCGAAAAGAGAATGCCTATTGTGAAATACATTGTTAGAAATCAGGACAAAAATTTTTGATAGAAAAAGATGAGCATATAAGACCCTCTGGAGATTAATTCTAAAACATTATGGTTGGCCATGAAAATCATTTCAAGTCCTCACTCTGAACTGCTTTAAAATAACATTTTATTCTGCTGTAATTCTTTGGTTCTGCATTCATCAGGATCTATGAAGGAAAGAAAGAGCATCCTCCTCTCAATCTATTTCTGTGGGGGATGGCATAGCCTGGCTCTGATGCCCATTCAGAAGTTCCAGAAAGACAAGAGGATGAGCCCAGTTGGAAATGACAGGGAGGTCCCTGTGTGGCTCTGTAAGGGCATTGCTAAAAAGGAATGGTTTAATCTCTGCAATCCCTGACTTTAAATTGACTGCCATTGCATGAATTGGAAGCTGGGTCCCTACCCAGCACTGAGGAGCTCCTGGTGACAAAGACAGAAGGAAGTATTTGAAAAGGTTTATTAAAAACCTCTTTGTTCAGAATCTTTTCCTTAGTTCATCCTGGCTCTGTTTTCCCCTGGGTTATTTTTTACCCACTTCCCTTCCTAGACATAAAATAGTTGACATAACTATGGGTTTTGGTGTGTTGAAATCTCACTTCCAGTCTCTGAAGCAGCAGACAATCAAACAACGCAGGCAGTTCTAGGGATTTTTTTTTCCCCTTCCTTTGCCCAGACTAAAAGTGGGGTTGGGTAAGAAAAGGGGTCATCTGGAGGAGAAAAGACTGGCTGGGGTGTCCCTTCCTGGGCCAGGTCATTTTATCTGATCCACCAGAAGCACAGCTGACTCTTCTCAGACTCCCTGACTTCAGAAATCATTTACCTTCCCTTGATACTGGCGACTCTAAACAGTCTGTTTGAAGTCGTTTCTGCTCCAGGCATTTTTATTTCCAGTATCCCATTTTTCTCCTTTCTTTACCCCCTTAAATGCCACTGTCTGCATGGATCAGTATGTCAATTAATGGCTACCTCCGACTCTAGCTCACTTATAATTATTGAGCATATATCATGACTAGGAACTCAGAGGATATCGTGGTGATGTGATATCCTGCTGGGATGCTGCATAGTAAACCTGACCTTATGCCATCTACCTTGGGGTGGAAAGAGCAATTAAGTTCAGGTCATGAAAGAAGGTTTCAAGGCTTCCCTCTGCTGCTTGGTAGATGTGGGTCTGTTGCTTAACCTCCCCAATCTCTAGTCATCTGCAAAATGGAGAAAACCCTACCTATGTACAGAGCCTTGGGAGGATTGAATGAGAATGGAAATGAAGACTCTGTTGTAAAGGGGTAATAGGTCATAAGGATAAAGACCACAGCCCTTGGGATTTGAAGGATGGTCTGTAGGACTTTGGTGGAGCTTATTAGTGGTCCAGAAGAACACAGTGCTGGAACCAAATGGACATGTACCTAGGCCTAGACCTCTGGATCTAGGTGGAGTGTTGCCAGGGAGCTTGGCCTCAAAGATTGACTGACTGACTTGGAGAAACTGAGGCTCAACAATGATGGTAGAAAATGATGAACCCTACCCTACATTCTACACCTACCTCCCATCCCTCCACTCCTTATCCCTAGGGTTTATTTTGTTTAAATACACAGTATCTGTGGGCTCAGGACAGGAGCAATGGCTCAGAAGGGTATTAATTTCAATTTGGACTAGGGTGAGGGAGATAAGAGGGGAAGATTTGGGGATATAGAGAGGACAAAACTACATTCTACTCCCCTCTAGATAGAAATAATAAAATAAACTGATTTTAAAAGATGCTTAAGGAGAGAAATTCACAGTGGAAGGAAACCCTCAAGTCCTTTGTGATTACAACAGACTTGTAACTGTAATAATCAACTATTCTAATGCTACACATTGCTGGAAAATAATTCCATGTTGCTGGAGAATAAAGAAAATGTAACCAAAAAATCCTTAAACAATTAAAAAAAAAATTTTTTTAAAAACCCAGCACAACATACCAAGCAATTTAAAAGATATCCTTCCTTACTTTCTCCAAAAGGTAAGAACTATCAGATGAACTGGTTTCAAAGATAAATTGTTTGTTCAACCCCTATCTTTTTTGCTAAGAGTGGGCATCTGTTGTATTCACTGCTATCTCCAACAATCAGCCCTGCTCCTGTTCTTACTAAGCATTCAGTCAATATTTGTCAAATCTAAATTTCTCTAAACCTTAGAAGTTCTAAAGCATGTTTTTAAAGCTACGCTAACGACAATACTCAGGATACCTAAGTAGCTCTTCCATAAACCTTCCCTTCCCTCCTGCCTTTCCTTCCTTCCTCCCTGTCAACTCTCACAGTCCCCCAGCTTTTTAGAAACCCTACTCCTTTTTCCTGTAGTTGATGTACTATTTCTGCTGCTACTAGAAGGGTCTTTGTGAAATGCAACTTTAACACTGGGGATTGAATCATATCCCCCATAAAGACATGCACAAGGCCTGTGGTTTGAGCTCATTTTTAAAAAGACTTTGAAAGATATTAGTTAAGGTGTGAACTCATTTGCAAATGGGCTCTTGAAAGATCCTATTTAGATGAGGCCAAGATGAATCAACATGGTCATTAGTTCATATGACTAGAGTCCTTGTTAGCAAAGGAAACAAAGCCAGAAGTCAGAGAAAGAGACCAGAGGAGACCGAGGAGATAGAACACCATGTGACAGAGACCAAGATGCAAGCCAAGGAACCCCAAGGATTGTGGCAAGCTGGCAACAGACTGAGAGAAGGCATGGCCTGTTGAGACTTGATTTTGGACTTTTGGCCTCTAAGATCAGAAGGCATTACAGTCACGTTGTTTAAGCCAGCCCATTGTGTGACATTTGTCATAGCAGCCCCGGTAAACTAACACAGTCACACATTCTTTTAGTGAATATTTATCGACTGCGTGCTTCCTGCCAGCCACTATTCTATGTTCTGAAGATCCCCTTTGACACATTCCACCACTTATGGAATGGCGTTATCAGTCTTCTCCTGCATTCCCCTGTTTTTCAGCCATACCAGAGTCCTTTTCATTTCCTGATCATGGTACGCTGATTCACTGCCTCTTGTGTCTCTGTTGTCCCCTCTGCAGTGAAAACCCTTCCCCACCTTGCTGGTCTGAAGAATCCCTGTCCATTACATGCCACCCAAGTAAAAAGGGCTTTTCTGGCCTCTTTTCCTATTTAATCCCGAGTGATATTACCACTGTGCCTTTTATATAAGCATCACAGAATGTATTATGCTGTATTGTAATGATTTCTCTCCATGAATGCCTCCTTGGCTGCAGTGCAAGTTTCCTGATGTCAGGGATCAGTTGTTGTTCATCTTGCAGTACCCAGCACCTACTACGGTATATAATACGTGGTACTCAATACATGTTTGTAAAGAGAACAGTTTAACTTAGGAAACCACACTTCCCTGTGGAGTCCTCCTCCTGCGCCACACTATAAATGTCCTTCCTCAGGGCCTCATTTGCTTTTAACCCTGTACTCTTTCCCTAGGGAATCTCACCTACTTCCATGACATCAATATCATTTATATGTTGACAATTCCCCTCCATTTTTCTCTACAAACCTCTCTTCTTAGTTCCTGCTCATAGATCAAACTGTATATCCATCTGTTCATTTATTCTCTTCCTTGATGTCTCCTAGGCATCTCAAACATATGTCCAACAATGAAGTCACTCTTTCCCCTTAAATCCATTTCTCTATTTTGTTAAATTGTACCAAAAATCAGACACTTGAGCCAGAAACCAAGATCTTGTCTTTGAAAGTTCCTTCTCCCTCAACTCAATACCCAACTCATTTCCAAATGTAGTACATTGTAATTCTAGTATAGATGGAATCTTTCTCCATCACCAATGCCCCTCCCTACTGTCTCTTGCTTGGGCTACAGGCATGCCTCATTTTATTGCACTTCAGGTATTGCATTATTTTTTTTTTTAAAGCAAATTTAAGGTTTGTGGCAACCCTCCATCAAGCAAGTCTATCAGCACCATTTTTCTAAGAACATATGCTCACTTCTTTTCTCTGTCACATTTTGGTAACTCATGAAATATTTCAAACTTTGTCCTTATTGTATCTGTTATGATGATCTGTGATCTTTGATGTTACTACTGTCATTGTTTTGATACTCCATGAAATGCATCATATAAGATGAACTTATAGATAAACGTGTGTTCTGACTGCTCCACTGACAGGCCATTCCCTGTCTCTCCCTCTCAGGCCTTCCTATTTCGTGAGACAACAATATTCAAATTAGGCCAACTAATAACCCTACAATGGCCTTTAAGTGTTCAAGTGAAAGAAAGAGTCACACCTCTAACTTTAAATCAAAAGCTAGAAATGAATATGCTTACTGAGGAAGCAAGATGGAAACCTGGGATAGCCAACAGCTAGGTCTCTTGTGCGTTAGCTAAGTTTTAAATGCAAAGAAAAGTTCTTGAATGAAATTATAATTGCTTCTCCGGTGAACACATGAACAGTAAAAAAAAAAAAAAAAAAAGTGGAACAATTTCATTGTTGATATAGAGAAAGTTTTAGCAGGTCTGGACAGAAGATCAACTAGCCACAAGCTAGACTATCACAAACTTAGTTGATAAAGCAACAGCAGGAGGGTTTAAAAGGATTGACTCCAATTTTGAAAGAAGTTCTACTCTGGGTAAAATGCTATCAACATCGTAGTACGCTACAAAGAAATCTTTTAAGAAAGGAAGAGTCAATTGATGCAGCAAACTTCATTGTTGTCTTATTTTAATAAAGTGCCACACCCAACTGCTCCCCCATCAGCCACGCATCAACTTGGAGGCAAAACCCTCTACCAGCAAAAAGATTAGGACTTGCTGAAGGCTTAGATGATGGTTAGCATTTTTAGAAATAAAGTATTTTGAAATTACTATATGTACATTGCTTTTTTAGACACAGTGCTATTGCACATTTAATAGATTATAGTACAGCATAAACTTACATATGCACTGGGAACCAAAAATTCATGTGACTTGCTTTCTTGCAATACTCACGTTATTGTGGTGGTATGGAGCTGAACCCCCAACATCTATGAGGTATGCCTTTACAACAGGAAGCTCCCTAATTGATCTATCATTTTGCCCGCCACCTTCAATCTGCTCTCCATAAACAGGCAAACCTATTTTTATTAAATGCAAACGATATCCTGCCCTCACCCTTGCTTAAATCTCTTTGGTATCTTTTCATTCACCAAAGATAAACTTCTCATCAGTTTCTTAGAATGGACTTTAAAACCTTATACTACTTTGCTTATGCCTGTCTCTTGCCTTTTCTTGCAGCCCTAAACTCCTCAATTCTTTATGCTCCATGCATTGTCTTTTTTGTTATTCCTTTAATAGGCCAGGATTGTCCCTACCAAATGGAAGGAGATATATAATAGAGTTCAAATTCAGATCATGCCGGTCATCAGGGGATGCTGAAACGCATCTGATTAAATTATGGCTGCCAGTCATCACTCAAACCAGAAAAATACCTTATTAAAGCAAAAGGCAAAGTAATGCAATATATGTGTAACTTAGCACCACCTAAGGTGGGAAAGGAATATTCCAACCTATTTATTTGAATTGAAATTAGCTGGAGTCATTTAGGGTATAGTTTATCTTGGAAGAAAACAGAATTGATTAGGTTATAATACTGGCTGCTCTAAGATAGAGAAATCATTTTCCTCTGATGCAAACTAATAAAATATCATCACTTCCTCCCCAATCTCTTTCAGAGTGTCTCCAGGCCCTTGGATTATTACTGCAAATATATTATATATTGCAGAACTTCAAATCTACCCTTTAATAAACTACAAAACTAATTATATTTGCAAAACCGGCCCGAGGTCCTCTTCTACATTTCAACAAGGTATTCAACAACTGAATGCTAGAATCAAGACTTCATATTAACACAACTGTCCTATTCATGAATTCTGCCAATGCAATTTGTTTTCACATTTATCATAAATAATAAATAAGTCACATGTTGGTATCAAGATGCAAAGCACATTATGTGATACATTGCCTTGTCTCATTGCATTTTTTTTTATTGCTTAGAGATTTTCCCCAGTGATAAACCAAAATGATTTTTCAAAACTGCATTGAAAAAAGTAAGATAGCAACCTTTAAAATATTATTTCCCTATACTGTGGAAAAGTCTCGTTGCTGTAGTCAGTGTTTTAATACTTTAGGTAGAAAGCAATTATAGAGGCTTGGCAATTTGAAATCTAATTCAGGGTCAGCAAAAACAAACTCCAAGTGGTCGGATTTTATTATTTAGTAAGGTAGTTTAGCATAGTGGAAAGACTTTGGATGCTGGAAGCCTGAATTGGACTCATATCTGCTGATTGGCTCATGAGTTTAAATGACCTGAACCACCAGAGTAGTGTTTGGCACATTGTGTTAATAATTGCAGTTTTTAAGAACTGTGATGATGCAAAACTTTTCCTCTTCCCCTAGTCTTATTAGCAAATATACATGCCAAGGTGCTTTTGGTATCCATTTAATTGAGTAGTTGCAGTTGGTGACTGATTCCATTTATTTCCCAAGGTGCATAGTATTCTGGAAAAGAGGTTTATTTTGTCATGGTTCACTTGAGAGTTTAGTGACTTGAGCATTAGTACATTTGCCAGTCATCTGGCTTAATGGCCCCTAGTTGCCACAGAATTCTGGAATTATTGTAGACCTACTTAGCTTCCATGTGTAATCTCATTCTCATGGAAGAGAGCTTTTCATATAACTATGTGAATTTTAACCTTTCTGGAAAGGAAAGCACTATTTCATTCATTTCCTTATTTACTCAAATATTTGCTCAGTGTTTAGAACACAACACACATTGTTCTAAGCATAGAGAAGATGGCAATGAGCAAAAATACTAAAATCTCTGCCCTCTGTCAGGCAGGAAATATACATGAATAAAGAAATATAATGCACAGTATGCTAGATGGTGAGAAGCACTATGGAAAGAACAAAGCAGGGAAGGAGAACATGGAGAGCCAGATGGGGATTTCATGTTTTAAATATGGTGGTTGTATTAGTCAGGGATCTCTAGGGAGACAGAACCAACAAGGGAGATCTGTAAATATTATGAGATTTTATAAAATTTTCTCACACAACCATGGAGATACACAAGTTCAAAGTCCATAGGGTAGGCTGCAAACCAGGGGCTCTGATGCAGTTCCTTGGTAAGTTCCTAGCAGACACTGGTTGTCTGAAGTAGATATGGGAATTCTCTCTCTGAATGCTGAAATCACTTCCTTTTAAGACCTTCAACTGATTGGATGAGATGTCACTCAATGCGGACAGCAATCTTCTCAGTTGATTGTAGATGTAACCAGCCATCTACGTAATCAACTCACAGGTGACTAAAGCCTATGCAATGCCCTTGTATTACAATTAGCCCAGTGCTTGTTTGACCAAACTGGGCACCATTACCAGGACAAGCTGCCACATTAGCCTAACCACCACAGTGGTCAAGGAAGGTTATCATTGAGAAGATGACACTGGAGTAAACACATGAAGGAGATGAGTGAGGAAGCCACATGGACATGTCGGGGAAGAGCAAGTACAAAGGCTGAGACATGGGAAGGAGCATGCCTGGCATTTGAGAAATCACAAAGAAGCCTATAAAGTTGGAGTGGAGAGAGCAAGGGGAAATGCAGAGGGAAGTGCCAGAGAAGCAGACAGTTGAAAGCTCCTGTAAGGACTCTGATGTTTATCCTTTTAAAGGAATTTTTAAAATTTAAATTTTTAAATTAGAGAAGTTGTAGGTTTACAGAAAAGTTGTGCAGAAATTACAGAATTCCCATATACCACCCCTCCACACAGTTTCCCTATTAGAAAAACTTTGCATTAGTGTGGTATCTTGGTTACGACTGATAAATGTTATAATTATACAATTAACTATAGTCCATAGTTTACCTTAGGGTTCACTGTTTTGTACAGTCCCAGAGTTTTAAAAATTTGTATTCTGGTTAAATATATGCAATCTAAAATTTCTCTTTTTAATCACAAATTTAGTGCTGTTGTTATGTTCACAATGTTGTGCTCCCATTACCACCATCCATTACCAAAACTTTTCCATTACCTGAAACAATTCCATATCTATTAAAACACCTGGTACTTCGTAATTTCTGTTGCTGTCATACATGGGATCCTTTATTTATTCTACTACATTTTCAAATTAGTTCAAATTTCAAATACCAATGTTTAAAACACTATTAAGGGGGCGGCCGACGGCGAGGGGAGGGGCCTGTGGAGGGCGGTTTGGCTTTCCCAGCTTGGGTGAAGCCGCAGCAGCCCCATCACCAGGCCACCGCCAGATTTTGTGATGTTGATGCCGTCGACCCGCCCCAGCTATGTTTCCTCCTCCTCTGCCTCCTCCCCCTGGGCCGCTTCCTCCTCCTCTTTCTCCTCCTGCTAGGCGGGGCTGATTCCCTCTCCGCTGCCGCCTCCTCCTGGGCCGGGCCCGCTCCTGCAGCCTCCTCCTCGCTCATCCTCGTAGACCACAGGCGGCACAGACTCCATGATGCCCTACCCAGTGGTCTGCCGGGAAGCCCGTCACACCAGGAGCTGGTACACAGCCCCAGGACCTCAGCTGAGTGCACAGCTGGAAAATTGGCTTTCACAAGTCTACAAAAAAGACCGGCTAGAGCCATTAGCACACCCCATGTAGAACATAGGTACTGTGGGTCTTGCGCTGCTCACGCTTATAAACATCTATTTATCTGGAGAATTTTCATCCTTGGGCCTTCCCATCACGTGCTGCTTGCTCTCTCCATGTGCATTTTCCAGTGTGGATATATATACAGGACACTTTTGTATGGCCTTCGTGTTCAACAAAAGAACCACGGAAGACAGAAATGTTTGAACGCATGTCTCTGCAGACAGACGACGATGAACACAGTATTGAAATGCATTTGCCTAACACAGCTAAAGCCATGGAAAGCCATAAGAATGCGTTCACCATTATTCCTGTACTGGTTGGAGCTCTCAGTGGGTCAAAAGAACAGGAATTTGGAAAACTCTTCAGTAAATATCTAGCAGATCTTAATAATCTCTTTGTGGTTTCTTCTGATTTCTGCCATTGGAGTCAAAGGTTCCATTACAGTTACTATGATGACTCCCAGGGGGAGATTTAAAGATCTACTGAACATCTAAATAAAATGGGTATGAGTTTATAGAACAATTAGACTGCATATCTTTTAGGAATTACTTGAAGAAATATCATAATACAATATGTGGAGACATCCCATTGGGATGCTTCCCACTGGGATTAAATGCTATCACAGAGCTCCAGAAGAGTAGAATGAATATGAGCTTTTCTTTTTTGAATTATGCCCAGTCACGCCAGTGTAGAAACCAGCAAGACAGTTAAGTGTGCTGTGCAGCTGGAGCACTCACAGTCCCCTGAAGCTCTGAATCCTCAGGGACGCTGCCTGCACACACTCTTACTCTGTCTGGGTCCCAGCCTCCCCCTTACAAAGATGCTGTTCCTGGTTTTTGGGGGATTCTGAAATCTCAAACTAATAGAACTCCTCTTCTCTTCTCTTAGGTGTAGTCCTTCCTTAATTTCAATTCATTTGAAAGATGCTTTATTGTTTAGAGCAGTGGAAAGAAGGCCGGCAACAAAATATTTTGATCACAAAAGATGGCAATGTAAAGACCCAGCTGTGGCAGACTTAAAAAAAAAAACAACCTGTAAATCATTTACCATATCCTAACTTTGCACTCTTTGCAGACTTGTGCACATATATGCCACTTTCAGAATAGTTTTGCAAACTGTGCATAAAGAAGGGTTGAAGCTTTTTCATAAAGAAATTGCATGTATAAATGACCTGTATTCAAATCTAATAAATTCCAGTTATAGACAATTACTACATGTTGTACAACAGATACCTTCTATTTCATTTGCTAATAAAGGGCTATACAACTAAAAAAAAAAACAAAACACTATTGAGATTTGTATGTTGATCTTATATGAGCAATCCTTATTAAACTTTTATGAGTTTTAATATTTATTGATTCTCTTGGATTTTCTGTGTAGATCATTAATTAGTATTAACTCCCCATTCCCTACTTTTATCCTTGCCCCTGGTAAACTGTATTCCAGTTTCTGACCTCATGAATATACATATTCTAATTATTTCATATTAGTGAGATTGTATAATATTTGTTCTTTAGTCTCTGGCTTATTTCACTCAATATGATGTCTTTAAGGTTTACCCATGTTGTAATATATATCAAAATGTCAGGGAAGCGGCTGTGGCTCAATCAGTAGGGCTCCCGTTTACCATATGGGAGGCCCCGGGTTCGGTTCCCGGGGCCTCCTGGTGGGGGCAAGCCCGCCTGCACGGCGTGGTTAGCTGACCCAGCGAGCACAAGCAGCAAGGGGGGGATAAATGAATAAATAAATAAAATCTTAAAAAAAAAAAAAAAAAGTCATTCCTCTTTATGGCTGAATAATATTCCTTTATATGTATATATCACATTTTGTTTATTTGTTTATGGACACTTAAGTTGCTTTCATCTTTTGATAACTGTGATTGCTGCTGCTATGCACATTGGTGTGCAAATATCTGTTCAAGTCCCTGCTTTCAATTCTTTTGCGTATATACCTAGAAATGTAATTGCCAGGTCATATGCTAATTCTATACTTAGCTTTCTGAAGAGCCACCAAACTGTTTTCCATAGCAGCTGCACCGTTTTACATTCATACTAACAATGAGTGTTTCTTTCTCTATATCGTCTGCAAGATCTCAACAGTCCAACAATAAAGAGATCGAATCAGTTATCAAAAACCTCCCAACAAAAAAAAGCTCAGGACAAAGATGGCTTCACTTGTGAATTTTACCAAACATTCTAAGAAGAATTAACACTAAACCTGCTTAAAATCTTCCAAAACATTGAAGAGAAGGGAACATTTCCTAGCTCATTCCATGATGCCAATGTCACCCTAATACCAAAACCAGAATAAAAGACCACAAGAAAAAGTTACAGACCAATATCCTTTTTAAATATAAATGAAAAAACCTTCAACAAAATGCTAGCAAACTGAATCCAACAGCACATTAAAACAATTCTACACCAAGAGAAAATGGGATTTATGCCAGGTATGCAGGAGTGGTTCAACATAAGAAAATCAAATTAGTGCAATATACTACATTAACAGAATGAAGGGGGAAAGCTACATCATCTCAATTGACATAGAAAAGGCATTTGACAAAATCCAGCACCTTTTTTGATAAAAAAAAAAAAAACAGGCAGAAAACCAGGAACAGAAGGACTCTGGCTTTGACTCCAAGAGGGAGGGGAAGCCAGATGGTTTTAAGCAGAGAAGTGGATATGATCTAAGACTGAGGTAAAGGAATTTCTTCAAAGGTTATCCTTCCTATGCAGCTGGAAGCATCTTGTATCTATAATTTACTCAGTCTACTTTGGGGACTGGCCCTCAATTCTGGTCCCTTTCAAGTTCAGGGATCCAGTGAGCCCTTTGGATCGACACAGGCAATCTTTGAGTCACTACAACCCATTCCAGCATGGATACCACTAGATTGCAGTACAAGAGAATTGGGCGTACAAGCTAGAATAATTGGTTACACATCACAGGGAGTACATTCTAGAAATTCCTGAGAATTGGGAAATTTGAACAGACTGTTCCCCTTTAGGTCCTCCCCTTTTCTGCCCCAAGACACACTGATCTCAGAGCATATCCAGACTCTTGGACCAGGAGCCAAGAGACCTTGAAAACTACAGGGGTGGAGAGAATAAAGCTCTGACCAGCTTTTCCTGGAGGTTGATTTGCTCTTTCATTCATGTCTGCATTTTGAAATACACATGGTGTACTTACTCTGTCTCCTTTCTCTCCTATCAGAGGAATTTGATTCCAAAACAAGACTTAACTGTAGCAGCACAAGATTTACAACAGGATATCTTCTTGCTGAGGGAAGAACTGGTAGGAATCAGCAATTACAACTTACCACACACCCATTAACTGTAAAGGATGTGCAGGGATTTACGTGGTAGGCAAGTTACAACTGTACAGTCTCAACTTGCTCAATTGAGCTGACAGTAATCACTGAACACTCAGTTCCCCCAGGCTCCTTGTTTCATTCCACTACTTTTTAATTGTTTCTTTGATAACCCTCTTTCCTTCCTAGTTTACCCTTAGTTTCAACTCATTTGAGCAAGCAAGGTTAGGGAATTCCTTCAGATCCCTTGACACCCAAAGAATGATTTTGGGATATATTAATTGCTCTTTTTGGGATATAAATGATCCTCCTCTATCGTGTTCCCTGTGTGTCTTGTTTGAATGGATACGGGAACTCCCTTTTGCTCCTTCAAACCCTTTTTCTAGTCTGCCCTTTCAATTCCATGATCTGAAATTAATCGTCCTCCTAAACTCTTAACTCTTTTAAACACCAATCCCTCAGCCCAGAATCATCATCTTGGACTTTCCTTCATCCATTTGGGGCACAATCACCTCCTCAGACAATGACTGTAGGGGATGGGAGTTTTGGAGGGGACAGGGTGATTGGAACCCAAAGGAAAAAAAGAGTTTCACCTCTTCATCTGAGAGGAGGAAGGAGTTAAGGATGGGTGGCACCCCTCTCCCTAACTATGGGAGAATGGCATGTGATAGAGTTCTCTCCTGATGGCTTCTATTTCTTCTTGATGTGTGATGTTAATCTACAAGAAAGAGACATGAAGGGGGACATTAATCTACAAAGAATGCAAGAGGTTACCAGAAACTCTGAGCCTCCTGGGCCATTCCATCTGAATTCTGTCTCCATATCAGGTACAGGCACTAACCTTTGGGTTTTGTGGAACAAAGTCATAACTAGTGATGTAGTTCTAGGAAATGAGCTATCAGATTATACGGCTATCCTAAGGGTGGGAATATTATTCCTACATCTAATGATTTATTGCTTAGCTGGTCTTTATGATAAATTACGTTGTGTGTTACTTTTATTTGTGTCTAAAGAAGACACAATGCTATGTGTTAGACATCTTGGATAGTTATTTGATGTCATTGATATAAAGGCAGATTTCTTCTCTTTGTTACCAACCCTTAGATAAAAGAAGTTTCTTAGGCAACCTCCACTAGAGCTGAGTCATACTGAGGTGAAAGGAAGCAGCAGGAGGAGAACAATAGCAGGAAAAAGGCCTTGGAATGCCTGGCTTTCCTCTTGAGAAATGGACCCAGGAGGCACTGGCCAGTATTGGCACTGGAGCCCATGCCCAAAAATTTCTGTGCAGAGGCAATTGCAGCTTCCTATGTCATGCCTTTTCTATTAAAAGTTCTCTAGTGCAGCAGGTATAGCAAAAGTTCTCTATTCAATACTTTAAAATGAAAATTAACATATATACTGCACTGCCTCACAAAAAGAGGTTTTAAACCCCAAGCCAAACACAAAACATACGAAATAGTAATTGAAAACCAGTGAGAGGCATTTTTCAGTTATAACGTGTGTAAAGTAGATTTGGTTAAGCCTAGATAGTATATCTCTTTTAGCCTGTTATTAGCCAATTAAAAGAGCCATCCAACTAGACTCTTTGGATTGTTTAATGTAGCAGACACAAATTTTACAAACAAGATTGAAATCTCAAACACAGTATTTTAGGCAATTAGGCAATGAATTAATTATTCCTTGCCATTGAGGTAGAAACATAGGTTATACCTTAGATAAGGCTTTCTTAGATACAAGTAATAGATACCTTTTTCAAAATAGTACAAGCAAGAAAGGAACTTTATTGGAAGGATGCGTGGGTATTTTATAGGATTCAATACAGAAAAGTTGAGCAACCAGGTCTTGGACTGAACAGGAACCAGGGCCCCTCTAAAGTTCTCATTCCCCAAAGTTCATAGACAATCAACTCTGGTGGTCCTACAATTAATGTGACTCAGTTCCAAAGTTTAGATGTTCTCAGTACAAGTGGCCCCAAAAACTAAGGTGAAGAAATCTGATTAAATGATTTTGGGTTAGGCGTCAACCAAAATTTGCAGGACCTGGTGCAAGAGTATAAATAGTGGCCCTCAATGTAAATGTATAAGAATTAAAAGTTATAAACCAAGGTAATAAGGCGATAAAATGTTTTATCCCCTGGCTTTGACAGATATATCTTTCTGACAGCCTTGAAGTCCAGGTTCAAATTTAGAAGTTTTGGATTCCTTGAAGTCCCATGCCCAAATGTAGCAGTATAGAGAGAGTTGGCCCTAGCCCACTGCCCACCTACTTCTCCTTCCACCTCTGGCTTGTGAGGATCCCAGCTTTGCATATCCAACCTCAAAATATAGTTCCCACAAATACCTTCCCTTCCTACTACTTGAGTCTAAGGCTGCACGTTTCGTGTGGGCCCTAGAGGTAGGCTGATGGCTGTCTGGGCATGGATTCCAGGATCCTGGGTACCCAAAACAGCCAACGGAGAAGGCATACTCCCAGCGGGCATGTCACTGAAGCCTCACAGACTCTGCCCCATGGAATGGAGTGTGGTTGGAGGAGAACCAGGGCACAGGTCCCTCTTGCCCAGGTTATAGTTGTAAACAAGCTGTAATAATAGGAAAAATTATTATTTTGATTGTATTTGGGTACATGGCTGATCCTATTACACAAGGCTAGTCGAATGTGTTAAAGAATAGAAAAGGAACCTTAGATACAGTTACTGTGCACTAAACAAGAGGCAAAACATGACCTAGGCACTACCTAGGAGAGTTGAAAGAAGAAATGGATACAGTAACAGTCAATTCTAAGCAACTTTTCCTACTTCAGAAGTTAAAACTGCTTATTCTTCCCAAGATCAGCTAAGGTTGCACTTTTAAAGGTCAAGAGTAGCGTATAGATGTCAGTTTTGTGGCTTTGTTTTACAAGATTTCTTGTAAAACAACACAGGAAAAAAAATAACACACCGCCTGGAAACTATTGAGGCTGAAAGTGTACTAAGCTTTTATTCCATTACTTTTTCCTCCTGGGTTCCTTAATAGGCGTATCTCTGTGCAGCTAAGATCTTCAAGACCTTACATGACCAATTCTCTACATGAAGTTGTAATTTCTTATTTTCTGACCTCAATGTCCACTGCTGAAATTGCGTAGTATGACACCAACAAAATGAAAAAAAAATAAAAAGGGACATAGAAACAGACGTCTCAAAAAACTGTCAGTGTAAGTGTAAGTATCCCTAACTACAGAGCCCAAAATCAAAAGATGGAAAATGCAGTTTGGATACTATTTTGAAAATGTTTTAACAATTATAAATAGGAGGACTTTTCAAGTTGACCATATGCACCTGTGGTTTCTCATTGTCTAAAGAATGAAGTACAAATTCTTTGCAATTTTCCTTTTTCTGGTCTTCTTGCTTATTTCTAGTCTCCCATTGCACATGATTCTATGACTTTAAAATAGTCTTTTAATGACTGTTTTTGTTCTAACATTCTCATGTTCTAGAGCAGGGGTTCTTAACCTTTTTTTGTTCCACGGATCCCCTTGCCAGTCAGATGAAAACCATGGACCCCTTACTAAGTACACACTATACTGTGTATTATTTAATAAATATTTCACACCCACACCAACATGTCCCCACAAGAATGTTTTTTGAATTTCAGTTCAATCCCACAGACTCCTTGTTAAGAACCCCTGTTCTAGAATATCTGGTGGTCTCCCATTTGCTATAGCAATGATTATCAAGTGTGCAATAAAGCCTAGTGAGCATGAGTTTTAGAACAAAATGATCTGGGCCTGAGTTCCAGTCCTGCCATTGACAAGCTGTGTGGTTTGGAGAAGGTAATTAATCTCTCTTGTCACCAGTTCTCTCATCTGTAAATTGGAAGCAATAACGGTGCCTGCCTAATTGGGCTGCAATACAGATTAGTTGAGTTCATACTAATGAACGAATGGTGAAGGCTTGCTGTAGTGTCTGGTTAGTATTAAACCTTCCATAGGTAATTAACAAGATATACATGTCCTCTTAGGATTTTTGCCTCTCCCCCATTTCACAGGCTTATCTCTTGATGTTCCCAGTGTTATAATTTGCATTTCAGAAACGAATGTCTTTGTTTTTTTAAAAAATTATATTACAGAAGTTGTGAACTTACAAAACAATCATGCACATGTGTAGAATTCCCATATAACTCCCCATTCACCAACACACCACACTGTTGTGGAACATTTGTTACAGATTATGAGATATCATCATCAGACTATTACTATTACCAGTAACTTTGGTCCATAGAGTACATTTGGCATATTTTTTCCATACCCCTCTATTATCAACACAGTACCTTTTGGCATTGATGCAAAAATATTAGAGTATTGCTGTTAACTATAGTCCATAGGTTACGTTAATTGTATTTTCCCCATGCTTCTCTGCATTCCCACCACCTTGCAATAGTATGGTCATCCGTTCTAGTTCACAGAAGGACATTCTTGCATTTGTACTATTAACCACAATACTCATCCTCCTCTGGATTCACTGTGTTATTTGGTCACTAGAATTCACCAACCCTGGGTGAAGACTGTGGCCCTAGTATCTGGAGAACTGGCAGAAGGAGAAGGGCCAAGTCCAGATGACAGTTTGTGGGAACTTTGCATCCACATAGTTGAAAAGTAGTTGAAACCCTTGATGATTTCTTTTTTTTTTTTTTTTTTTTATTATGGGTAAAAATCAAAATTCTCACAATACATACAAACATTTGTAAAATGATATATAAATATATATGCATATATGTGTATTTGCTTACAAAAATGTTATTTTTTATATATATATATACATATATTTTAAGAGGTGCTTAGATTACCTAAAATATTATACGGAACCCACTCGGATTCCCATGTTGCCCACCTCCCACACCTCCCACCACATCCAACACAAACATCTCCCATAGTGTGGCCCACCAACCTCAATGAACTTACACATCCTGGAGCCTTGCCACCAACCATAGACCACAGTTCACACTGTAGACCACACTCTCTCCCACTCAGTTCTGAGTGGTGTGTGCTGATTTAAAATGGCCTACATCCATTGCCACAACAGTACTCAGGACAACCTCCAACTCCCAAAGAAGCCCCTGTATTTCAACTGCTCATCCCCTCCCTACCCAAAAAACTGTCAAGTGGCCACTGGCTCCACCTCATTGTTATAATTTCTTGCATTGCAAGAATCACCATATGTGAGCAAGAGAATACCATCAAGTCCACTCTAGTCCATAGTTCTTCCCCCAATCCAGAGGCGACTGGGATGGTGATGTCCAATCCAACTCCAAGTGAGAGAGGGCTTATATCCCATGGATATGGTGGGT
>JAKSZT010054487.1:16247040-16409502 GCA_026826555.1 Tolypeutes matacus
CTTGGATGAGTCCATTGAGCTGTAGGGTAGGAGTTGCAGCTCCACCTAGATTTCATGCACACCTGGCACATAGGTAGGTGGGAGGCTCCAGTCTCTGGAAGTATACCTAAGAAACTCCAGCATCACATGTAGGTTTGAATAGAAGGGACTGGTGAACCATGTGCAGGGAGGACTTATTTGAGTCTAATTCTGTCACTCTCAGGAGCACAGATTCCAAAATAGAGCCCACTGATAAGGCATCAGTCTCTGGGGCTATCCCCCCTTATATAAGACCAGGGTGTCTCTGGAGCTCTCAGGAACCCCACTGAGTGGGGTGATAGGCACTTAGATGTCCTTGATGATTTCTTGAGTCCCCCAAACATTTTCCCAGTTGTGTCCTTTAGCCTAAGAAATATTAGCTATTGCTACCTCCAGAATGGCAGAGCCTGGGGAAATACCTACTATATGGCACATTGTGAATTATGGGGTTTCCATGTCTAGTCCTTTTCGACTGGGGGCTCCTTGGAATCAACTGTAGTCTCCATTGGGTAGCACGGCATCTGATCTACAGAAGGTATTCAACAATTGTTTCTTTATTTGTCTGGAATGAAAAACTTACCCTCTAATACCTGAGCAGTCTCTGGGTTCATCTAACTTTCCTATACACAGATTAGTACTTAATGGTTTAGCCTAGCTGTTATTCACCTTTTCACTACTAAAGAGCCTACTTATTTCCTGCAAGGAAATCGTATTTTGGAAAATTTGGTCTACAAGACTATCAGAGCACTATTTCCAGTTTTCATTAGCTGCACTTAACTGCCAACCAAATCGTCTTAACAGCCTGAACTAATCATTTACTATGAGCGAAACATGATCTAACCAATTACCACACAATAGATTAAATTGTAGCCAAAAGAAAAATGTGAAATTTTAGTTTGCATAGTTTTTGATTACTATTTTAAAACATTTAAACTTGCTGGTGGACTCCCATGGTGTATTAGTCAGGGTTCTCTCGGGAAACAGAATCAACAGGAGATATCTGTCAATAATATGAGATTTTAAGAGAGTCTCTCATGCGACCATGGGGATGCACAAGTCCAGGTTCCGCAGGCAGGCTGCAAACCAGGGGCTCCGAAGAAAGTCCGATGAAAGGTCCTTGATGAGTTTCTGGGAGAAGTTGCCTGTCTAACGATGAGCTGGGAAATTCTATCTGAATGTTGAAATCACTTCCCCTTTTGAGGCATTCCACTGATTGGATAAAAGTGTCACCCATTGATGATGTAATCTCCCTGATTGATGCAGATCTAATCAGCCATCCACACAGTAAACTCACTGGTGATTGAAGTCCATAAATGCTCTTGTATTACAATTAGCCCAGTGCTTGCTGGAACAAACACCTGGACACAATTACCTGGCCGAGTTGACACATTAGCCTAACCATCACACATGGCTACTTTTATGACTGCTGAGAAACAGACTATTGGTTTAGTCTACCAGGGAAAAGCTAATGGTGTCCAATGTCATTTCAGATAAGGAGTGAGAAGGCTTCCATGTTCAATGCCACAGTAGGCTTGGAGGTTGGTTCTTTGATTATCTGAGCTGGGAAGGACCTCAAACCTCACCTAGTTTAGCTGCTCAGTCCTGAGATACCCCAGAACATGCTAAACTGGCCAGTGTCACAGAACTAATTAGTATCAGAGGTGTCAGAACCAGAACCAGGAGCTGGGTATCCTAACTCTCCGTCTATTGGAAAGAACCCCATGCCAACCTCACCCAAATATCCTTTTTAATTTCTTTATCAATGTTTATATGTAAAAGAAATTTAAAGCCAAGTAGGATCATTAAGAACTTTGGGTCCAGTCCTCTCACTATACATATTTAAAAGGAGCAGCTCAGGGAAGTTAGGTGACTTATTGGAGGTGGAGCCTCAATAGGAGTAAAACTGAAATTAGATTTCTGGTCCTCTGACTTTCTACCCAATTCCTTTGTGTGTAAGGATCTGAAATCACCTCAACTGAAAACAAGGTATATCCCAACTTTAAATGACATGACATCTTGGAATGATGGGAGATTACTGAATGTCCAACCCCCATGGAACCACTACTGGGCTATTCACTCTCAGTAAGAGCTCCGAGGGTGCTGGACAATGGGGATGGAAAAATGGACAAGGACGGTTCCAGCCTTCCAGATGGCTGAGAGCAAACAAGCTTCTCAAATAGCAACATCCCAGCTGGCCCTTGCTGTAGCCACAAATCAAAAGATAGGGTCTATATGGTATTGGCGTGGAGCTATTAAACACACATAGGAGGCTGTCCAATATTTGAGTTGTTGGTGCTGGTCACACACACTGGTGTTTTAATAATCATAGTCAGATATTACTAAAAGTATCCTCATTTAACAGAAGACTGTGTGTGCATATGCATAAGATGACATTATTAATCAAGTTAAAAAGGCTGCTTAACACGCCTTCCCCCCCACAATTAAGAAGTTTGAATTTATTCATGTTACGTCTAGGAGATTGTTTTTGCTCCAAGATACTAGTGAGATAAATTCTGTCCAAGTAATTCCAATAGCTTTCAATGAATTAAAAAAATCTATGTTCTCTATTCTCTTTAACAGTTAAGACAGGCAGAGCTATAAAATATATTCACACTCAATAAAGGCTTCAACATCATAGTTCCTCATCTGTTATCTGTTAAGTTATATGTGTAGGCAATTCTGTACTGCTTTGTTATTGTGAAAGAGCTGCTCCAATTAAAATGAGTTCAACTTTTTAAGTTATAATAGGATTATTTATAAATGCCAAAAGAGCCCTTTCTTTTTGCCTTTTTCTTTTATTTAGGTACCAGGGGGCCAGGACCTTCTTATGTGGGAAGACGCCGTACAACCACTGAGTCACATCGGCTTCCCTGAGTTGGTTTCTTTGTTTGTTTTGCTTGTTGTTTGTTTCTGTTTTTTCAGGAGGCACCAGAAACTGAACCCGGGACCTGCCATGTGGGAGGCTGGAGCTCAACTGCTTCAGCCACATCCGCTCCCCGAGAGCCCTTTTTTTAAAGTATAGTAGCTGCTTTACAGCTATTTCAAAATTAACTTCTCAATGATATATAGCATATTCCCTAGAAGATATGTTCTAATAGGAAAAATGGGTACCTGCTGGAATAATTGAGCTTTAATAATAAAATTCCCTGGTAATCAGACATTCAAAAATATTTCTAAATGCCTATAGAGTGCCCAGCATTACACCATGTATTAGGTAAGCAAAAATGAAAAGCCTCAGCAAACATGCACATAGCCTAGGGAAGAAATAGACATGCAAATTCACAATTGTATTACAACATATTTTCTAGAAGGGAGGAGTGTATGGAGTTCTGGGGGGGGGGGGGGAGAAGAAAAGAGCACCAAAATCTTCCTGGAAGAGTTTTTTTTTGCAAGAGGCACTGTTTGAGCTAAGGCTTGTGGCTAAGTGGATGCTTGCTGGTAGATGGTTAAGGGAAGGCCATTTTAGACCTGGGGGAGTGGGTATCTGTAGGCCAGGAAAAGTCATGGAATAATGTTGAGAAGTTCAGCTTGCAAACAGGAAGTATCACTGAGGTGTCAGTGAAAGGATGGATTGGAGGGAAATACTAGAAAACTGTGGTGGTATAAAGCTGTGGGTACCCCAGAAAAACATGTTCTATCAATCTAATCCGTTCTTGTGGTTATAAACCCATTGAAAGTAGGATTTTTTTTTTTTTTTTGCAACGTTAAGAACATTTTATTAAAGTACAAAATTATTAGAATTAAGCTAAATAGAAAAACATAGTAAATATTTACAAAAAAACATTGATAACAGTACTCAAGTCACACATACATAAACCAGAAAGTTCTAAAAAAAGTTTACAAGCTAAAATTATGGAGATTTCCCAGTGGATTTAACGGTTCACCGTTGGGCATGGCGTCAATATAACATGTAAGATCCTTGAGAGAATGCCACTCTTCAGTGATTCAGTGCTCCCTAGGAGTTTGTTCTTGGGAGATTCAGACTCAGAGGCTGCCAGAGAGGACAGGTCAAGAGTTGAGATAGTCACAGGGTCTAATTTTCTTCATCCTATTGACTATGTTGGGGTTATACAGACAGAGCCAGGATGTTTTTCTTCATATTCAAAAGGATATGAAGATAAGAGCAATTTCTCATTACTTAAAACGAAGATTCAGCACATCAGAGGCTGTGCAGGGAATATTTACACTAGAACTATAAAGTTCTATCTAATGAAAAATTGCCTGTAAACTAAGATAAAACAGGATGAATCATGCTTCATGCTCTATGTTGTATCCACTGAAGGTAGAAAAGGAGCCCAAGTAGACACTTTTGAATCAAAATGCTCTAACTTTAGCTTAAGGAATGGTCAATAGCCAAATTATGCTGAAGTGACCACATAACTCATCTCTTGAGTCCAGAAGAACTTACAATCAGATTTTAAAGACAAAAGAAAACAGATTCAAAACAGACAAAGCAGAGAAGATACAACGCCAATGGACTGATCACTATTTAGATAGTATTATAAAACGTTAAGGGGGCACTTGGCTCTACTCACTTCACTTTCATAGTTCTGGATTAAAAATACCTCCCAAACTAAATTCAGCGCGGGAGGATAGTAAGAGCTTCAGATAACTTTAAAAACAGTCTTGGGCTCAGTAAGACCATTCCTTAAAAAATAACTTTCATTTTAAAACAGATCATCTTCATCGAATTCTTCAAGGTATTTTATGGATTTCCTAGCCCATCCAGATTTTGCCTAAGGACCCACAGCTGAATCTAAGTCCAGCTGGAAGTCGATGTAAGTAGGACTTTTTGATGATGCTACTTCAGTTAAGGTGTGACCTCATTCATACTGGAGTCTTTTATAAGAGAATGAAATTTAGACAGAAAGCCACAGAAGCAAGAAGCTGAAAGCCAGAAGACCTGGAAGAGAAGGGAGAGGTCAGCAGATGATGCCACATGGCAGAGAAGCCAAGGATCACTGGGAACCAGTCTTTGGAAAGAGAGCATCGCCTTGATTTGGACATTTTCTCAGCCTCAAACTGTAATTTAATAAATCCCCATTGTTTAAGCCAACCCATTCTGCTTTAAACAACCTAGGAAATGAACACAAAAGCCAATAGATCCCGCTCCTTCTCCATTTGTTAGCCAGAGGGCTATTGCCTAAGTTTTTCTTCACCAAATCAGCTAAGAAATATACCTTCAGTTACCATCTGATTTATTCCAGGGAAAATCACCAAATTGACTAGTACATTGTTTGTTATTTCTTAAGTTTTTTTTTTAAATATATGTGGACTAAAGAGAGAAAGAGGCAAGTGAGTTTAAAAGATGGTTAAGTGGCTAAATCAAATTATGTGTGTTTTTCTATATGAATACACAGACTCTTTGCAGAACACCAAAAAAAAAAAAAAAAAAAAACAACAAACAAACAAACAAACAAAAAAAGAGTAAGCAAGCAAAAAACTAAGCTGACAAAAGTCATTACAGAATCTATGCTGAAACAGAGTTCTTTTAGGAGTTTATTTGTATTCAATTTAGAAATAATTCTAATTAGTTTAACAATCTAGTTTCCAGCTATCATGTGACTCCTTTCCTTCCTCCTTGGGAATTAACCACACTCTATCACTATGCCAGAGTGATTTACAAGAGCAGACATACAGAGGGAGAAAAGAGTTTACCATAGACATTTTGGTACCTTTTGCTTATATTAGTGTAATTAAGAGGAAAACAGAAAGACAAAAACTGACAAGCTCAAAAAAAACAAAACAAAAAACATACCCAGCTTCTGGGAGTCATATCATATGGAAACTGAGACCTCAGCACTTCATTGTATCCAAATAGCTGATGATGATGATTTTTATACTCTCCAGGTCATCATAAAAGGTTACATGTCAGTCTTGTGCCCATATTCTAGAATGATTTCTTACTAAAATAGTTGAAATAAAAATATTGATGATTACATTCTTCCCAGTTTCTGGGAAACTAGTCTATATGGAATAGCATTCTGTGCAGGGCCTAAGGAGTCTCTCCAGGTACCCACCTATGCATTAGCACAGCTAAACATAATGCGCTTAAAGTCCAGACTGCTTGTGATGAGGTCACTGATGAGCCATTTACGGCCTGGCACGGGCAAATCTCACCCTCCCCATATGCAGTGATTCCTAGGACCCGGAGGCCCACAGGGACAGTCTAAGATTGAAAGAAAACACAAGTTTATCACAGTTACTGAAAAACCAATGCAAATGGCCATCTCTTAATAGTTGGGCCGTGGTATTATATTTGCCTCCTAGCAGTGATATTGAGCATGTGCGTGTGTGTTTACAGGAAGCACATCACCCTCATGAACATGTCTTTATTTATTCTTTTCTTCAGGCTACCTAAACTGAGTTGGAGTGCTGCTGGCAGCCTTCTGCATGGACACGTATTAACTTTTTTCTTCGTTTCATCTTTTAAGTATATGTGCTTGCCTGAGCGTGCGTGTATTCCATAAACTCGTCCCTTTAAAAGATCCTGGTCTCGTGAGCATTAAAAGCAAAGGGAGAAAGGACGTGCAATGGTGTAAACAGTCTGTCTGTATATTTTAATAGTTCAGAGTTATAGTCTTCAATTGTTACTTTATAAGGGGCTTTTATTAACAGACCGGAATCCTGGATTTTCCTGTCTTTGCTGTATTTCGAAAAACACATCCCTGACTCAGTTTTGTTTTACGTGTAGCAAGTCTGCATTCTGCGTCTGCTGTATTATAAGCAGGTATGCAGTCTACGAGATAATGGTATTTATAAACCACTTGTAAACATGACTCCAGTGCCCATTTTTAGAACAATATGAAGTCATGTTGGAGTCTTTAGTTTCTAAAAGATTTTAAGTTAAAAAAAAAAAAAAAAGTGTTTCTTTGATGGTTAGGCTTGTGTCTCTCTGGATAGATTAAAATATTACTATGTTGATTATAAGGGAAAGATGCTGCAATTCTTGAAAGATGTAACATGTGAGCAAATGTTTAAAGGACCCTCACACTAAAACGGTGAGGCTTTAATAAATCACACACATATTTTATCCCAATTTTATAAGGTGGTCTGAACCAAGCACCTGTTAATAAATCAGCTTTTATGACCAGAAGAAAACTAATCTGAACTTGGACTTTTTATTTTTATATGGAAAAGTTGTAAAGACTTGGCTCAACCAAGTCTACCCACAAAGAAAGAAGTCTGCCTTATCACTGTGGACAACCCTGCGAAATCGTGTTTGTTGGCTCAAAGAAAGTCTGACAATAAAAGATACTAGCTAACGTGAAAAAAAAAATAAATAAATAAACTGCTTTGTGGGCCAAAAGGTAACCCAGAGGGGTCCTGAAAAGATACAGTAATAAAGGACAGGCTGAAGTTGCAGAGGAAACTGTTCAGGGACACTGGAAATGAGGTGTCAAATATCAATTTTAATATATAAATTTTATGTGTTGTCATGATGCTGAATGTTCTGAAAAAGGAATCACTTGTGTGTTAATTAATCTACATGCACAAACACGTAAACTCATGTTCTGCCACCTTTGCTCTTTTTACAATTCAAGATGATGGCTCTGGAGATAGCTTCAGCTTTAAATGGTGATGAAAAATACTATTTTTCTATATGCTGGGGTGAGTTCTTATTTGTTGTGATTGCAGTTACTGTGGAGCTCAGACCTGTTTCAAAAATATTCTATCAAGTAGTCAGCTTTGAAAAATAAAATCATGTCATGTCTTTTAGTCCACACTGGTATCCAGTTCATAGTAGCTGCTCAATAAATATTTGTTGAAACTAAAATCTATCTACCTTTTTCAGATGTCTGCAACCATGCACCAACTTAATCCCAGGGTCTGGCTCCCCCTGACATCCTTTCCCTTTCTTACATCTACCCCTCCCATTGCAGCTCACTGGCGAAGATCTGTTCTTCAAGAAAGTTCTGCCCAGTAGGGTCACATTGCTGAAAGCATCTTCTTAGTACTAGCAGAGAGGATGTTTTGATTCTTTCAAATCAGGCACTGCTTACTGAGGTACATTGGTGTTTAAGAATTAGGTTGGATATTTAGCTATAATATTTTGATGATATTCTTTCATCATTTGTAGCAAATGTTCCACAACAATGCAAAGTGTTGGTGGTGGGTGATATATAGAAATCTTGTATGTTATGCATGATTGTTTTGTAAACTTACAACTTCTCTAATTAAAAAAAAAATATCCAGAAAAAAAAAAAAAAGAATCAAGTTGGGACAGCACTGTCAATGTAATTAACAGCACTGAAATATATACCTGCATGTGGTTAAAAGGGGAAACATTAAGTTGTATATATGGTAATAAAATTTAAGAAGAATCAGGCTGAGATATCCACGGTATAAAAACACATGAAACAGGATAGACTACTATCGTCTCATCATACCTTCATACTGACCCTAAATTTTATATGTCTGTGGCACCAGCTCGGCCAGTTGACTAAAGGACATAATGTCCTTTTTGAATCCAAATCATACTAGTTTGTAGCTTTGCTGCAGAAAGCAGCAGGAGGCTTGTGAAAATGCTTTTACTTCTCTATTTCTAAGAAAACCATTTGGCATTAGAGCTTTGCATGGGCTAGAATATTAGCTATACATATACAAACATTTTTACTTATGTATCTCCCTAAAAGAGTTGTGAAGATCTATCTCACACACTTTTTATATTGCCACCTAATATTTTTCATCATAAGTTTAAATCGCTGCAAAGGAGATAGTTTTTCAGGGTATCACAAATATTGGCATTGCAACATACATCACATTTTTAAAATGTATCAAAAGAAATCCAAGTATCACATAACAGTGGGAAATTTTACGTGGTTAGTTCCTCTTTGAACTCATTTTCATCCTACTTCCTGTGCAAAATATTCTCCGGATGTCTGCAAATCTTTTAATGATCTCATTATATACTTCTGTGCAAGCCAAACCAATTCCTCTTCCATTTTTTCCCATCTGGCTAAAGGACACCACAATCTACCCAGGTCCTCAAGCCAGGAGCTTAGCAGTCAGCCTTTTATATCCATTTCACCCAATCCCTTATCAAGTCCTTTTTACTCTACCTCCAATATCAACTCAAATCCATCCATGTCTTCCCAGCACCCGGGGCGTTTCCAGACTACTTAGGAGGAAGCTTGTCAGGGAGTTAAGGCTCGAAATGAATGTGTAGGGGCAAAACCCAGGGCAATTTATATCTCATTTAGAAAGCATCATATTGAAATGCCATTAACATAGTCTCCAAACCAGTCTAAATTCCCGCTCAGGACTCAAAGAAAATGCTTTTATTCTAAGGCCCATAAAAAGACACTTTGCTTTTAAAGTTGATGAAATGCCAAATCAGAGTCTTCTTTGAACAAAAATAAACCCTCTCATTTGCTTTAAGCTTATAGGGTGCTTGAGGCAAGGCAGAGGAAAGTACTATTTCACTAAGTTTTTTTAAAAAAAGTTTTTTAATGTACCAAACTGAGTTACAAAGTTGCAGATGACAGCAACTTGGGGGCTGTAGCAAATTCTGCAGTAAGGAACAACACAGCTTGATGTGATTTGAAAGCAGAGGTACACTGAGCAGCTAATCAAATGCAGCTTTAGCAACAAATACAAAGAGAGAAACTGGAAAGGGGAAAAAGGCGACAAAAACTTCTGCTCAGTAAAAGCAGGGATATCATGTCAAGTCTAAGTTTTCCTTTTGTTTCTAATATCTGCAGTTTTTCTTACAATATTTAGATTAGCATGAAACCCAGATCCTGAAGGTAGAAAAACAAAGATATTCAAATTTTCTGATACTGGGTTGTAAAATGATTTTTCATTTGGATTAGAATAATTAAGGTTGCACTTTTATTTTGTAATCTCTTTCAATTGTTTCGTTATTTTTATCCACAAAAAATAATAGCATTTTAGAGCTGGCATGGAATAGAATAAACTTAATGAAGGTTGCCGAATTTAATGTCTTCTATGTTCCAGGCACCGTTTAAAGTAATGGGAGTATGAGGTTGAACAAAGGCACTCTATCAGAGGCAAAAGGCAAACAAACGCTTTCTCCCTCAAGCAGTTTTTAAATAAAATTGTCATATATAAAACATTATTACGGCAACTGTTGCTTTATGATGTAAAGGTGAATAAGAGGTGTGATTCCACACTTATGTTGTGAATAAGATTGTCACATTTGTTTTAGTGTAATGAATGTCAAGTTTAAAACACTTTTGTATTTAAATTGGTGTGCTCATCTCAACATTCTTTATTAATAAAATGTATTTCAGTGTCAAAAAAAAAAAAAAAAGAAATCCCTAGACTATGGCAAATTCAGACAGAGAAAGTAGATTATGGGTTATCAGGGGATGGGGTGAGGAAGAATGGAAAATTATTGTTTAATGGGTACAGAATTTGGGGTGTTGAATGAGTTTTGGTAATAGATGGTGGTGATGGTAGCACAATAGTGTGAATGCAATTAATGTCATTGTTATATACATGAGTGTGGTAAAAATTGGAAATGTTGTATATATTTTACCACAACAAAATTTTTAAAAGGATGAATAAAGGGAAGATATTCAAGTGGATGATGAGAGCTACCATTTATTAAATATTAGATGTCATATTCTGTGCTATTTTATATGTACCATTTTACTTAGTTTTAATAACAATCATATGATACAGGAACTATTTTAAAGTTGTGAAAACTGCGACAAAAAGGTTAAGCCCAATGTCATATAGCGAGTAGCAAAGCCAGGGTTTGAATTGAGCCTTACCTGATTTCATGGTTCAGTCTTAAGCAGCAGGCTCTACTACAGAGGCTAACTTGCCAGGAAAGACGTAGAGGAGATACGTCCTTGGGTGCAAAACCTTTACAATTCCAAGGTCATTGGGATGTTATTCCAAGGTCATTGAAATGTTAATGTCCTATGCCGGACTTTTGGGAAGCTTGTTATCAGAGGACTTCAATTTAAAAAATATTCCTGCCCTGAATCCTATCCACACAGGAATTCTGGCCGTATGGTTAAAATCTTCTGAATAGGAAGAAAGACTGCATGACTGATTCTCTTAAGATTTATTGAAAATTTAAACATTCCAAAGATAAGATACTGTAGAACCTTTTCTCACCAGACACGGGTGTATAGAGCTGGGTACCCTTCACATCCCTGCTGGGTGCCCCTTGTTCCACCATGGGGGGGATGGATGCCAACTCTGAAGACATGTTGGAGACCTGGGCCTGCTCTAGGTACTTTGCCCCTCTTTTCTACTCACACCATCACACCCACAATGTAATATTATAGGTAAATTCTTCTAATACCACCCTGGCCCCTTGTCCTTCTAGTGCTTACCTCCCCCATCAAAACTGACTCTAACGGACCCACTTATTCCCAATGGCAAGTATCTGATTATCTAGTTCACAGCATTTCCACATGGCCCTTCCCTTGGGCATCTGTCTTTTAAAAGAGGGTAGTCCCTCAACTCACTGGAATAATGACTTTTTCACAATGGAAGTTGAGTCTTATTGGATGCGAGAGTCATTTGTGGGGTGGGGTTGGGGAAGGTGCAGATACTTAAATCATACCACCACTGCATTGCCTACTTATAAACCTGGGCACCATTGCTCTGAAACACATCTGCTTCTTTGGAAAGCATTGCAGAGGCCAACCCTTCTCATTCGTTTAAGACCATCAAAATCTCACTTTTCTGCCAAGAGCCACATTCCTAAATTACGGTGCTTCTGAATATGGTGTGAGGTGCTCTACTCCTATGGCAGTTGTATTACTAGATGAATATTTTCTTGAATTTTAGCTTTTTAATAGGGTTAAGGGAGTATCAGCAAGGGGGGATGTGAGAGCATTCATTATTGTTTAATCTGCACAGATATGGTTCTTTGGGTCAGTTCATAAATACAGATAGGCAGCTGTGATTCCATGTCCTACCAAGTTGTCTCCAACAGAGTCTGCATTTATAAGGTTTTAACCTTCATTCAAATAAAGTTTTTTAAAAAATCAGCTCTCATTTACTAAAATACCAAGCTCAGGCAAGTCTATATGTTCTTTAAAACCTCTAGTCTTAATTACTCTCTGTGACTGTTTGGACATGTCAGATATTTTATTTTTTAAACTGATGATAGTAACTCTGCAGTACTTCAAAAGACACAGCTTGTGTCAGACCACTCTGTTTTGGGAAGAGGTTTACTGCATTGGCATTTAGCTTTCAACTTGGACACTCAGATATGTTATAAAACTTTGATAGATTAATTCCATGGAAATAACTGGCACTAGCTCTAATAGGTTCATTTTATTTCTTTCCTTCTAGACAGGCTTTTACATGCCTACTGGACATTCCTTCAGAGCACTGAACTTTAGTACTAGAAATAGGGAAAGTAAAAAGTTGTGTTATTTGAAGAGTTATAGCATATTATGAGCCCCTTTCTTTTATGAAAGTATGTTCCTTTCAAAATGCATCCAACATACTGTCTTTGAATATTGAAATCCTTACTTATTACTATTAGTACATAATAGCAAATTTTGATGTTCCTATTCTAGTAGCAATTCCTCTATGAAATATGGGAAAATATGTATGACTTAATATAACATATGTACCTGTGTATGTATAAATATACATATGTACGTGTACATACACACATATACATACATACCAGTAGGTCTCTGTACTGCACCACGCCAGGTGCTTCATTTACATTGGAATCTATGTTACTCCCCCACCCCCACTCCCAGGAGTTGTTTAGGATACAAACTTCATAATTTTATGTGGAGGCCCTGAATAAAAAAGTTACTATATATCAATTCAGAATCTTTGGGAAAAGAATGGAGACTTTGCTACTCATGAGTTTGTGTAAGTTATTATTCAAAAAGCATTTATTCCACCCTTCCACATCCATTCCTGTTGACATCTATTTTCTTGATTTGCTCTCCCTTGGTACCATTTTCGGCTTCCTGCTAGTGAAAGGGAAGATGGTGTCCTGAGGTCCAGAATTGGAATTCTGACTGCCTTTTCCCCTGTATTCGTACAGTGTATTTGGAACAGTAGTGACCAATGAGAATTTTATAAGCTGTCCCAGGAAACAGCTATTAATAGCAATATTGAATGTATGGTAAAGGCATGAAAAAAAAACCAACTCACAAATGAATGCTTAGAGCACAATCTGAACCTCAAAATATATTATTCTTTGAGAGTCATCTTCCTTGCTCCACTAGAGAAATAAGATGATAAAAATCTTGGCAAGTTTGGATAGCAATATAGAAATGAATCTTGACTCCCTATTTCACACAATTTGCAAAAATTAATTCTAGATGGATTGCAGATCTAAATGGAGAAAGTAAAACAAATATTTTAGAAGAAAATATAGGAGAATATCTTTGAATCCTTGGGATACATAAAAAGAGAAAAAGTGCTAACCATAAAGAAAAAACAGATGTATTGGACTACATTGAAATTAAGAACGCCTGTTCATCAAAAGATACCACATTAAAAGAGTGAAAACACCAGCCATAGAACAGTAGAGGATATTTACAATACATATATCCAATAAGACCTCATAGCCAAAATACTTAAAGAATACCCATAAATTAATAAGAATCAATAACCCAACAGAAATATAGACAAAAAAAAAAAAAAAAAAAAAAAAACCTAAATTGGCACTTTCTGAAAAGATTTCCAAGATGGCCTATAAACATACAAATGGTTCAACGTCATTGGTCATTAATGAAATGTAAATAAAAATTCAATGCAATTCCACCACAAATTCACAGAAATGGCACAAATGAAAGACAAACAACAAAAAATATTAGCTAAGTTATAGAGTATAGAGTAACTAGAACACTTCTTGGAAGTGTAAATTGGTACAATCATTTTGGAAAACTCTTTATGGCAATATCTAAGAAAGCTAATCAATGACCCAGCAATTCCTACCATGTATCTGAGAGAAATGCTTCCATATGCTCACCAGACGAAACATAATGGAATGCCTAAAGCAGGACTATTTGTCATAGCCCCCAACTAGAAACAACCCATTGTCTGTCAACAGTAAATTATGGTATGAGAATGAATGAACCATAACTACATGCAAAGACATGGACAAATCTCCTGAGCATAATATTGAGTGAAATAATCCAGACAGAAAGAGCACATCCTGTATGATTCCATTGATAGAAGTTCAAAACCAGGTGTATTAGTCAGCCAAAGGGATGCTAATGCAAAATACCAGAAATCGGTTGGTCTTTATAAAGGGTATTTATTTGGAGAAAGAAGTCCACAGTTACCAGGCCTTAAAGCATAAGTTTCTTCCCTCACCAAAGTCTGTTGCTATGTGTTGGAGCAAGACAGCTGCCGACGTTTGCCAGGATTCAGGTTTCTTGGGTTCCTCTCTTCCCGGGGCTTGCCTCTCTCTAGGCTCAGTCTTGCTTTGTGCCAGAAGGCCAGCTGTAGACTATCAGGCAAATGGCTTGTTTCTCTTTCCAGGGCCTTCTCTCCTTCCTCACGACCAAGCTCCTCTGTCTGCTCGCCTCCCCAGCTCCAGCATCAAAACTCCAACTTCAGAACTGCTCCAACCCTGTCCTTTGCAGTGTCTTTTATACTTGAGACCACAACCACCAAGGGGCAGGGCTCAATGTCCTACTGACATGGCCCAGTTAACACCCTAATTATAACTTAATCATGCCCAGATTAGCAGACCAGTTTACAAGCATGATCCAATATCTATTTTTGGATTTCATAATTACATCGAACTACCAAACTGTTACACCAGGCAAAACTAAGCTAGGGCATTGGAAGTAGTTATCCTTGGAGGTGGTGGTGGTGGTGATGGCAGTGACGGGGGGGAGATAAACAGAAACTTCTACAGTGCTGGGAATGCTCTGTCTCTTGGTCTGGCTATGGATTACATGGGAACATTCACTTTCTGAAAATCCATAGAACTGAACACTTGACAGTTTGCACTTTTTTTGTATGTTACACCAATTAAGAGTTCACATTAAAAATATAACCAAAAACATTCCAAGAAGCAAAAGCATCTTATGTGTTATATTCATGAGAGCTTATTTGTTAAACAGTCCTTGATAAAACCCAGCTTTTTGTAAAAAGGGCGTTTTTGCTCAGATCAAACATATGCCACTATGTTAAAAGCCTTACTTGATATTTGGAAGAGAATACACTATTAAGATAAAATGCTTCTAGACATCTGTTACTGAATGGATTGTAATGCTTCTCAAAGTCTTTTTCTTGATAAGATACTGAACTAACAGTTTTCAATTTCATTCCACTGACTTAAACACTGTTTTTACTACCAAAAGATCAACAAAATGCGTATGCCAATTGATTTGATATTTGGGATGTCAGAATGGAAATCTCTTCATCTACACAAAGGAATCTTGCTAAAGAACACCCAAGAGTATCCACAGCTATCATGCTTCTGGTGGCTAGGAAGCCACAATCATGAGAAGTGCTTGGCCAAAATCCTTCACCAAACTAAGCAGCATGCTGCTGAGCTCTTTCAGTTTGTCCTTGTAGAAATGGCTGTTTACCGTTTAGAGAGCATTTCCTAACATAGTCCAATCTGATAGTGGGCCCAGATCCAAGAATGTTAGGACTTAATTTAATGGTCTCATTTCCTCTGTGAGTGGTACAGCATGTTGTTACTTGACCGCAACTGTTGATGGTGATCATAACACAGATTTCGAGGTGGGGTGTGCTATGGACTCTGTGTGTATTGTTTTTGATGGTAGCCATGGAGGATGAGACATACATCTAAAACTGACTTGCATGCAGGCTGGACTTAAAGCTACACATTGTCCTTTTCTTAAGATTGGTCTTAACTTGCATTTTCCCCAGGATTCCTATTTTATGTTACCCTGAGCAGAGGGGAGAGATTAGAGTTGAGAATACCATCTTCTTCCCATTCCAACCAAAAGTAATTTAATTTAACAAGCATTTATTGAGCGCTTACTACTTTCAAGGCAATGAAGTAACCTTATAAGCTTTTCACATGACTACATATGTGAGCATGCACAAACTCATGCATGCACATATACAGAAATATCAGTCATCAAACTAAATCATTTGAGTATAGGTTCTTTGTTATGCAGGTCTAATTATTTATAACAATTATGCATCCAAACATCTGTCTTAAAAGTTCTAGTCCTGTATCTGTCTGCTAGACATTTCTATTCTGAATACCTGCCTTTTACCTCAAAAGGAGCATGTCTAAAGTTGAGCCCTTCACCTCTAGCCCTAATTGATTTTCCTATTTTAGCAATCGTATATGCCATCCATCTTCCAGTTACCCAATGCCCAAAGCCTGAAGTCATCTTTTGTTCCCTACACTCCCAACCACCATTCCTCCTCCAGATCCAGTTGGTGAAAGCTGTTACAATACCAAAAATGTAGCAAAACCTATAACGATTACACATTGACATGAATTATTACAGCTCCTTTGACTATAATTGTCATAGAATAAACTACTCATTCAAAGTATACAGCTGGAGAAGATTTGACTTATGCATATACCCATGAAAACACCCAACAATCACAATAATGAGCATAACCATGACCCCTCAAAAGTTTCCTTGGGACTCTCTTTAACCCTTCCCTCCAGTGCCTGTCCATCACCCCTCATTCCCCAAAAAGCCAGTGATCTATTTTGTGTCATTGCAGATTGTTCTGCCTTTCTTAGATTCTTATATAAATAGGATCATAAAGTGGGCATTTTTTGGTCTGGCTTATTTCACTGAATGTAACTATTTTGAGATTCATCTTTGCCGGTCCGTGTACCAATAGCTCATTCCTTTTAATTGACGAGTAGTAATCCCCAATTTATTATCCATTCACTTATTGCTGGTCATTTAGGTTATTTCCATTTTGGAATATTGTGAATAAACATAATTTATCAGTTACTAAAAATTAATTTACTATGAACCTTTGTACACAAGTCTTTATGTGGCATATACTGTCAATTCTCTCAGGGGAAGTAACTAGGAGTAGATGGCTGCATGAAATTGTAGGAGTATGTTTAACTTTTTTAAACTGCCAAACTGTTTCCCGAAAGGGTTTGCCATCTTACATTCCTACCAACAATGTAGGAGAGTTCCAACTGCTTCACAGCTTTTCCAAGATTCAGTATGGTCGTCTTCATTTTAGCTATTCTAACTGGTATACAGTGATATCCCACTATAGTTTTAATTTGCATTTCTAATGACTAATGATGGTGAAACATCTTTTCATGTGCTGATTTGCCCATCCGTGTATCATCTTTGAAGAGTCTGTTCAAATTTTTTGCCCATTTTTTGGGTTGTTTGCTTCCTTGTTATCAAGAATTCTTGAATACAATCCTTTAACAAATACGATTTGCAAATATTTTCTTCCAGTGTGTGGTTTGTCTTTTCATTCTCAATAGTGTTCTTCAAAATGTAGATGTTTTTATGAAGTTAACATTTTTAAATAGATCATGCTTTTGATATAATGTCTAAGAATATTTTCTTAATGCAAAGTCACAATGATTTTTCTGTTTTCTTCTAAGGATTCCTATAGGTTTTACATTTAGGCTTATGATCCATTTTTCCATTTCGACTTAATATATGTGATGCAAAGTATGGATTTTAAGTTCATTTTTTTGCATGTACATATCCAGCACCATTTATAAATATATTTCAGTTTCATGCTGAGAAGTTGTTACTTAGAAACAATTTGATTCTCTTAAGGCTTGCTTTGAAGGTTTGTTAGGTTCAGAGCAGCCTTTAGTCTAAAGCTGATTTTGTCACTATTGAGACAAGACCCTTCTGAGTATATTACCTGATTTCCTGTGAATTTTGAGGTTTTTCTACTCAGGCCTCTGGGAACAAACTATTCCTGGTCCTGTATGAGATATAGGAATTGTTCCCTCTAATCTTTTTGGGGTTCTTTCCCCAGGTTAGTGTAGTTTCCTTACACACATGCAAAGATTAGTACTCAGCTGAAGACACAAAGGTGACCCTTTGCAGGTCTGGAACTCTTTCTGTAGCTCTTGCTTTTCTTGTACTCTTCCCATATCTTGAACTCCGAACTCCATCTCCTCAACTCAGGGTGACTGCTGGCCTCCACCTAGGTCCCCTTCCCTGAAATGCTGCCTAGAAATTTCTCTCCAGGCAGTAAGCTGGAAAATTCTCTCGTGGACCTTGTTTTTATCCCCCTCTCTCGGTGATCACTGTCCTGTGCCGCCTGATGCCCAGTGTCTGAAGACTGTTATTTCATGTATTTTGAATATTTCTTTTTAGTTGTTTTCGGCTGAAAGGTATATCCGATCCCTGCTACTGCACTTTGGCCAGAAGCAGAAGTTGCCGTGACTTTTTAAACTTCCTGTGTCAGTCTTTGTACAACTCACTTACCATGCTGCATCACATGACTCAAACTTTTAATTACTGTAATTTTTCTAACTACGCTCCCTGTTCACAGGCTCTGCTGCTTGTGCTTTGTTCTCTTTAACTCAGTCACAGTAATTTCCACCCCCACCCCACCCCTGATATCAGTTTGCTTTTTGGTTAAAAGTCCAAAGGTAACTATTAGCACACAATACTGGGCTGTGTCTTCCAGTTCCTAGATGATGGACATTTCTATGCTGTTTTCTTTATATATATATTATTTTATTTTTAAAGAAGCTTTAGAATACGTAAGCGTTACATAAAAATATAAGGGATTCCCATATGCCCCACTCCCTCCCCCTCCCACACTTTCCCACATTAACAGCATCCTTCATTAGTGTGGTACATTTGTTATAAATGATAAACACATACTGAAGCATTGCTACTAACCATGGACTACAGTTTACATTATAGTTTACACTCTGTCCCGCACAATTCTGTAAGTTATGACAAAATATACAATGACCTGTATCCATCACTGTAATGCCATGCAGGACAAATCCAATGTCCCAAAAATGCCCTCATAATACACCTATTCTTCTCTCTCCCATCCCTCAGAACCTCTGGTGGCCACTGCCTTTACATCAATGATAAGAGTTATTCCATTGCTAGAATAATAAGTCTATAGTAGAATAATAATAAGTCTACTTTAGTCCATTGTTCATTCCCCAATCTTGAGGATTGGGGATGGTGGTGCCCACTCTGCTTCCAATTGAGAGGGGGCTTAGATCTCATGGGGCAGATGGAATTATCTTGCCTGCAGTTGCCGACACCCTGTTCCTTGGGATGGGCATTGTCCATCATCATCTCCTTGTTCGTTGTCCTGGTTGACTCCAATGAACTGGAGAGTAGGTGTTGCAACTCTGCTGAGATTCAGGGCTCAATTGGCCCATGGACAGACCAAGATTTAAGTCTCTGGGACATATTTATCAGGTATAGTTCTAATTATAGGTTCAAATAAAAGGGGCAGAAGAGCCACGTGTAGAGAACCTATAAATGAGTCTAACTCTGTTAAATTGGGGAGCATAAATTCCAAAGTAAGGCCCACGGACAGGGTGCCAAATTCCTGAGCTGTCCACCCTACTTATAGTTTCTGGATAGCTCTAGAGCCCTCAGGAGCCCCACTATTTGAGGCACCATTTACTGTGGCAGTCAATGAGATGCTGCTGAGACTTGAATAAGTGTAACCTCTGGAATGACCTCCTGACTCACTTTGAAGTTTCTTAGCCATAAAAATTCATTTGTCTTTACCATTTCCCCCTTTTAGTCAATCTTTTTGTCCAGATGCATCGCTAGTTGGCACTTGGTAAAAATCCCTTGGTGCCAGGGAGGCTCACCCCCAGGAATCATGTCCCATGTCAGGGGGAAGGTAGTATGTTTATATGCTGAATTTGGCTTAGAGGCCACATTTGATCAACAAGGAGGCTTTCAGGGGAAGAGGATGTGGCTCAAGCAGTTGAGTGCCCACCTGAGGCCCCAGGTTCGGTTCCCAGTGCCTCCTAGAGAAGATGAGCAAGACAGTGACCTGAATCAAAAGGCTGGTGTGGCAAGCTGACACAACAAGATGACACAATGAGGTGATGCAACAAAGAGACACAACAAGGAAATACAATGATAGACACAACAAGCAGAGAGCGGAGGTGGCTCAAGCTTTTGGGCCCCTCCCTCCCACATGGGAGGCCCCATGTTCGGTTCCTGGTACCTCCTTAAAAAAAAAAAAAAAAGACAAGCAGACACAGAGCACACAATGAATAGACACGGTAAACACAAACAATGGGGGAGGGAATTAAAATATTTATATATATTTTTAAAAAAAGGGCTTTCAGGAGGTAACTCTTAGGCAGTATATAATACTAGGCTAAGTTTCAATTTCACAAGAAAAGGTTCATAATTACAACCATCACTGTCAAGGGCCTGGCATAATTGTCTATCTTCCTTCACTAGACATTGCCCTTGCACTCAGGAGATTCTTGCTGTCCTATTAGAGAATGTAGCTGAACTCCCCAGGATGAGAATTCAATATTCTTTCAAATATGTGGATCTCCACCCACTGAGACAATGTCCCATGAACACTTGAACATGTTTATATGACTTAGAGGCATGCCCCAGGTAAACTCCTTCCCATGCTTTCCCACATCACTGATACCCTGCACCAGTGATCCTCTCCTACCACCAAGTCACAGTAATTTTTATATATCATTGCTTTCTTCAAAATGAGTGGTGACTCCCCTTTGTTGTTAGGATAAAATCTAAACTTCTAGTCTGGCATGCAAGATTCTCCACAATCTGACCTCCACTTACTTTCTAACTTATGTTTTACTATTCCAGCCAGGCTGAACTAAGCAGCATTACTTGTGCATCATAATCTCTTTGCCTCCTTATGTTATTCTGTCCATGAGAAACAATCATATAGGAGCTCAATAAATATTTCATAGTCATTCTCTGTCTCTGTTCTCACTGAAAATACAAAGACAAGTTTCCTCTCTCTGATAACCTGCCAGCCTAGTACTAATCTTTGTCAACTGCACAAAGTTTAAAGGGTATGGATTGGTGGGACTGCTCCCCTTAAGTGCTCACCTTTCATACCATCCTCCCCTCCCCTCTTCAGGAACAAGTCACCAGTATCCTCAAAAGTGGTAGGATTTTTACAATGGGCTGGGGAATGTCAATGAAACAGAGCATAAACACCTGAGTCTCTCCAGTTCAAGACTGGCCTGATGCCTAACATATCTGGGTTTTCGAACAGGTCCCAATCAGCCTAGAGAAGCAGGAATTTTTCCTACTCTTAGAGGAGATGTCAACACCTAAGAAGCAGAGTCCTTTCTGGTTGGGTATTAAGATATGTCAAACAACCTCTCAGTACCCTGAGAGAATATTTCTCTGGCTTTTCTTAGATTCTTCCTGTTGTAACTAGTCCAGTGGTTCTTCATTTTTTTTTTTTTTGTATTTGTGACACACATATAAATAGAATTAACAACTACTGTCCCATAACAGTTTATGGTGCCTGTAAAAGAAAACATAATTTTCAATCTCACGGCCACCTCCTGGCTCTGTCCTAGTTTGTGGGGTGTACAGCCACCCCTCAAGTTATCACAAAGTGACTACCAAAGGTACTAGCCTTTATCCTGACCATTCCCTGTGCCTGGAATGTTCTTCCCAAGTTATAGGCATGGCTTACTCTCACTTCACTGATAGTTCATCAACCATGAAGTTTGAGAGGCCCTCCCCAACTACACCAGCTAAGTTTGTACCCCATCCCTATCCTTTTATTTTCAATCTTCTTAGCCTGTTAAGTTTCATCATAGCACTAATTGTCACCTGATACATTTATTTGTCCCTCCTCTACCAAAAAATAAGCTCAATAGGAGCCTATGTGCCTAAAATAATGTCTGGCACTTAGTAGGTGCTCAATAAATATATGTGGAATGAATGAACAACTAGAACCCTTTTTTCCCTGACCATGCTCTCATTTAGATTCATGAGGCAAAATTCCACTCTGGTTAAGTCACGTTCTATTCAATGACCTCTCTCCCCAAGCAGTCGTCTAGCTTGCCCGAGTGGCTCTGCTCAACTAATCTTTTTTGATAGATATCATCATGACAGAAGCGCTAACCTTAAGGGCCTTTAGTTTTTATCACATTTTTCCCTGGGCTGCTACCTCCATATAAATTACACAATTCTCAGATAATACTCAGTCCCCAAAACACACACATATACACACACACTCTCTCTCTTTTACTTGTGTGTGGCCAAAATGGAAGAACTACCCAGATGACTGCAGGAGGATAGAGGCAACAAAGGAATTATTAGTTTCTGTGCATAGGGATCCTGCCCTGGCCTGACTTCAAACCCACTCTAGATTGCAAAAGAAAACCACTGAAGCCCTTGCTTTAGTAGGTGGGCTTAAGTAAGACTAATACAACAAAGCAGAACTTTAGTCAAATTTGTGTTTCTATTTTTAATGGTTGTCCTCCACGCTGGGATTTTGCAATTTTCAAGCTGTATGAAAGGATGGTTTACTAGCTGAGGTTGTTCTTAGGGGACAAGTCAGCTAAGGAATAATTTTATGGACACAAGTTAAATACAGGAGGGAAAAAGTTGGGAGTGGCTTCTCAAAACCATAAAAGGAGTCATAAGGTTTAAGAGGTTAGGGTATAGGAAAATATATAAAACTGATTTTAAACTGTGATTGTGGAAGAGTTCAAAAATAGAATTCTGAAGAACAAAATCCAATTAAGCTAATCTCTTCTATGTAACGAACACCAATAGGTAGTCTTACTCTGCATAAGTGGTCTACGCTGTTTTCCTTCCTGCTCCTTAAAGGCAACATGCTATCACCTAACTTAGCTCTTTCAAAAAAAAATAGAAAATTGGGAAAAATAGGAATCTTTCCCAACGGACATAAGTGAACAGAAGACTACCAGGTCATCAGGGTGACCAACTCCTCCCAGTTTGTCAATGACTTTCCCAATTTTAACACTAAACTTCCAACAGCCAGGAAACCTCTCAGCCCTGGGCAATCCAGGACTGTTATTCATCCTTTACATAATTCAAACGCTACTTACAGGATGATAAGCCCCAAGTTATCAAATATGACTTAGAACTGTTTTCCGGAATTTATGATATCACCTGGTGTACCAATGAATTTGGAGTCAGAGGATCTTGGCAGGACGGGGAAAGGTAAAAAGCAAGAACCTTGGAGTCTGGCAGACATGGGCTCAGATACTATTTTTTTCTCTTTATCTGCACTGTGACCTTGTGCAAATTGCTTAACCGTTCAAAGCCTCTGCTAATATAGTTGTTTGTTGTAAGAATTAAATATGGAAACATGAAGTGTACTTAGTGTTGTATCTAGTATTTAGTGAGCACGTAATTAGTAGGCTGCAGTAAGTGGCAGCTCACCACCACCACCACCACCACCACCAGCTTTGGAATCAAGGGTTCTGGTTCTGGCTCCTTTATGACCTATTTTTTTGACGTTGGGTTAGTTGTTTCACTTGCCTAAATCTTAGTTTCTTTATCTGTAAAATAAAGATAACAATAGCATCTTTCCTAATCGCAAATGACTATTGTAAAAATTAAATGCAAAGGAGGCACAACACAAACTGTGAAGCATGATCTAAATGCAAGATTTCCAGATATACTACTAGGTGTTAACCACAGGACTGTACTTCCTGAAAAGAAATCAGTAATAGCAGGTCCACATATTAAAAACCATCATTTGACATGTTGTGTATAGTTGTAGTTGTTTCACTTCAATAAAGACAAAACAGATTTGAAGGGGCTCTAGAGAAGGACAACCAAAACAGCCAAAGGGACCAAGGAGAAGAAGTATGACCAGATGATTGCTCATCAGGTGATAGTTCAGGTCTAGGTAAATAATGCATGGTTTGAGCAGGTTGGCTCTAGAATTGCTTAACAAATCCATCCAAATAAAGTGAACACTCCTTGGATCTTGAAAGAGATAGGTTTTTAGGACCAGCACAAGAAAGTATTCCATTTTCCATGATGCTACACTGTCCTGAGCTTAGTTTTGCTTTGTTTGGATGAACAAATAAGAGAATAAATGATTCTAATGTTCATATGTTTGCCTATCCATCCATCTAGTCACCCCTCCCTCCATTTCTAGAACAAGCTCTTGTGATTCTGATACTACGCTGGAATTTGGGGATAGAGAGATATGTAGCATCTAGTGGTTAGTAGGCTCACACAGGCTATACACACAAGTTCTCAGATTTGAATGTACTATCACATCAGTTGTGACAACTCCCCCACAATTTTTTTTAAGACCTTGCTCTTAATGTCACTTTCTCTGTGAAGCCAGCCACAATCGCAGCTACTAAAATTCACTATGGACTCAGTGGAACTCTCGTAACCTTTCATGTTTGGAAGTTACCATCATGCGTGAAACTCTAGTCATAGACAAGCACACCTGAGCTCAAGTGCCCACTCAGAACCTGGATGCAAGCTTTTTAAGTATAGAGACTATTTTACTCATCTTTATGCCTTATAGGTACTCAATGTTCAAATTCCGTAACATTTCATTTGGTAGTTCAGATGGGTCTGGTCCTGATATTTCAGCAATTGATAAGAACAGGAAAATGTTTTATTAGAGGTTAATACACTTAAACTTGTCAATAGCAACATAAAGAAAACAGTAACTCAAAATAACACGAATATTAACTACAGAAAAGTAGACGTTTAAAAATCTGCATGAATAATTCTCACCACATTTAAGCTTAATATGTCAAGAAATTTGGTTCCAGCAGTCTACTTGAGATGTGTGATATTTTCAGTCACACATTCAAATGAACACATCAGTGCTTATTCAAAGGTGTATTATTTTAAACCACAAATGCGGTGTGAAGAGATAGTGCTCAGGACTTAGAAGTTCTGAAAATAAGATTTTTAAAACTTTCAAAAGCAATATAAACAGCTATACCAATCCAAGGAGTTGAGATATAACACATTAGAATATGTAATTAGAGAAGGAAATTCTTATCACATTAAAAGCACAAGAAAGAATATACCACAGTGAATCAACACAGATTTTTATTTTTAATTTCAAATTCAATGTATTTTCATCTTTTGGATAGATTGCAGGGAATGCCATCTTACATTTTCAGATATGGTATATATTTCAAGAGACAACAAAATGCCAATGAATATATACTTGAGATGCCAAATATAACTCTCATGTAGATAGTATAACTATATAATAGGATTTCTGTACAAATCAGTTTTTGTAAACAATAAACATTGGTTAATGTTTGACTAAATGATATTTCCCTGAAGAATGAAACCCCATACATAAACTAGAAAATTACAATCTAGTTAGTGCAAGCATTTGTCACTTTTTTTTTCCTTTCACATAATACAAAAGGGAACCTTAGAAAAACAAAAAGAGGAATTTCACAAAAGAACCAAATGTTTATCTCTAAAGTTTTTGGAAATAAGACATGTTTACCTCATACAGCTGTTCAGAGTCTACATCACAGATTTATGTAAGTGCCTATTTATATGCCTGTGGTAGAGATTAACAATGACCGCAGATGTCTGTGTTTCCCTCCCCCTCCTCAGCACGCCACATGTTACACTTTTCAGCTCCCTTACAGCCAGGTGGCGCTGGGTGACCAGCCTGGCCAATGGCATGAGGGTGGAAGTGATGCGAGCCTCTTTCAGGCCAGGCGCCTGAGACTTCCCTTGAAATCATCTTCTTTCTTCATTTGCTGACAAGGAAAGGAGCCATTGTTAGACTCTGAGGCCCAAGAAGATGGCAGAATATATGAAGAGAGCCTGGATCCCCGAATGAGTGGGTGGAACAGAAGACTCCTTGTCACCGTCAGACTGTGCCATGAGCCACAAACAAACATTTAGTGCTCTTATATTTTGATGACTATGATGGTTTGTGATATTTAAATTAAAATTAAATATGTCTGTTAAATACCTTACCAAGTTACTTCATAGACTGGTAACCATCTAATGTATGTAAAGTCAACTTCATAGCACTTTGAAACGCTGAGTGGATTGCAGGGAACTGGCTTTTCATGAAAAAACAAAAACAAACAATACTAGCAAAGGTCCATTTTAGAAGGAGGATATTAACTGCAAGGGCTATCTGCTTGAGACCAAAACAAACCAATAGTTTATAAGTAAACCCCAAACAAACCTTGAGACCAATTCTGATACTTTTTACTTTTTTGGTGGACAGAGAATAGTTTCCTTATGAACTATACTGGGGTTGTTTAATTAGCACATCTTTTTGTCCTAGCAATTGCTTGTATGAAGATGAAAAACAGATTTAAAGAACAAGACAGTGGTGAAACTTGAGTGTGATAAAGGCATATTTCACTTCTTAAAAGTGTGAACTATGTGCTGGCAGCTTCTTGAAAATATAATCTGTTTTCATGAAGCTAACACAATTCATTAATACATTTCACCACTGTACTATTTTTATTGAAACTTTTCTATAAAGCATTTTAATGGCCAACAGTAAACATTTTTACCAGTTAAAAGTTAACAGCAAAGCTTATCTTTCTTGCTAAAATTTATTATGTGAAAATCATGCCTTCCTTGGCTATCTTATTTTTTAAATGGTGTGCTGGGTTATTTTTCACTAATGCTAGTGTTAGCACGGAACTGCTGATCTTTATTGCTGGCTTTATTAAGTGGCAATAGCAAATACAGCCTTATTAGTGAGAAATTAGCATCATAGGTCTTTGTAAAAGTATTGATCTCCTTGCTTCAAATTGGGGCACAGATAATTAGTTCAAATTAGTACCCAAGTCAGTTCACATCCAACTTTTATAAGCCTCTAACATGCTATAGTTATAAAAGTAGATTATATTCGCTAAGAGTCATGCCAATTAGGATAGACACATAGGCCCAGGGCTCCAAGGACACTAGTGAGGGACCACTTCACACAGGCAGGAAGAGAAGGCTTGCATAAAAATCCCCACAATGACTCCAAACACTACTATAATTGGCAATCCCCAGTTCCTAAGGCTGATGGCTGCAATAGTATCAATGCATTGGTGAAAGGGAAAAGACCTGCTCCAAGGAAAAAAAAGTGAAATGAAACTCTTCTCCTCCCCCATGCAGCATTAGTGAACTATGTGACTCAGAATCATTGTGACTTTAGTCTGTGGCACTACTTTGGGGAATAGGACACTTAGGGCTATTACCAAGTGCATTCCTCCTTCCCCATCCCACCCCTGCCCATTAACCCCACCCATAAATATCTTTGAGAAAGCAAAATACTTAATTAGGGCTGTTCTCAACCCCTAGTGCATTAACTGCCATGAAGAAGAGGACACTCATTGAACGTGGAACATATGGAACATGTCAGAGTCGGTATCTCTGAGTTAACTTTGGAATTAGTAGAAGATGGAAGAAGGAACCTGGCACATTGCAAGCCATCAAAAATACTTGTTGAACTGATGGTCTTAAATGTAGATGAGCTCCTGTTCTAGGGAACTTTGGACAAGTTTCTTAAAAGACTTGTTACTCAAAGACCTGTATGAAAGTAGATCTAGAGTACTCATAGGAACCTTACTCAGGGATGTAGTGTAGTGCTTCCTAAGCCTTTCTGCATCATGGGATACACAGAAAATGAGGATATTTGTATGGGACACTTGGTTAAGCTGAGGTATCTGGAATCCTGAGTGAGGCAGAAGTGACATGTACCTGAGGGTTGTTGAGATGGATTTCTCAGCATGTTGTATGGAAGCTCTGTTCCAGAGGAGATGAGTGAATAATACTGAGGCAGGACCCAGAATCTGTTAAGAAATAATAACTATGATGGAAATAGCTATCATTCACTGGGGTCTTACCACATGCCAGCCACTGTACCCCATGCTCTCTGTATGTAATTTCTTTTCATCCTTAAAATGGTTCTACAGACTCTACTTCAAGTAATGATAGCATGAGGGAGTTAGATGATTCCCCTAAACAGAAAAAAAAGTACAAAACTAGAAAAAATTATTAAAGTCATTTTTTAAGGCACTGGGGAAAAAAAGGTAGGCAACAACTTGAGAAATGCTTACTCATGAAAACCTACTGCATTAAGAACAATGGGTTGTAGTTTTTTCCCTGAAGGCATTCCCATCCTCTACCCCAACCCCCACAACTTGGGCAGTGAAAACTCAACAGCTTCATCAGCTGGATGTGACAGACTTGGTTAGGAGCAGGAGGCAAAGAAGATAAAAATTTGAAAGGGAGATTTTGATTGGATATGAGAGAGCCGTAGAAGGGCTGATATAATAAACTTTCCAGACACACTTGGCCAACTGCTAAACTGTACATGCTCACTGGATCCTCCAGAGAACCGAGCAAAAGCCAAAAGCAGGGAGGCTTGTGAATTTTCTAACTATGTACTGCAATTCACATACAGCAGAAACTAGTGGAAGTCTTACTAGCTTGAAGTATCTGAGCATAAACTCTGCCCAAATGTTTGGCCAACTTCTCAACTATGAAGGTACAGAGGAGACAGCCTAGAGAGCCAGGTAACAAAACAACGAGCAGAGAAATCAATGACTGGATATTTCCATTTGATTCCAGGCAAGTTAACAAAAAAACAATATTACTCAAAAGAACAAAAAGAATCAAGTCACTATAAAGTATAATCTACACTTTTTTTCCTGTTTTCATGAAAGTGTGACCCATACTTAGGAAAAGTAGGCTAAAATATTGGTGTTAAGATGAAGACTTCAAAACAGCTAGTGTAAGTATGTTCAAAAAATTAAAGGAACACACATTCAAAGAATTAAAGAAAATATACTAATAATGAGTAAACAAACACATATCAAAAGAAAAAAAGAAACTATTAAAAAGGAGCCGGATGGAAATGTTAGAACTGAAAAGTACATTAATTGAAAAGAAAAATATACTCAATAGATTCATGAACAGATATGAAATGACAGAAGGGGAAAAAAAGCACATCAGTGAATGTGGAGATGGATCAGTAGAAATTATCCAATCCAAAAGTCAGAGAACAAAAAGGTGGAAGAGAAATGAACAGAGCCTCAGAGATCTAGAGGACAATATCAAACACTGAAGATATATGTAATTAAAGTCCCAGGAGAGGAGAGAAACAGAAAAAAATTTAAAAAGTAATGTGTCAAATCTATATAAATTTGGTGAAAAACAAAAATTCCAAGAGGCTTAATAAAACTGAAGTAAAATAAACACAAGGAAACACACCTAGCATATGTGAGTCAAATTGCTGAAGGTCAAAGATAAAGAAAAAAAAAAAAATCCTAAAAGCAGCAAGATAAACAATGATGGCAGCAATGGCTAGCTTTTCATCGGGAGCTATGAGGGCCTTGGGAAATGGAAATGACATACAGGCATGCCTCTTTTTATTGTGCTTTGCTTTATCATACTTCAGATAATGGATATTTACAAATTGAATGCTCATGGCAATTCCACATCAAGCCAGTCTATGGGCGTCATATTTCCAACACTATTTGCTCACTTTGTATCTCTGTGTCACATTTTAATTAAGGTATGCACTTTTCTTAGACATAATGCTATTAGACACTTAAACCACAGTACAGTGTAAACATAACTCTTACATGCACTGGGAGACCAAAAAATGCATGTAACATTCTCCCTACCGTGTGACATTTACCCTACTGTGTGACATTTGCTTTACTGCAGTGGCCTAGAACCAAACGCACAGAATTTCTGAGATATGCCTGTATTCAAAGTATTAGGGGAAGGGAGAAGACTGTCAATAGAATTCTTTTTCCAGAGAAATGATTCATTAAAAATGGGGGTGAAATAAAACCATATCCAGATAAAGTTTGTAAAAGTTAATTGTTAGTGAATCTGTGCTACAAGAAATGCTTGAAGAAGTCCTTCAGGCTAAAGGGAAGTGAAACTAGATAGTTACTCAGATTCAGAGGAAGGAATGAAAGGCACTGGAAATGAGACACGTATATATTCACATGCATATATAGATAGATAGATGTGATCTATGTATATGTGCATATGTGTACAAGTATACATGTATATACAGTAGATTCTTGTATACTACTTCACATTAGTTATATTGTATAAAGTTGTTGCAAACTCCGAATTGGCAAAAACGAAATTACTGCTCCTAAGAGAAATACAGGGTCAGGTTCCTGTGAGCCTCCAGTCAAAAATTTTTCATTAACTGATCATCACATAACCTTATTTTAAGTGTGTTTCTGTTTAAAGATAACTTATTTAGTATATACTATTTGTTCATTAATATTGAACTCATGGCCAACAGCACTATAACACATACCTGAAGATATGTAACATAAGACAGCTGGAGCGGGCAAGAAAGACTTTAAGGCAAACAATATTGCTGGACACAAGAAAGATTTTACAATGTTAAAAGAATCAACAGAGTAGAAAGATATAACAATTACAAAAGCATATGTTCCCAAATAATGAAGCAAAATCTGCCAGAATTGAAAGGAGAAATATAAATCAACACTTAGAGATTTAAACACTCTTCTCTCTAATTGATAAAGGAGAGAGAAAAATCAGTAAGAATGGAGAAAATCTGAAGATCAACCAACTCGATTTTACTGACATGTATAGAACAGTCCACCCAACCCACAGCATAATACATATCCTTTTGAAGTGCAAATGGAATATTTGTGAGGATAACCATATGTTGGGCCATAAAATAAGTCTTCATAAATTTCAAAGGACTAAGATCATAGAGAGTTCTTCTCTAACCACAATGGAATTAAATTAGAAGTCAAGGAACAGGAAAAAATCTGGGAAATGCCCAAATATGTGGAAGTTAACAATGTGTTTATAAATCACAATGAGAATTTAGAAATATTTTGAACTGACTGGAAATAAAAACACAATCTATTAAAATGTGTAGCATGCTGCTAAAATAGTACTTGGAATTTTGTTGCTTCAAGTATTTATATTAGAAAAGAACAGTTTAAAATAATTGATCAAAGATTCCACCTTAAGAAGCTAAAGAGCAAATTTAATCCAAATTAAGTAGAAAAATATAATCAAGATCAGAGTGACATCAATGAATAACAAAAACTACAGAGGACAAAAAAAATCAATGAAACAAAAAGCTGCTTCCTTGGGGAAAAAAAAAAGCCTTTAGCTAGTTTGATGAATAAAAGGTAAGGCACACATTACCAATATCAGGTATGAAAGAGTGGACATCACAACAGAGCCTACAGACTTCAAGAGACAGGAATATTATGAATAACTTTATGTTGACAAATTTGACAACTTATAGGAAATGGAAGGCAACCAAATTTTTTTAATGGGCAAAATATGTGAACAGATGTTTCACAAAAGATATAACTTGAAAAAATAAAAAATATGTAATTTGAACAGATACTCCACAAAAGAAGATATACAAATGGCCAACAAGCAGCTACAATGAAGCTCAACATTATTAGGCATTAGGGAAATGCAATTTAAAATTACAATGAGAAACCACTACATACCCACTAGAAATGCTAAAGTTAAAAAGAATGCAAAATTTTACACTTGCTTTCAACAGCTTGACAGTATCTTATAATGTTAAGCATATGCTTATATGGCCCAGCAACTCTACTTCTAGGTATCTACTTCTGATGGTCAATTCTATGTGCCAACTTAGCTGGGTTATGGCATTCAGTAGTTTGGTCAAACACTGCCTTAGTTGTTACTGTGGAGGTATTTCATAATGGGATTAGAATCTATAATGAGTGGGTCTCAAGTAAAGGAGATTACCCTCCATAACAAGGTGGGCTTCATCTAATGAGTTGAAGGACTTAACATCAAGAACTGAGAGTTCCAGAGGTCAGTAGAATTTCTGTTTAAGACTACAACAGTAACTCTTGGGATTTCCAGCCTGTCAGCTTTCCTAAAGAATTTGGACTCCATGTCAACATAGCTACAGCCTGCACTACAGAATTCAGACTTGCCAGCCCCACAATCACATCAGTCAATTCCTTGTAATATACCTCTAAATATAGTTGTGTGTGTGTACATATATCCTATTGGTTCTGATTCTCTGGAGATCCTAATATCTTACCCAAGAGAAATGAAAATCTATGTCCATACAAGTATTATATGCTCAGTGGTCATAACAGCATTATTTATAATAGGCAAAAAGTGGAAACAATGTCTGTCAATCAGAGAAGAGAGAAAATGTGGTATACACATAGAATAAACTACTGCTCAGCAATAAACAGGATTGAACTACTTATACAAACAATGTGAATGAACCTAAAAACATACTGTTAAATGAAGGACACCAGAGAAAAGATTACATACTGTTTCTATTTATATAATTTTCTGAAAAAGGCAAAACTCAATGGTAGGATTGGGGATTGATTGAACAGTAACCCAGTGGTACTTTTGGGGATGGTGGAAATGTTCCAAAACTAGACTGTGGTGGTGGATGCCTAACTATATTCATTTACCAAACTCATTAAACTGAACACTTAAATTGAGTAATGTTACTGGATGTAAATTATACCTCAATAAAATTGTTTTTTAAAGAGTCTAGAATTCTAGGACGTAGATATCACTCCCATGTTGCAACTGAGATAACAGTCTCAGAGAGATGGATAATAATTGGCTTAAGGTTAAGCAGCTAGTCACTATCAAACCCTAGGCCATCTCATTTCAAAATCCCATGTTGAGATGATGATGGACAACGGCAATCCCAGGGAATGGAGAGAGTCTGCAGCTGCAGGCAGGATAATCCTATCCATCTTCCCCATGGGATATAAGCCCCCTCTCAGTTGGAGATGGAGTGGACATTACCATCCCAGATTCCTCAGGATGGGCGGAAGAGCTATGGCCTAGAGTGGACTTACTTGTATTCTACTATAGACACATTGTGATTCAAGCAATGGAAGAAATTACAATATTGATGTGGAACCAGTGGCCACTGGAGGCTCTGGGGGCAGGGAGAGGGAAAAGCAGTTGTAATACAGGGGCTTTTTCAGGACTTGGGAATTGTCCTGAGTGACATTGCAACGACAGATACAGGCCATTTTGTATCATCATATAACATGCAGAACTGTGTGGGAGAGAGTGTGGTCTACAATGTGAACTATGGTCCATGTTTAATGGCAAAGCCCCAGGATGTGTTTATCAATTGCAATGAATGTGCCACACTAATGAAGGATGTTTATGTGGGAGGTTGTGGGAGGTGGGGCATATGAAAATCCTTATATTTTTTGTGTAATATTTATGTAATCTAAGTATCTTTTTAAAAAATTAAATTAAAAAAAATATCCCATGTTGGTGATCATTGCATTCTACTCTCATGAGGGTGAGAGAGACACAGGGGACTCCATAAAGCTGGAGGGAGCTTCTAGGGTCAGCAAACCCTACCCAAACTGGAGATACTAGCAGTAGCTGCCCTCAGCAGAAATGAGGTATCACCAGCAATAGAGGAGTCCTAGGCTCGAGTCTGCTGCTCTCAGAGGCCATGAGCTCAAGTGGGGAAAATGAAGCACAGAGGTGGGTTAACATTTACAGCCTTAAGACCGAAGTCATTTAGCTTCCTTTTACTTGAGTTTCTTCACCTATGAAATGACTCAAAGACATATGACCAAACTGCCTAAGTTGTTTTGGGGATTAAATAAGATAAATGATATAGAAGAACCAAACTCTTAGAGTCTCAGTAAAAGTAAATCCCCTTCTCTTTTCCCTGAGGGAAAAGGAACTCAGTTCTCAGTTCCACTGTTTAATATTCATAAGAAGGATTTTGATTTTTTTTTTTGGAGATACCAGAAATTGAATCCAGGACCTTGTACATAGGAAGCAGGCACTCAACCACTGAGCTACATCCACTCCCCAATGAGAGTTGCTTTTTTCGTTTGTTTTAGGAGATACCGGGAAACAAACCCAGGACCTTGTACATGGGAAGTAGGCACTCAATCACTTGAGTTACATCCACTCCCCTAGACCACTTTTTAAAATGTTCTCTAGTGAGGAAAAATTTTCCACCAGGAAACTTCCTGGACATTATATCTGATCCTTAAATTCCATCCAGGATATGGCAGCCATGGGGGAAAAATTCATTTAACTGTGTAATTATTTCCTTCCCTTGCTTCATTTTTATGAAGCCTGGTTTATATAGCCATCAACACTTTCACATAAGTATTAGTAATTATCAAAAGAAATTACACGTGTGTATGAAATATGTGCATGAAAGAACTTGCTCTTGATGTTGCACATTATTTGAATCATGGTTGTTTGGCAGCAAGTCCACAGATGTTTAAAGCTATCTATAAAAATGGAGTCTTAAAAGACTGTTTTAGAAATGTCAGGTATTCATTCTACAAGGCCCAACAAACGATATAGCCTGATAGCTGTCACTACACGCAAAATCTCAAAGGTTTAAGTTTAAATTTTGAGATTAAACTCAAAGACTCCAAAGCATTGTATATTTAATATTATTTGACTAGATAGTAATGAATGCCTTCTTCATTATGTCTGTCCATATGGGATTTTCCTATCTTACTGTGAGATATTTGTAAAAACGCAGAAAGCCCATGGCCTGTACCCTAGAAATTATGATTTAATAAGTCAGAGGTAGGGTCCAGTAATGGAATATTTTTTAAACAAGCAGCCCCAGGTGATTCTGGTGCAAGCGATTCTGGACTGTGCTAGACTCCCTATCTACTCCTCAAGGTCCTCTTCCCACAGGAAAATTTCCCATTCTTATTCTAGCACAAGATTCCCCAGTGTATTCTTTGGGATATTAATTGGTGTTATAACACACAGGCTTTGTGATCAAATGAATCTGGGAACACACATTGAGAAATACTTTAGTCTATGTTTTTCACTTCTAATTTTATACTTGCTGACAGTATCAATTAGCACATATCAACATTTCCCTGCTGTGTCTATATTGAATGAGAATGAATTTTCTTGTTTTACTATTTCACATATAGGTCCCTGTTATGGATTGAATAAGTGACCCCCCCCAAAAAATAGATTCGAGTCCTAATCCCCAGTCATGGGAATGAGATCCTATTTGGAAATAGGATCTCTGAAGATGTGATTAGTTGAGGCTAAACTGAGCCTTAACCCAATATTAATCCTTCTAAGAAAAGGAAATTTGATCCCAGTCAGTAGGAGACAGTGACATAGGTGCAAATGAGGTGTACTACCTATTGCCTGCAAACCACTGCCAGAACCACATAGACTTCAGAGGCCGCCTGACCCTGCTTCAGAATTCCAGCCTCCAAAACTGAAACAAGAAATGGCTGTTGTTTGAAGCCATTCATCTTTTGGTACTGTTATGTCATCCCTGGCAAAAAAAGACAGTTTTGGTACCAGGATATGGGGTGCTCTTGTAGCAAATACCTAACAGTGTGATCCGGTGATGGATAGGGACTGGAAGAATTTTGAGGTACTTGACAGAAAAAGCCTAGACTGCCTTGAAGAAACTGTTGGTAGAAATATGGGTGTTAAAAGTGCTTCTGGTAAGGCCTCAGAAGGAAATGAAAGTGTAACTGGAAACTGGAGAAAAGGCGATCCTTATTATAAAGTGGCAGAGAAATTGGCTAAATTATATCCTGGTGTCAGATAAAAGGCAGTACCTGTAAGCACTGAAATTGGATATTTCCCTGAGGAGATTTCCAAGCACAGTATGGAAGGTGCAGCCTGGTTTCTCCTTGCTGCTTATAGTAAAATGAGAGAGAAAAGGGAAAAAACTTAGGAATGAACTCTTATGCAAAAAGAAATAGATGATTTGGAAAATTCTCAACCTATCCAGATAATGTGCTCTAAAAATGGGGCCAAGGGTGTTGCTGGACAACCATTTGCCAAAGATATCAGATGTATGACTCATGGATCCAAATCAGCCATCTCAGATATCAGGAATGGAGATGTGCAATTATCCAGGAAAGATCTGTGGAAGACCCGTTTATCTGATGGCTTGGAGCCCTGTGAATTGCGTGGAAGGATGATAGGTTGTTTTGTTTTGTTCTGTTTTGAGATTTTTGTAACAATAGAAACAATGCCAGCCTGGACTGAAAGGGCCAGAAATGGGTAAAAGTGAAGAATGAATGATTCCAAGGACAGAACCAACTGAATATAAATTCTTGAGTATAGGGCTATGATTTACAAGTCCACTGTTCTACCCAGAGCCTGACGACATCTGGTACTGCTTTTGAAAGGCAAAGATACTTATAAATAGGCTATTTTAGCTCACTGATATCACAATGGAATCAGTTGAGAAAGGCAAGAATCATGTCCACAAGTTCTATTTCTGTATTCGAGGTTTAATTCCTTCTTGTTCCCCAAACATGGCTTCTAAGAAGGAACCAAAGTAAACTATATATTTAAAAGACCAGAGGCTTGTGGCAGGTCACTCCACATACTTTAAGCAATAAAAGCTATCGCATAGCTGACAAAGAGGGAAAGGCCTGGAAAAATGGCCTGGCACCAAATGCCATATTGCTAGAATAACTTTTCCTAAATGCTGTATCATCATGGCTTCTGGGTACCTGTAGTCACACAAAGGTAGTGAAAAAGTGGTTAAGTATAAAAACTGGCAGATAGTTATATATAAAATTTGTCTAAGTAGACTTATGACCTAAAAATTAAAATGTTTACCTCTTTAACTGAGACAGATGAGCTTCAGGACATCAGAGAATTCTTAAAAATTGTACACAAAATTCTATATTAATTTCTGTTTGGGTGGACCAGGTACATAATATTTACTAAAATCACAAAGGGATCTCCAAGTTAGTAGAGTTTATCTCTAGCTTAAATATATTTTGGTTCATATACTCGTGAGGTTTTTAAAACCAGGATTTTTCTAGTATACTTCTCTAAACAGCCTTTTTAGTTTTAAACATTGTAATAAAGTAATTTTAATAGAGAGGTACTATTTCTAGACTTGAAGTTCTGATGTCTTTACTGGTCTCTGGAGCCAAGCATTTATATATTTACTTAAAGTGGTCCATTGAATAATCATGCTACGTTAAATTGCACACATTCTTTCCATTTTATAAATGCCCAGGAGTTTATAAACTCTGAAAGAAAAACTGTTTGTGGTAATTGACCCCAAAGTGTATTTGCTAAACTAACATAAATCTTTGTTCTGAATCAATAAAGCCATTTTTCTCTGCTAATCATTGGACAGCATTTCCCTGGACAAAGGAAGGTTTTTTTGTAGTCCTCAGGTTTCCAAAGGACTTGCAAGTCAATATGTATTATAATTCTTTGGTGCTTTGGGGGTGACAAATGAATCATCAGAGCTAGAATTCCAAGTTTTAACACAGTGTAAGATAATCAACAAATGCATGGTCCAAATTCATGGCAATTTCCCCCCTGAGGATGGTTTTTATAACATGAGTCATCTGACTTCATCTTTCCTTTTAGCGACTGTGATTTGGATTTGCAGCTAGAATATTTTTTCTGCTATAAGATATCAACAACTGAACATACGGTCATAAGTATAAACTAATTTAGCTTTAGGGATGTTGCATTTTATATATCTGGGAAGAAAAATATTCCAGAATTAGGTCTATTTTGGTAGCTCTAATAATAATATGCTGGCATTCAAATATAAAATTCTGACCCTCAACTAAGTTTCTTTATGCTAGCAACACATAAAGATACGACAATGGCTGAGAGTAGACATATTCTATGATACAATATTCTAGACATGTTCAATAGTGCTGATGAAACCAATTATTTCTTCATTTAGGGGCAAAGCACATCTACACGTGATCTCAGAGCAAATATTATATAATGGAAAGAGTGTGAACTTTGAAGTTCACACTCTTTCCATTATATAATATTTGCTCTGAGATCACAACAAGGAAAAAACAATCTATTACCATCCCACTTCATGCTAGGTACTGGGAATATGACAGGAATCTCACACAGTCACTGCTGCATGAAACTTACAATAGGTTAAATTCTAGGGTTGCTACTGAGTATGTACCAAGTTAATCAATCTTTTCAAGCCTCAGTTGCCTTATCTATAAAAGGAGATGATATCACTCATCTCAGTGTTTCAGAGAGTACATATACAAAGAAGGTCTGGTTCAATATCTGAAATGTAATAGACATGGGTTGTTAGACCATTGTTTTGAAAGGATATTAATGCCATGATGGTGAGTAATGTGTGGCAGGTAAGAAAATACCTTTCAAATTCTTTAAAGAATAAAGTGCAGCAGACCCACATACTGATTTCATGCAAGTGTTCTATGGTCTATTTTGCTTAATTTTGCTAAGTTCCATCTAACCTAATAGCTGCCCCTTTCACCAACACAGGAGCTATGGATGGAAAGACTGTGTAGTAAAGAAATGCAAAAGCACTGAAGGGTCACTTTACAACAGACCAAAGGGACAACTTGGGTATGTGTAAAAGTTTGACTAGAACCAACTCAGGAGTGGTAGACAAGGCACATTGATGAAGTTTTTCTTGGGGAGAACTGTAACCCCCTGTTAAAAGTGGAATATTATTTTTTTTTAACTTTCTGCATATCAGAATGATTGCAGAGGCTGAACTGTAACTGAAGAGTCAGTTTAATGGCTCCCAATCTTTTTTTGCCACTAAAATACCCCTTTTTAATTCTCTTCTATGAATCCCAGGTCTAGAAAGATCATTTCTTTATTACTTGAGCCCACACAGGCACACAGAAAACTGAGTGATGGCTATTACTACGATTGCTACTACACCAAGTTCATTGAAATAATTCTCATTTTCAAAAAACCAAATGACTAGTATTTTTCATCACGAGGATACAGCAGCATTGCTACATGAAGCTAACATTTTAGCCAAATGCCAACTTAAGGTCCTAATTATCCTGTGCAGCTTTCTTGTGGTAAATAAATGGCCTTTCTGAAATACTGGAATGGTCAAGGAACATCCAGAACAGCCTCTTATGTACAGCTCTTGTTTAGAACCACTGGGTTTTTAAGGTTCCTTTCATTTTTGAAAAGCATTTAAAATAGCCTTATATGAATCATGAGTTAAAGAGTTTGATCATTAGTGGTCTTTAATATATACACATTAATGCCTTTTATTTTTATTTTTTATTTTTATTTTTTTTAAAGATTTTATTTATTTATTCATTTATCCCCCCCTTGCTGCTTGTGCTCGCTGGGTCAGCTAACCACGCCCTGCGGGCGGGCTTGCCTTCACCAGGAGGCCCCGGGAACCAGGCCCGGGGCCTCCCATATGGTAAACGGGAGCCCTACTGATTGAGCCACAGCCGCTTCCCACATTAATGCCTTTTAAAGTAGATACTTTATGGAGCCCATTCACAGTAATTCCCTGCCCCTTATATGCAGGGCGTCTGGCTTCTCTTACCTGAATTTGCATCCCTGGCCTTAAGCTGATTGGAGCATGGACGGGAAGACACCCAATTCTTTCTGCCTAGAATTTAGGATTTGAACTGTGACACAAAGAAACTGAGAGGTTAGATAAACATAGGGCTCTCAAGGAAAGGTCCCAACTCATGCTTTGAAGTCCCAGAGACCTTGCAACAAATTGCCCATTTTGGTCTAAAGTTGCTGGAAGTGGTTTTTGTTACTTGCAAACAATAGACCTTAAATACAAAGCAATTCAAATGCTAATTTATTAGAAAGCCCAGAATATCGTAGGATAAACAGAATGTCAGCTTCATCATGGGTTTCTATAGAGAATTTGAAACAAGTCTATTATAGGTAATAGTACTCCTTTGCAGGGTTATTTGGGTTGATGATCAGACTCAGACAAATCCACTTTGTGGAATTAGGTACCACCCTCCTAAGCATCTATTTGCATCCATTCATTTACACAAACTCTGTAAAGGTGCCCATTTGTGGTGGGGTGGAATAGTGGGCTCTGAACCTTATCTGTGCAATGTGAATTTGTATGCATGGGTACACACATGTATAAACATACCTGTCTGAAAGAATAGGGGCACCTTGCATAAGCCATTTCTCAGAGAGGGATGTCAGAGACCCTGCCAGAGACTTCAAGATAAAGGAGGAGAGTCTGCCTGATGAACCACTCAGCAGTAAGTTCTGAACATCAGTTGAGAAGTGATCACTGAGGGAAGGACAGTCTGGTGGTACCCCAATCCACACCCGGGTGGCACAGTTACCCCAGGCAGAAACTGAGCCATGGGCAGATTTGCAAAACCACATAATTCTTTGGGGTCTCAGCAGGTTTGCACTGGGATGGATCCCTGATCCTCAGAAGGGGAAGAAGCATGTGTACTCACTTTGAAGTGTCTTTCTGAAGTGTCCCTCGCTGATGTGCGTTCTTGGGCAGCAGGGGCCAAGCATGCATTTGGAGTTCCAGCTCAGCCTGGTGCAGAGTGCAGTGATGGCTCGGGCTGGAGGGAACAGCATCACTCAAGGAGGGACATGCAGAAGAGAGGCTGCAGAACTCCAGCCCTCCTGGTACTGGGGTAGATGGAGACAGTGCCTCTAGACAACTGGGGTTGTAATCGTATGTTCTGCAGGGTCCGACAGTGCGTTAGAATAACCATCAGTCTCATTTGTGGACATGTTTGTACCCTCAAGGGTCTGCCATCTACATTTCGGGGTGGTAACAGGGAGAATTTTGTCAGGGACTGAAATCAGCAATGCCCATGAATCAGCATGGCTTCCTGTTGCTATCACAAAGTGCCCTGGATTTGCCCCAGTGGAAGGACAATATCTTACACACAAGCAGCAGGATAGACAGACACTAAGGAACAATCCCTGAATGAATCTGAGGAAGTTTAAACTGGAAGCATGAATCATCATGAAGGGTATAAAAGTTCTTTAGAGAAGGTCAGAGAAAGAGACTGTGAATGTGGTCACGGAGACAGAGATTAAGATATTCTCCCTGCCAAAAAAGTAAATTCATTTTAAAGACTAGCTTCTTTTCTAGGGACACCTTATTTTTCAATAGTCAGTGATCAACCTGAAGTTGCTTTGGCAAGCAAATAAAGCCCAAATACAGAGAATCTGGTTATGTAGCTTGTCTTCAGCTGCTACTTTCTCATTTCAGATTTTTATGGCTGTTGAATCCATATAATCAGCTCATGGCTCAGTTTTTTAGAAAAGCTCATGGTGTGGAGGAGATCCTTTCCCTGCTCCAGCAATTAAACTTGGTGGAATTTGGCACAAACACATTCTGTGTAATAAGCAGACAGTAAGTGCCCTGGGCAGTTTATCGACAGCCTGGGAATATTTCATTCATTGTTTCTAAGTCACCCAGATTTATAATTGCAGTTTACATCACAGGCATTGGACACAACAAGCATTTCTATAGTGCTTTACAGTCTCTAAATGGTTTCATTTAGTTTTTCTTTAATTCTAAGAGAAGACAGATTTTATAGTATACTGGCTAGTGGAAAGCTATTTTGTTTTTCTGTATTAAATTAGCCTCTGAGTATCTTTGATTTATGACCGCATTAAGTTGCTATATACTTGCTACTTCTCTCAACACAGGGACTAAGCTGAAATTCATGTGGTCTGGTGACTGTTAAAAGCCAGCCACACATGAATTTTAATCCTTCTTGCTTTACACAAGCTCCAAATTCAAATAATTGTGATTTCAAAGGTATTTTGAAAATCTCAAGGCACGATGTTTGTCTAGAAACAGCATGCTTTAGAAGGTTGTCCTTTAAATATCAAAGGATCCAGAAGTTTGAATTCTGACCATAATGCATTTGATTATACACAAACTAAATCATGGAAAGTGCTGGGGTATACAAGTTTACCGTGATCTCTTCACATCCTCTCACCCTACCCACATCCCAAAGATGTGCAGGCTCATCCCATGGATGGATGGAGAGTGGGCTGTTTGGGATATACAGAAACAGAAAGTACCTTGGTTTTCCAGGGCTGCTATAACAAATACCACAGCCTGGTTGGCTTTAACAACAGGAATTTATTGATTCACAGTTTTGGAGACTAGAAATCCAAAATTCAAGGTGTTGGCAGGCCATCCTTTCTCTGAAGTCAGTAGAGTTCTGATGGTAGCTTGCTGGCAAATCCACAACTCAAACTTTGCCTCTGTCACATGGCCATCTCTCTTCCCAACTGTCTCCTCCTGTTTGCAGATCACCTCTGCTTCTAAGGACTCCAGTCATATTGGGTTAAGGCTCACCCTGATTCAGTTTGGCCTTATATTAACTAGTAACACCTTCAGTGATATTATTTACAAATGGTTTCACATCCACAGGATGAGGGGATTTGGACTCAAACATGTCAACATTAGGGACAAGATTCAATCCCTAAAGTAAAGTGACTGAAAAGAGGATTCACTCTGAGATGAGAAGTAATAGGAGGGGTGTTGGGACAAAGGCACCATCCTGATGGCAAGGACAGAGAAAATAGGTCAGTTCAGATGGTGAACGATTCCCCCAAAGACCTCAGGCTACCTCCCAATAGCCTAATACTGAGCTTTCACCTAAAATCTTCCCATAATCCCTGTTAACCTTTAAAGCTTAGAGTTAAGTGCCTTTCTAAGCTCTCAGTTGTTTTTATTGGCAGCCCACAAACTGGCTTATTGGAAATAGACTTTGTGGTAATAGAGGAGTCATATTTCAATTAGAGACATTTATTGAATAGTTATATACACTCAGCACTGTCAGGAGCCTATTTCTACTCTAAGTTTATGGTCTCATTTGGGAATTAAAAAAAAAAAAAGTATGTATTTTTAAAGTCCAGACTAAACAACTAGAGAACTAAGGAGCTATTGTTGGCTTCCAGTATAAGAAAAGGTACCTCTTCTTGATTAGATCTAGATTCTCTTTAAATCTCCAAAATGGGCATCACTCAGTGATACCTAAAACAAAAACATATGGTGACTGCAACCACCTCCGGGCCAAGCACAGATTCCCCCTTCCCCAGCCCACCCCAATTTCATGGAAGTGGGGACCATGGGTGCAATGACCACTTCTCTGCATCCTTCTAGTCTCCAACCCCCGCAGCGTGAGCATTACTTGGAAGCTTGTAAGTCCCACTGAGTCAGGAACTGCATTTTAACAAGATTCCCAGAAGGTTTGTGTGGACATGAAGTTTGAGAAGCTCTCCGTAGTTTGTTTTTTTCTTTTGAACAGCTTACCTACCTAGATCGCCCCTTTTAAAAAAAGCTTCTACTCTGCTGCTTTGTTCTCCATGAAAATTAGTTTCTTTCTGCAATACTTACAGAAAAAAGATTTTATTGACAGATTTTAACAGGTCTCCCCTTTTCACTGATTAGTCTAGCCATGAGCCCATACCAGCTGTGTTTTCTCTGTGATTAGACAGTAAAATAAATGCACCTCGTGCTAAATGAAGATGATTTAATTAAATGCCTGATTACATATACATGTAAAAACACTTGGTTATTTCACCAAAACGATGGAAAATTTCCTGTCAGGCATAATATATAATGCCTTTAATGGTATTGCAAAATAGACATAATCTAATAGTACTATAATTCTTTAATATGATAATAGAAAAATTATGAGTTGATGAAATTGTTCTTTAAAATAATGATGAAGACTCCTTCAGAGGTAAACATTCCTATCCAATTTAAAATGCTTAGTTTGAGTATCAGACATTTTCAGTTTATGAAATCAGTTTGTGAAGAGAATGACAGAAGAAATTAGCAGTCACCTGTGAACTGCATGCATCTTGAGCCAGCAACACTGGGCCTTGGCAATACATTGAGAAAGAGAGAAAAACAGGCTTTAGGATTTTGGGGCATAGGGCCCGTTTCTTATTCATAGCTATATTCCCAGCCAGTTGCTCACAGTACCTGAAAAAAACAGCAACTGCTCCAAGAATATCAGCCGAGCAAGTGAATGAGTGATAAATAGCCAACAGCTAACAAAAGAAAATGTTCCACAAATGGTAGGGATTTAAACACAATGGAGGAGTGATTTGATCCTACAGAGTGGGGCACTGCAACCATTGTTGTGGGGAGAAAAATATAAAACAAAAGAGAAGAAGACCACAGAACAATAGAAATATTCTCTATTCATTTTTCCACCTTGTCCCATTCCTTCCGGAAATTTCTTTCTTTGGTCTTTGCAGGAGGAAATGAGGAAAGTAGGTTCCTTAGCCTGCAACAGAGGGAATAGCAGGGACTTTGAAGCCAGAAACACCAAGTTTGTATGTACTTGCTCGAAGTGTGTTTCCGATCCAAATTGCATAGATGAGAGAACGAAAGCAGCTGCACAAGGGGATGAAAGAGGGAACTCTGGAAACGACTGCTATGAAGCAAGAAATAAAGATACCCATTTGGAGCACTGTTTACTTCCTTTAATATCACAGGAAGTATCTTTTCCCCCTCTTTAATCCGTATTGTTTTACCTCCCCCCCCCCCCGCCAGCCAATACAAACATATCGACTAAATGGTCTTTGTGGAAGAGATACCCCAAAAAATGTGATATTGAGAGCAAAAATTCTTCATAACCCCACTCCTAAGCAACCGTTGTTAACCATTTGGTGTATGTTTTTCAGTATCTTTCTGTTTCATAATTTAAATATTTTTTTATGAAATATTTGATGTATACAAGATAGCTCATTGCTGTGGCAGTCTGAATAATGGCCCCCCAAAACACATCCAAGTGCTAACCCCTGAAACCCTGGAATATCATCTTCATGGCAAAAGGGCTTTGCAGATGTGATTAAATTAAGGATCATGAGATAAAGAGATTATCTTGGATTATCTGGGTGAGCCCTCAGCACAACCATGAGAGAGACAGAGGGAGATTTCACACCTAGAAAAGAAGGCAATGTGAGTGCAGAGGCAGAGATTGAAACCATGTGGCTACAAGCCAAGAATGGGGCCTCCAGAAACTCCAAAAGGCAAGGAGCAAGAATCTCCCCTAGAGCCTAAGAGTGCAGGTTCACCAACACCTTGATTTCAGACTTCTGGCCTCAAAGTGTGCAAGAAAACACTTGTTGTTTTAAGCTACCATATTTAGGTTCATTTGTTATAGTAGCAATAGGAAATTAAAATATTCACTTAACATAACACTTTACAGAAACTATCATTAAATCTTAACAACCCTATGAAAGGGACATTGTTATTTCCAATTTGCAGAGGAAGGAATTTGAGATAAAGAGAAGTTAACTTGCCCAAGATCAGACAACTATTAAATGGTGGAGCCTGGATTTGAACCAGGGGTTCCAGAGTCTAGTTCCAGAGTCCATGCACCACAGCAGGCTAAGAAATATAACATTACTGACTGCATTCCTTCCTGATCCCTTACCCACACTGATACTTTTAGGAGATGTGGATGATCTGAACATAGAAAGCTGAGGGTTAAGTTCAATTCACAGAATGATCTTAACCTTCGTTAGGGAGGAAAAACTGAGCCCAGCTGCCAGTACTTTTTTTCTTTCATTGTTTTGGACAAGTTGGAATGAGAATCATGATAAAGAAAACGGTCCAGACTCTAAATCTAATCAAAATAAATCCTTTTTGAGCATTTATTATTTATGAAGCACTGTGGGAGGCTTATAAAATAGTCAAAGTTACGGGCTACGTGAAAGATGCCTAGAATTGAAGGAAAAATCATTTTTGGAGGAGAGCTCTTTCTCCATAGGCTTGTTAGGTTATGATAAAGATGGAACTAAAACTAGAGGCTGTACAATACAGACAGGAAGACAGAATGGAGGACAGCATCCCAGGGGGATGCTAATGGAGTGATGCCAGGAGAGTGTGGGCACATCTTGGTCATGTTTGGGGAAATGGGCAGACCAATCAGACCGGAGCCGAGATTTGTTTTGAAGTGAAAAAGGTTAAAATGAGAAAAAGAAAGAAGGCCAAGTCATAGAGGGCCTTGGATGACAGACAAATGAGTTTGGACTTGATTCTTGAGATGTCACAGTTCACTGAAGCATTCTGGATCAGTAGAGCAATGTAACAAAGAGGCACTTTCAGAAGATTAATTTGCTACTGATGTGCGGAAGTGATTGGAGGGGCGAAACCGGGAGCAGAGAGACAAGTTAGGAGGTTATTATGGTCACATGGGTATAAAATAATGTTGGTGGCTTGAGCGAAACGAAGCGAAGGGGAAGAACTGACAAGATTTGGTGAGTTACTGAACTAGGGGAGAAAGAAAAATGACTGATATTTTGGCCTTGGGTGGTTGGATTTCTCTAAGTTGAAAGATAGGGGAAGTGGCAGGGAAGATTGTGCCTGGAACAGGATGAACACTTTTAGACAAGTTGACATCCACATGGAAGTGTCCAATAGCCAACTGGCCATATGGGACTGATATATGGGTAAAAAGCCAGGGCTGGAAATAAAGGTTTGTGAATCCTCAGAGCACAGGCAACAGCTAGAGCCACAACAATGATCAATACCCGGGGTGTAGCGCTCAGAGACTGGGTTGTGGGCTACAACCTTAGCAGCACGTGGAAGGGAACACCCAGAGAGAAAGACCCCACATTAGGAGCTGAGCAAACATCTTATTCACGTATATTTCCCTTTTTAATACAAACGGTGAGCATCGCAAATAGTTATGTAAATCTAATGCAGCCCGTGGGCGAGGGGAAGCACCTAAGTCTAACATATGGAGTTAATGATGCCAAGTTGCTCATTTTTATAAGCACAAGAGCCTTTTAGGGCCGAGTATTCTGGCTATACCCATTAGGGTATCTGGTCCCCTCAGACTTTGTTGCTTGACATCTGGCACTTCATTGCCTTAAAGTCCAAATACAGATACCATGTGTGCCATTGGCTCTGTCTCAGCTTCTCCAAAAGGTTCCCCTTCAACTTGGGCTTTCCTTTTTCTGCTAGAAGTACTATTCTCCAAGGGTTTCAGGAATTGAAGGTCTGGTATCAATAGATTTTTCTTTTGACTTTTAAATAAGCCACACATCCATTACTCAAAAAGCAAGCAAAGGAATATACGACAAAGATTTATATAACAAGCTTTTGCTTTCAAAGGATAGTGTTGCTCAGAAGACTTGAGTTTTTGACTGAAAGTATATGTACTGTGGATAAAGACCGTGACAATCAGCATCAGGGACCCTGATTGCAAGGATCAGGTGCCAACTAGTGACAGAGGCACATGGTGACACTACTTTTGGCAAGCCTGATGTGTTCCCTTAACACAAGTCCCATTTCAAGGACCAATGGTTTCTAGTACATGAGAAAAAGCGAAATTCTGAAAACATGCTCAAATTTTACACATTTTGCTTGCTGTACAGGAAGGCTTAGCACTCACTAAAAAAAAAACATTTTTATGGTAGAAACTTTAAAATATCATCATCATTTTCCTATATTAGTTTGGCAGGCAATTTCACCTCTCTGGGCCTTCACCTTAGAGCAGGTATCCATGGACCCACAAGGGATCCATGGAAAGATTTCAGGGGGTCCGTGAGCTTGAATTGAAAAAAAAAAAAAAATCAATTTATTATCTTTATTTTCTCTGACCTGTAATTGAAAGCTAGCATTTCCTTCACTTATGAATGCATGCAATAAATAAATTACAGTATTCATTTCACCTGACTGGCAAAGGGGTCCCTGGAACAAAAAAGGTTAGGAATCCCTGACTTAGAGAGACTTCATCAGCAATTTACAAACACTGGTCTACAACTGAGATGCATCAGAATCAGCTAGTAACCTTTAAAACCATAGATTCCTGGGTCCAATTTCCAGATGCTCTGATTCAGTGCATTTGGAGTATTTGTTATTCAATTTTTATCACTACATGCAGTGCTGTAATAAGTATTCCAAGACATGAGCTGGTTCTGTTGTTTCAGACACATATCTCATGAATGGTACTGTTCTGCAAAAGGGTGAGAGGATCTTAAATCTTAATGGATTACTTTCCAAAAGGTTGTGGCAATTTCACATTGCTACTTTGAGAGTTCCAGTTTCTTCCATCCTTTCACCAGCTGTGGGCAGTTTCAATCTTTTCAAGTTTTGCCAATCTGACTGAAGAAACGGTATTTCACTGCCTCAGTTTGCAACTCCCTGACTCCAAGCCAGTTCAAGTACCTCGTCACACATGTTGGCTCTTGACATATCACCTATGAATGAGTATTCAGCATAAAGTTATACTCTTCCTCATATCATGTACCAAAAAAAATCCAGATTAAACATCTAAATGTAAAAAAGAAAGGCTAAACAGAAAAAAAATTCAGATCATTTGTATAATTTTGGGCCAATGAGGTATGCAATATTTTTAATAAAGATAAATGTAAATGACACAAAGGATGAAAGATTAAGGGCAGATATAAATATAACCATTTTAATTGCTTATTTTTCTTTTGCCTTTAAGAAATTGAGAGAGATGGGGAACGGATGTGGCTCAAGTGTTTGAACACCCACTTCCTACATGAGAGGTCCCGGGTTTGGGTCCTGATGCCTAAAAAAAAAAAACCAAAACCAAACAAAAAAACACCACCACCTCCACCACCAACAACAAAAAACACCCCAGACAAGCAAAACAAATGAAAAAAAACCAACTTAGGGGGGCCGACATGGCTCAGTGGTTGAGCACTGGCTTCCCACATATGAGGTCCTGGGTTCCATCCCCAGTCCCTGGTACCTAAAAAAAAAAAAAATAATAAAATAAGTAAAGAAAAATGGTGGATTGTTAAAAATGTGATTGTTAAAAGAACATTAATATGTTATATATGATACACAAAAAGGTGATATCCCTGATATGTGGTTCTCAAAATGGATAAGAAAAAGGCAAAAAGAAAAAGAAAAATAGGCAAAGGTTATAAGTTGAGAAATCCAGTGATTTTTTTTTTTTTTTCCTTTCACTTGAGCATGATCAAGACTCCTGTGATTAAAATGTAGACAAAGGGCAGGTTTACATCAGTGTCGAAGAGAAGGTGGGTCTCCTCCTTCTTGCCCACAGCCCCTCTGCGTTCACATCCTCTCTCCAACCCTGGAGCCTCTAGCCATTTGGGTCTGATCTCCACATGTGGAATGCTGCCTTTGGTAAACCTCACATGCCTATTAATCATATCCGCATTTTCCTTTTGACATTTTTCTCCACCCTCCCCTTTCAACTCTACAGCAAACTCAGAGCAGCTCAACCACCACTAGCAGCCAATAGCTTACCCTCAGAAAGCTCAGTGCACAAAGCACATGGCCCCGCCAGGCACCTCTTCAGCAACTGCAGATGTGCTCTACAACGAACACATTCCATCCAGCTCTAGAGTTTAGAGACCAAGTTTTATGAAGACCTCTCAGTTGTTTTCATTCACATCAGACCATAAAGCAATTATGTATGTGGCCCATACACAGGCTAGGAGTAGCTAAGGAAATCTATGATGAAGTGCTTTGCAGTATCCAAGGTGTTATATACAAATCTTTAGGCAAGATTTCCCCTAAAGAAAAAAACAATCAGTAAATTTGCAAATAGAGGATGATGATGCTTACACCTTATGAATGTCATTAATGCTGCTGAATCGTATACTTAATATTTTAAATGGCAAGTTATCTATATTTTGCTACAATAAAAAATTAGTGGGCCATGGAAGCACCATGTACCCCTTGCTCCTTTCTGCCTAGTTGAAGACATCTCTCATCTGCTATAATAGCCACTCCCAGCAAGGTCTCATCTTGCAAGGTTGTTCCTTAAAGATGATATCTTCAGAAAGGCCTCTCCTATGTTAGCTCCCCCACCTCCAATCAGTGGTCAGTCTCTGACTTGCCAACACTCTACATTACTTTTCCTTTATGACCTTAGTCACAGATAACTGATGTTTACCACCCTTCTAGAATGTAAACTCAAAGCAAGTATACCAGGTCTACTTAGGGTGAGATGCTTAGCACAGCACAAGGCACATAATAGAGGACCAATAAATAGTTGCTGAATGAATATATGGGAATCACAGTGTCTTAGTTTGCCAGGGCTGCTACGACAAACACTACAAACTGGTTGGCTTAAAATTATAATTTATCAAGGTTGAGGCCAGAGGTCCAAAAATCAAGGTCTAATAGGCCATGCTTTTCCCAGGATTCTAGAGCATTCTGGTACAGATTTGTCAAGATCCTTGGGATTCCTTGACTTGCATCTCTGCCTCCGTCACATGGTGATCTGCTTCTTTCTCTGGTTTCTCCTGACTCCAAATTACTTCTGCCTTATAAGGGACACTCCAGTCATCTGGATTTAAGCCCACTCTGATTCAATTTGGCCTCATCTAAATAGGATGTTCAAAGAGCCTATTCACAAATGAGTCCACACCCTAAAAACATCTTCAAAAGTCCTATTTACAAACAGAACCCACAAAAGTGGGGGGTTAGTACTTGAACTTTTTTTTTTTGATGGGGGCATGAGTTAATCCCCAACACACAAAATCATGCTCCTTTATTTCAGAGCTATAGTAAAAATCTGAGCTGTTTATTTGTATATTGTTCTCTCTGATGAAAATACAGACTTCACAGGGATAGGGATTTTGTCTACCTTATTCCTAGCCCTTCATATTCCCAATATTTTTTAAAAACTTAGGACTCATACGTGCTCAATTAAAATTTGATAAATGAATCTGGGTCCCAGTATATGCTGCCTTTTGGCTACTCAAACTGAGATCACCATCACCTCCATTTTTGAAACTCCATAAGTAAAAATTGTGAGCACAGCCCTCAATTTCCATATACTTATTTTAAGTCATTGACACATACTATTTAAGGCAGGGATTCTTAGCCTTTTTTGTTCTACAGACCCCTTTGCCAGTCAGATGAAAACCACAGACCCCTTACTAAGTCCACACTATACTGTGTATTATTTACTAAATATATCACACCTGCACCAACACGTCCCTACAAGAAAGCTTTTTTTTTTTTTTCTTTCTAATTTCAATTCAAGCTCACAGACCCCTTGTTAAGAACTCCTGATTTAAGGTAACAGCATGTCATACAAATATTATGTTGTTATGTAACAAAGTATAAACTAAAAGGAGGATGAGATAATACAAATTATACATATGTTTCCTTGGCCACCATACTCAGGAGACCATTTCACTAGAAGACAGTGAGTCTTCCAGAGTTATGCAACAATCAGCCACAAAGCTGCAAACTTTTTTTTTCCCTCTCTCTCTCAATTTTCTTTTAGCAAAAACTTCGAATGTTGAAAAGCAAGAGGAAGGCAAAGAAAGATGATTTGCCAGAGGTTGAATGTGGTTTTAATTCAGAAGTTCATTTTCTTTTTCAGATGGAAGGCACCAGTTAGGGAGAGAATCAAGCATCCATAGATCACAGTTGATATCTACCCAGGAGTGGGAAGTTCGAAGTACTAAAAAAGCAGATAAAAATTAAGGATGAGGATTTTTTATCAGGCAGTGGAGCAGCAGTAGAAAATATATGCAATCTATTCTCTCAATCCATGCCCCATAGTCACAAGACAAAATAGCCTTTAGTCTTGGGCAAGTCAGACTTTCAACCTCAACTAGGTTCTGATTACCACTATTATTGCAGTTTTAAAAAGTAATTAATGGTGTGAGAAACTACTGGAAAATGTTTTTTTTCTAAACTTCTCAAAATATAATTGACTGGCTCAGGCTGAGAAAAATATAAGTTATAGGGCAATGTATGTAGGAGTATGATGGATTTTCCCTCCAGTCACTTGAAATATTTTTTTCCTGACCCATTGTATTAACTTTTAAATGAAAATCTAAATGCAGAATCTTACTGTGGTATTGAGAACACTGAAGAATTTCTATTTGAAAATCCATCTACTTAAACATACATGCCAGCATGACGCTGGCTGTTTCTGGTATTATTCTCAACAGAAAAGCTTTAAGCCCCACTCCTGTGTCTTACAGTCTCCCCAGCATCTCCCTGACTCTCGGCACAGCAGCCGCTTACACCATTTAATGCTTCACTGGCATACCCAACAATCTCATTTTCACTAAGAAAAAAATGAACACGCCTGTTTTTCTTTTTAGGCATTAGTTTGGCACCGAGTGTTATATTATTAAATTTACTGACTTCTGTATCTTATTTGTAACGCTTCAAGAACAGTTTTGACATAAGGCACCGTGGAAGCTGAAATTCTTGCTATTGGATGTTAAAGAATTTTTTTTTTTTAATTTACACATTTTTAAAATGATCAATTCTCTGCAATTAAAAGTTATGCTTCACTCAGAATTGGTAAACATAGAAAAATATAAGGAATAAAAATTGCCTATTACACTATCAGTTGGTAATCATAACCACATATTTTGGAACATATTTCCTCAGTTAGAGTGAATGACCATATGTAACAAGTCATAGCCATACTTTAACTATTGCAGTTCTGTGTCCTGTTTTATCCTATTTAGTATTCTATCTTGAACACAAGAGATTCCATAATATGCACTATAATTAATCCCTCTTATTGTTGGGCACCTAGGTAGCTTTCCAGGTTTGGTAGAATTAATAAGTGGGTGATAAACATCTATCCATACACTCTAAATCTTTGCCCTCATTTAGATAATCCCCTAGGAAAGCTTCGTAGAACTGTAAAGAATAATACTGTGAATAGCAGTTGACCAAATATAGGTGTCTGGTTCTGTCCTAAATACTTTACATATATGAACTAATTCACTACTACTTCAAGTTTGCAGATGAGGAAACTGAGGCAGAGGAAACTGAGTAATGCCTTCTAATGTTACCTAGTTGGTAAATGGAAAGTCTGGGATGCTAACCCTGGTTGTCTGATGCTGAAGCTCATGCTGCTAACCTTTATGTTGTCTGGACTCTCTTATCACATGCTGTAAAATGGCCTCAGCAGGATCATAAACTTTAGATTTGGAAGGAGTAGACTACCTAACTTAACCCCTGGGACATTACAGAAAGCAAAGCCCAGACAGCTTAATTGACTTACTTTATTAAAGTAACACAGTTAGTAAAGGAGCTGCAATTTAACATATCTGACTTCTCATCCTGTGGGCTAATAGTTTGCTACTCAAGACATGGTCCAGGGACCACAGCCTAGGCATGACTTGGAAGCCTGTTGAAAATGTCGATTCTCAGGCCCTTCCTACAGCAGAACCTGCGTTGTCATCAAGATGCCTTGCATACTTACAGTTTGAGAAGCTCTAGTCATAACTCCATAAACTCTATAGAGCTTCAGTATTTTAATGTAATATCAGCACATAGGCTGCTATTTCCATAGCAAAGAAATATTTTTCAGTTAGTTAAAGCTTATATTAGCTTGAACCATATGAAACTGCTGCTATTTTAGATAAAAAGCAACCAGACATTGGCAATTTATCATGGTTCAACCTCAAAGGATAGAGCGGTGACAACAATACCTGTGCTCTAGACCTGGCCTGAAGAGAAAAAGATGGTGTTCCTTTCCCCAAAGCCTACACAGTTGAGTTAGTAAGAACAATTAAACAATTACAATTCAAAACAGTAAGGCGCTATGTAGATCATTCTAAGAGCCCACGAGGTAGTCAAGTGATGTTCTGGAAGATATGCATTATGGAAGTTATCCATAATCGAAGACAGGAAATCAAGGCTCAGAAGGAGGCCATTATATGTCAAACTATTAAATGGGATCCCTGTAAGCTGCTCTGAGCCTGTTTGAAAAAATATAGGGGTTCCCCAAAGTATGGGGGAGAGGTGAATTACTCCTTGAATGGTGAAAGCAGAACTGAATTACTATTAATGGTGACAGCAGATAAAGGAAGTTACAAGTCTCAGTACTTAGGACACACTATTCTCAGGGACCCCCAATTTGGCCTTATCTATATATCTCTCTCTATATATTTTATCAGTTGATAATTTTAGGTTGGGTATAAAGAACTGGCTTCCTGTTGTACTATGATATGAATAAGATTGATAATTAGATATACATGGTGTTTAACAGAAGTTGTATACACCAACTTGTAATAAATTGTCCATTACGTACAAAAGAACAAAATTCTGTTTACCACAAAAATTCCCATTATCAATAAGCCATTTCCTCAAGTATTCACAATCTTGCTATTATATAAACGAGACTGATTCAACATGTTGATTTTGCATCTTTCCACTGGTTGGTTTAGAAGGCTTAATTTGAGGGAGTTGATTGAATTGGCAGTAGTTCTATTTTTATATTTCATCTAACTTCTTATTCAGATTTCTTTCCTAGAAAAGGTGAACTTTTCAATAGCTGGGTGCCTGCTGAGCTATTCATCCTGTAGTAAAATGCTCTAAAGATTCGTTAAAGGGAAAAATGCTCTAATTTAAAAAAAAAAAAAAAAAAAAGGCCAAATCTCTGGCCTGACACACCTTTTCTTGAGAAGGTTTGTGCAGTACTTCACAAATGGACAGGAATTTTCCAGGACTGTCCTCTTGCTATTTCTCAGTGGGTCTCCACCTACCCCCCCACACACCCTCCCCAACACCTTAACTCTATGCTTTCTAAGACACTGAGCCTTTCTCACAGGGACCAACTGATTTCACACAGTTTGTCTGGGTAGTTACAGCTTTAACTAAAGTTGAACTGCTGCAATGAGAAGCATGCTGAGCTCCAATCAGGAAATGCTCTAAGACTGAGGATTCTTTGAACTACATAGGACTCTATATGATCATTTAATCTGTTTGAATTTTCATTCAATTGGCTTATTTTAAAGGAAGCCTGGGTAGTACACTCTCCAGGGCCAAGCTGTTATCTGTGGTACATGGCATTTATATGGGGATCTGAAGAGGGGTACTGAGTAAATAAATTGCAAACAAATCCTTATATTCTCAGTGTATAAAGAGGTAGAACTGAGCTAAAAGGAAGAGAATGGCCAATACAAGTTGAGAGAAACTGGAATGCCTTTTGGTTTGTAAGCTTTACTCAAAAACTAGAGATGACGTTAAATTCAAAACGAATGATGACTGGGGAGTAATTTATAGTCTCAAATGAGTTAGTGTGTACTCCTTACAGGATAAAGCAACAATGCCAAAAAAAAAAAAAAAAAAAAAAAAAAAAAAAAAAATCAAGGCTTAGTTCTCTGAATGTGGTGAAAGGCCATAGCTAATTAACAGGCCGACCAGCTGATGCCTGTTCTGGCACTAAACTCAGATCTCCCAAAGCAGAACTCTCATTCAAAGCAATTCTAGGAGCCTAAATAAATTGTCTGAGACCAAGTTAGGATAATAGTGCAAGTGATACCCAAAACACAATGATAGGGAGAATTGGATATGAGGTTGGGGAGCATCACACTTAAGCATGCACAGGCAGTGGCTCTAGAGACCTATACATTCCTCCTGCAACCATAAGGGCCAAAGGGTTTCCTTTTCTCACTACTTGTCCTTGGTGAAATCTAGTTTGGTAAAACTGCCTGCAAGTGTTAGCAGTTGCCTCCTTCCTTTCTTCTATCCACCCATCCATCCACCCAAAATTTTACTGAATATGGCAACCCCTATTTGGGGACTATGAGGATACAGTTAAGGATAACATACAGCACCTTATTCTCAACTTGTTTATAACCTAAAGGGAATGCTAGGACATCCACAAACAACTATGATACTGAGAAGTATGTGGTCAACGTTATGATAGAGAAAGTGCTATGGGATCTCAGAGGAGGGGGCAATCAGGCTGTGGGAGGGACCCATGCAATCCTGTTGGAGGAGGTGTGTTTGAATTGGCTTATAAAAGACAGGCAGGTATGGAGGAAGAGAGAGTCCCCAAAATGTGTACCTCATAGGCAAAGGCAGAAAGAGTGAGATATAGGCTATTTTGAGAAGCTTCATAGTGATAAGGGAAAGGAAATAGAGGCTATCTGTAGCGGAGCATCAGGGGGAAAAAAAAAAAAAAAAAAAGAGGGACCAGTTTCTCCTCTCATCCACTCATCGGCAGCAGGTTTACCTTGGGGCTTTTCCTAGACAGCCTATTTCCAACTTTAGCTTGCATCACCTAAGGGCTTGTTAAAGCCCAGATTGCTGGGCACCACCCCTGGAGGTCCTGACTGAGGAGGCTGGAGTGCAGCATGAGAATTTACATTTCTCCTGGTGACACTGATGCTTTTGGTATGCAAACCACTGTCCTGGGACAGGCCGAATGGACTCCCTCACTTACTCTTTCCTATACTTGGAAATTTCAACCCTCAGATATTCACAGGGCTCCAGTTCTCACTTTATTCATTGCCTCCCCTCACACTTTATCCCCTTGGGAGGCTTCATCTATCTTCATAGCCCTAATCAGAACTTGACACAGATATTAGTTTTCTGTCCTCCCCTTAGACTGTAAATTTCATAAGGGAATGTTTTATTCACTGGTACCTAAACAGTGCTATGCCTAGCACCTAAATTCCTATATTCTTTGTGCCCACAACAGCATTCTGCACATAGTGGGCACTCAAATAGTGCCTCAATGATTGAGATATCACCATGGAAACAAAAGCGTCATCAGGAACTTGAACAGAGGTAGAAAGGATGGGAGATCAGATACCCCAGGTCAAATTCTGTACCTCATCAGCCCCACTGCATCAGTCAAGGAAAAGATAAGTTTCTTTGCACTTATTAGTAAAAGGTTTGGGGTGGAAGGGAGGAGGTAAGTGTAGACTGGGGAACATTTGTAGAACAGCTTTTGTGGAGGGTGCACTATCACAGCAAACTAGGCTTTGGAAAGGGGGGGGGCTGCTCATTTTATTCAGAAAAAGCAAGGCAGGCTATATCTATGTCTCTCTGAAATATTGAAGTGATTTTCCTATCAGATCTGATATTAAGATGATTTTCCGCCAGTGGCTTGCAGTCATTTCAATGTACTTCCATACAAAGGTCTATAACACTTAGGGAGAACTATACTCCAACACATATGCCCTCCTTTTCTGTCCTAGAAATCAAGGTCTTAGAAATGTGCTACTGGAAAAAATTCCAACTACTAGCATCTTGCTGCACAGGCTTGTGCCAAATGCCTCCAACCTTCAATGTGTTTGGCAGTTTTGTGCCAAATATATTTTTATCCCATCACCATATACACATTCCATCCATTCCACAGACACATGACAGATAGTGTATAATAGGATCCCAACCATATCTTATTACAAATCTTGTGTCCTCCTTACAGTCACAAAAATCAGAGGAAGGAACTTAGTAGACATTTCAGTGATCTATGAATTAGCCCGATAACATGAAGTCATGCTGAAAGGTAGGTGGAGAAATGGAAACATGGCAAATGAGGTCACACATGCAAATGGTTACAGATTCTGTAAGTGTAAAAATAGACCAGAGTTCTCATCTGGTGACACAACGTGTGACGCTGTAAAAGTTTCCCCTTTTAGCAGTTGGTCATGTAAGACTGAAATGCGAGAGAAATACATGGTGTGCGCTAAGGAAACAAAAGCAGATAAAAAGCAGGAAGAGAGTATGTTGACCTAGTATACTTGAATTTTTTTTTTGTTTTTGTTTTTGAATACTTATCCATGATTTGTTGGGGTTTTTTTGTGGGAGGTGGGGGGGTGGGGCGGGAGTTGGCTTAGATTGTTAGGTTAGAAACAGCTGCTCTTCCTGCCAGATAACTGGTACAGTTACCTGAAAGATTCCTAACCCTGTTAGGAGATAAGGAGTGATGGCTGGCACTCCTGCTACTTGGTCAATAGGTGTTTGTAGAGTGAGGGAGGACTGGAAAGACAGAAGAGGGATGGCACCTTGAGTAGTCTAGGAACTGACAGAAAGGGGAAAAGGGAAGCTCAATGATTTGGCTAAGGAGAGACGAAGATATTTTCACAGACATTTCACTTTACTACCCCAGGAAGACAGAAGGCAAGGATGTAGCAGCCAATTTTATAACAAATTGTATCTACCTGACAGCCTTTTCAACTAAGGGTAGATACAATCTACCTTATATTGGTATACACTTTCCAGTTTACCAAGTACTGTATGATCTCATTCAATACTAGAGAAATGTAAGTCAGTGGCAGGATTCTCAGGTGCTCATTCTTTGCTATTTATTATCTTTCTGCCATCTTTCATTTCAGAGTTCCAGAAATTGCTCTAACAAATCTTTAGAATGAAGTGGGTATTCTGCTTTCAATTACTGCTTAGTTTCTTTATCAGAGGGTCTTGGCACAAACAAATTCCGCTCAGGTACTTCAAATGAGCTAACTTTAAAGGGGCTATTTGAGGTGGGGGCTGGATAAGGGAACAGACAAGGAATGCTAAAGCAGCCAGAGATCAGCGATTTCTGGGTCTGAAGGGGCAAAGGCAGGGAATTTTGTTCTTAGAGGCCAAGGAAAGCTGAACCTTGGAGTAGGGCCACCCAGAAGCTAGCAGCTCCTATCAGAACAATGGCACTGAACTAGGAGGGAAGGACAGGGAAGACATACTAGGACATCTCTCCTCCAGCATGTCAATCACCTGCTGGGGAAGGCCAGATACAGTTCACAGAGGTCAGTCTCCCAACAACAGAGAAAAGAAATGAGAATGATGGGGGTTGGGGAGATTTTGGACCTATTCATTGTATTTGGCTTCCTAATGCCTTATTTAAAAATATGCCCTTATCCTTTTGTGGAGTTGTAATTGATTAGTTGATGAGAGTACAAGATGATGTATTCCAGGTAACATGAGGTAACATGGAATGATCTTGAAGATAATCATGACTCTGGGTTTCATGGTTTCACCACAGGCTTGTCATCTCTACCATCAGCTGGATCCTCAGTGTCGCCTGGTGAGCCTTCTAAAGGATGCAAGTTGTTTCTCTCTGGAACATTCTACATCAAAATCATCCTTCTTACCAGGTCCCCTGTTCACCATCTCCTCATAGGAGCTCACCTTTTAGAGAAGAGAGGCTGGCCAGCTTTCTGGCTCCTCAGAAATCACTTTTCCTCTTTCTTCTCTATCCACAATCTCTTCCTCTTTTCTTATTCCTACTTGGCATAAAATGTGGCCATATATTACCTATCTTAATAAGTAAAAGCAAAGTAACACTCTCCTTCAACCCTAGCTATCACCTCTCCCCATCATCACTGCTGCCTTCACCTCGTGGACAAAGTTCTTGAAATTATGGTCTCCATTCATTACTGGTTTCTTCATCCCATTTATTCCTCAACCTGCTATGCTCTGGTTTTCACCCCATTCTTCACTGAAAGGATCTTCAATGATATCACAGATGATTTCCTTAGTGGTCAAACCAGCAAATACCACCTTGCAGTACTGACATGGCTAACCTCTTCCTCCTTGAGATTCTTAATTCCCCTTGACATTCCCTGGGTTTCTTACTCTTTCTAGGCCTTTCTCCTAGTTTCTTCTTAGGCTTTCTCCCATCTGCTCTATTCGTTTTCTAGCCTTTTCATATAAAGAGTGCTTCCTGAGTGCTCTATCCTATATTCAAGATTAAGAAATTTTATTTACATACCAGTTACCAGAATCTATTTCTCAGACTTGATCTCTCTTGAGCTTCAGACCTATCTAATGAGTTGAGTGTCTTATAAGCACCTGAAACTATGCATATCCAAAAAACTACTTCTCTTCCCTGCAAAGGAATCACATTCATTTCCCCTTCTTTCCATCGACCTTTGGTTACCTTATTATTAAGATTCTACCTCCTGTTCTCTTCTTTCCATTCCAATGTCACTGCCACCATCTGGGGTCTTTTAAAATTTACTATGGTCACCATAAAATCCCAGTCTTTCTGCCTCCAGTCTTCAGTCCTCAAGTCTCTCCTTCTCAGTGATGGCACAGACATCTTTATAAAAAGTCTATCATCTAACTTTCCTGCTCAAAATTCTTCACTAATAGCCAGTCACCTTCGGGAGAAAAAAAAAAAAAATTTTTTTTTTTTTTAAATCTGGTTTAGAGCATGTAGTACTTCTTTACCTTTATCTCTACAGCCTTACCTCACCTGTACTTTCTCCCACCAACAGAAACACTCTTTTAGCCATGCTCAGGTTTCTAGACTTAACCAAGTTCTCTTGCCTGTAGTTCTTAGCACATGTAATACATTTCTTTTGTCCGGAAAGCCTTAACCTAACTTGAATTGACTGAGAACAGGGCCATTTCCTTTGAGGACCAGACACTTAAAGGATATGTAAATTATCCTGCATGTTTAATAATCTACTCAAATTCCTGTTTGTCATTTAAGACCCAGCTCACATTCAAGAAGACTATCTTGATCTCCTTTCTACCCTTGAGGATGGATCTTCTCTTGTACTCACAGCACCAAGGATTTTCTCTGTAGGCACAGTTATCCTGGAGAGTTGCAATTGTTTGTTTACTCGCCTGAGTTACTCATTAGCCTGTCCACATGAACTGTTCTTTCATCTCTATAGTCCCAGAGTAGCACTGGGCCAGATACCTTACAAATATTTATAGTAATGAAATCAAATCCTCCTTCATTAAACACTTCAGCCTCACCAGATCACTTTATTTCATCTCCCACAACTCTAGGGAATAGGAAAGGCTAGGATTTCTGGATTCAAAGACACTGTTAACTAAAGATGCTGTCGACTCATCTGACCTCATCTGAGTTTTGGTCCCAGCTCAACCACTAGCTCTGCAAATCCTTCACCTTAATGGAATTCTCCTTACTCATGTGTTAAAGGAATTGGGCTATGATGTTATTTTTTTGTCCCCTCTAGTTCTGAAAGTCTGATTTAAAAATACAATTTATAGAATAGTAAAAATGCATACTTTTAGTGATCTTGAAGTGCAAAAATTCTAGAATTCCACTTGGAAAGATTTCTTTTTTCAGGAAAACCACGGTGAAGGAGGAATGATTGGTGACAGTTGGGTTTTAGCATGATCACTGCATCTGCTAGTTTTACCCCAGTGTATTTACTCCCTGGGTGAGGATCTGGTCCCCAGGTAAAAACCATGTAGCACAGCCTCCTTTGCAGCCAGATAAGGCCATCTGACTAATCCTGGCCAGAAGGAAGTGATGTTGGCCACTTCTAGATTGTACCCTTAAGAGAAAGGAGTGTGAGCTTTCTTTCCTGCTTCCTGCTGGCTCCAGTGCAAGAGGTACAAGACTTTCTTGAAACATATTTGGGAACTGAGTGCTGACAAAGGTAGAGCTCTGGCAGTACCAACCAGCCATCCCAGCTTGGATTTTTACTTGAGAAAAATAAGTTTTTTGTGTATGCCTTTCAGTTTTGAGGGTTCTCTGTCATAGCAAATATAGCAAAACAAACCCCAAACCAAAAACAGTATGCTAACTATAATAGAGACTAAAATAAGAAAATGTTTTACTATGCTTAAAGTACACTGAAAAAGATGGTAGGTATTCAAGATAGAAAAATCACTTAACAAAAACTTGCTTCAATTGTTAATTTTTTAAGGAAGTATACAACTCAGAACAAGGTACTAAAGCCTCATTCTGCATTACATTTTATCATAAAGAAGCAAATATCTAGAGATAGATTGGGAAGGCATTTATTTAGCAAAGCAAATTCTGATCCAATTAACCAGTTATCTACTGATTGATCATAATGAAGAGTCTACATAAACAAGTCACAAGAGTTTTTAGTTTTCTGCTCAGCAATTCCATTTGCAAAGGCAGAAAGAAATCATGCCTTGGTAGTTCACCCAATACAGGCTGTGAAGTTATGAAACATTGACATTCTTAGCTGTTCGTTCAGGGGGTGGAAGTGATTATGCTTAATGGTATTATCCAGAAAGTATCCTGGCACCATAAAAGAAAGGATCCATTTTCAGACTGGCTTCCAAGGAGAAAGTGGCCTAGAAGCATTTGAAACACTCCTTCCCTCCACTAGAACCATGTGCAGAGGGAATGCTGACCCCCAGGCAGTATCCACAGGCGAGCATGCTCAGGTCAGAGAAGTGGAAAGCTGCAACATTGTAGATCTTTAACAAGTGAAGCAGGCAGCCCCCAAAACCCCAAGGAAAAAAGCTTTTTGTATCATCAGCTGAGAAACTACCAGAACTTAACGGGTTGCTTTTTGAGCTAGTGCATAAGGAAAACTAAAAATGTTCTACCATTGATAAGGGGAAAGAGCTAAAAGAAACTTCCACTGGGCACTGGAGGAGAACTATTCCATTAGCACACATTGGCTTGTGGGGAAAGATTCAAAATCAGTCTTAGAATCTACCATATGTCCTTCATAATTCTCAATGCCTCAAATATATACATAGTACACATTTCACCCAATCATTCATGAACTGAGATGGCACGTTTCCGCTTAAGGCCCTTTAATGGAGGCTCTTTTGCTTGCGAAAAGTGTACAACACTGAACCTCTCTACCTCTGACATGACCAGATAGGGATTTCAGCGCTAAGGAAGATTGAACTAGAGGCAAGAGAAGCCGGGTCTGATTATAGGGGCCTTGAAAGCCAGAGGATTCTAGATTTGATGTAGTTAGCAATAGGGAGCCAAAGTAGGTCTTGAGCAAGGGGGTAACACAGTAAGTCTTATTTTAAGTTTATTATATGGGGAAAAAATTATTCTTAGTAAGATTGGAATAAGGACTAGAGAAAGGTAGATCAGTTAGGAGAAAATTACATTGACCCAGGTTGAGCTAAAGACAACCTGGATGTAGACAGACATTACAAAGGGGAGGAAAGGACAAATAGGATACTCTTAGAACAGAAGGAACTACAGATACATTTTCTCCTTAGGAAGGAAATAAGTGGGTAGCTGTAGACATGGATTAAAGGTCAAAGAAGCAAATATAGTAGAGGAAAAAAAAAAAAAAAAAAAAAGGCTAACCCGAAAATTTAACATCCAAACCAGAATCTTTCTTAGACTGAAAGTAGACACTCAATTATTACACCAGAACAGCAGGTTCTAGTGGGGCCAAATAGGGACAGTCTTGGGCAGATAGAAATATATGGGCATCCTATCCAGAAAGGGCTTTAACAACATAGAAGATAACACTCAGATCCACCAGACCAGCTCCAATTTCCTGCCCTCTAGACCTAAGTTGCTAAAAAGCTCAGAGCACTAAAAGGAGGCCACCATCAGGAAATAAAAAGAATTAAAATGCTGCAGTTGAGAGAGAGGGCAGAGTAGCCAGAAATGCAGGGTGGAAAAGAAGTTCCATCTGCTCTACCCAGCCCTTTAATTCCCCTCAATCCTTTTCAAGATCACATCACACTTGGGGGCCACATTGCTTGTAGGATTTCAAGGATCAAACCACTTTAAAAGTTTTATTTCCTTCAAGTCTATTTCTCTGGATCATGGCAAGTTGACTAAGTTTACATGCCGAATGCCCACGTCCCATTACTAAATATGACTAGTGAACTTGGGGGCAAAGAGCAATGGGACGGGCGGATGGACCCCAAATAATCAGAAAAGATCCGCTGAAAGCCAGCTCTGCACATGCCTGTGGTCAACGGAATAAAGGCCGTGCCATTGGAGCTGGTCACCTAAGAGAAGAGAAGATGAGGGGGCAACTATGTGGAGACAGGAGGGGTGTCTTCATTACATGCAGGACTGAGTGAGGAAAGGGTCCTCCGTGGGGCCTCAGCCAGCAGAACCACGAACTGTGGGTTTGAGTCCCAGAAGCAGCTTCAGGGACAGAAAGTCTGTTTTCTCCACCTCGAGCAAGAGCCGAGTGACCTGAATCAAGGACATGGTTGGGCTGTCCCCTCCTTCGTGAGACAAGAGCAGCACATTGAGCTCTCCCAGTCCTCATGTCTATTCCTCCCATACAGCACTCACAGGTATACTAGTTGTGTGGGCCTGATCTCTTGACTAAATTGAGAGCCAGCCAAGGAATTTACTCTGTTGGTCAAGGTAGTTGGCATATCATGTCCATTCAAATAGGGAGGAAGGGAGAGACAATGTAGTCACATTTTGGGCTGCTTTGTTTTATGCAAAAACCTAACAAGTCACTTCGTCTTCCCATCCAGGTTCCTTACAGTCTCTGCCGGCTCCTGCAGGAGTGATTCACATCAGTGAATCATCACCTTAGAGACCATGAATGAGATTAAACTTTCAATTTTACCTACTTAATCTACTTTTTTCCCTTTGTTCTCAAATCATCAGCTCCTCAAACAAGATTAAATCTTCTGTTTTTCTTCAGAGCAATCCTCGCCCATGCCTGTCCCTCTTTAGAGAATGGTGGCTGTACTAGTCAGCCAAAGGGGTGCTGATGCAAAATACCAGGAATCTGTTGGCTTTTTTTTTAATAAAGGGTATTTATTTGGGGTAAAAGTTTGCAGTTACCAGGCCATAAAATATAAGTTACTTCCCTCACCAAAATCTGTTGACACATGTTGGGGCAAGATGGCCGCTGACATACAGCTTTCCTCTTCCTCTTAAGGCTCCATGGTCAGGTTCTCTAGGCTTTGTCTCTTTCCCCGGGCTTGATTCTCTCTAGGCTCAACTGCTTGTTCTCTCCACAAGGCCTGCTGTAGACTATCAGGCTAACAGTTCAACTCTTTTCTCAGGGCCTTCTCCCCCTCCTCACAACCAAGCTCCTCTGTGTGCTTACTTCCCAGGGCTCCAGCTCTAAAACTCCGCAACAGAACTCCAACTCTCTCCTTTGCCATGTCATTTATCTGCGAGTCCCTACCCACCAAGGGGTGGGGACTCAACACCCTAACTGACATGGCCCAATCAAAGCCATAATCATAATTTAATCACACCCAGAAGAACAGACCAGTTTACAAGCATAATCCAATATCTGTTTTTGGAATTCATAAATAATGCCAGACTGCTACAGTGTGCATAGGAGTTAGGCGCAGCCGGTTTAGAATCCCATGTGTGTTCTCCCTGGGACTTGGGTCAGTCCCCTTGAACTGGGGTTACCTTGTCTGGACCTCAGGTAGCTTATCTGTAAGAGTAGGCTATCAAGCACTTCATAAGGTTGTTGAGAGAATATATATATTTTTAAATAAATGTTGATATCAAGTGTTGATAAGTATTTGTTCTTTTGTCATCCTGTTAGGTACTTGCTATGTTCCAAGAACCATGCAACGCCCATCTATTACATTTAACCTTAACACAGCCTGGTGAGAAGGGTTCTAATATTATTTCCATTGTCCCAGATAAGGAACCAGGCTCAGAGAGGTTAGGAATTTGCCCAAGGGTCACAAAACTAAGTGTGGGAAAGCAGAAATTGAAATCCAGGCAAACTTCAGGATTTGTGGCCATTATGCTATATTGCCTGGCATGAAGAGTATACTGAATAAGTAGTTCTTACTAAACCATTTTAGTTCTACAGAATTGCCAGGTTTTATTGTTTTGCCATTTTAGATCTCTTTTACCATCACTTAAAAAGAAAAGCCAAAAACCTACCTTAATTGTATGTGATACAGAAGATCTTTGTTTGCCCTCACATATCACAGTATAAATAAAGTCTACTTTTAAGACTATGAAGATACAAAAGAAAAGGAGAAAACAGAGTGATATTTGCCTTTGTAGAAGCCTCACTCACTGGTTGGCATTTACCATTTTTAATCACAGAATGTTTTATTCACATTTGTAACCTCTGAAGCCCTCAGACAGTAGAGTATCAATAAGTATCATTTGAAGTCAAATTGTCTACATGTTGCTTCATTCCTTAGCAGTGTACATTTTAAAACCTTCCCTGAATGTGAACTTTAATATATCAAAAAAAGATATCAGTTTTGTTATCAGGTCTTTCTAGTATCTCCAGATTTTCTTAGACTCTTACATTTGGCATTTACCAAAAATCTGCTAAACAATTAATACTATACTTCATATTTAAACTGATAATGGTTGTATATAAAGGAGATGAGGGCTCATTAGCTGTTCAAGACGCATGCTGGCTTGCCCTGAGTATTCTATTTTTTAATTCATGCTTGAGATTCTGCAAACGATAATCACAGATCACAAAAATATGTTTACATAAAAATAGGTTTGCTCCATAATTAACAACAAAACTGAAACAAATTACTTCAGGGACAGTGATGAGGTGGTTTAGAGTTATAACTTTGGGTGGGCAAAGCCAATAAAAAAATATTGCTAAAGACTAATATGTCTTCCCATCAGGTTCTTGCTGGCTGAAGAGCTACACCATCAGAAGGTAATTCTTCAGTAAATAAAGCAAAATGCTCCCAAACCTGAGCAGGCTTCCTGCCTTTCGTGGTGAGAAAATGACATCTCTAATGAAGAGAAGTTAAAAATTCCCCATTTTTAATGAGCAAGCTCAGAAAACATTTCAGATTTTAAGGGAATTCTAGGCTTTTGTGGTGGTGGACAGATAAGGTGCCCCTTCTTCAACTTGTATTGTTTCATCTATATTTTTCTTTTCCAACTTTCAGACACCAGACAATTTCTATATTTGAGACAACTTATGTGGTAGCCAAAGAGAAAATAGCAATTATTACTTTCGTTGCCTAACAGAGACGGTAGAACTTCTTCCAGCCGGATTCCTACTGTAGCTGCAAATTCTGTAACAAAAAGGCACCGCCACTGGCCTCACTTCAGCTGCTAAGTGGTGCTTGGGAAACAGCTCACACCTGCTCAGCTGAAGCAGGCCTGGTAGCTTATCATCAAGGAGGACCACACACTGAAATAATTATGGACAAAGCCACAGCTGAATAGAGGCCCACGCTCACAGGATGTGATCCCAAGTCTGTGATAGAACCTGACATCAGGCAGGACTGTCACAATGAACTCTCCCATTGCCTTAACCTGCATCAGTCATTAAACACTGGATTTTTTACCGAGACCTCTGGGGGGTGGGGGCGGGGGTTGGGGGGCAAAGTACACGATGTAAAGCCTGGAGAGCTTGCATGTCTGAGATCAAAACGCAGTCCTCAGCTGTTAACCCCTTTGTATTCCTCCCAGGAAAGCCAGGCCATGGGATTGCATGGCCACTTATCACCCCTACCTCAGCCATCACTTCAGCCCCTTGTCCTGCATCCCCTAAAACTGAGGAAATGTTTAAGATTTTCTACAGACACACTGCACTCAGGGGAAATCCAAAGGCAGAGCTCAGATTCTTGAGCAGGAGGGAACCGGAAATAAGTCTCTTTGCCAGTGTCACAATCATAGATTATTTTCTACACTATTCCTAGAAAGAGCGACTTTGCTTTAAGTCCCTGAGCACTGCCTGGTTATAATCCAGATCAATATGGAGACTTCTCTCAACTGGTAATTATTGAAGGATAGACATAATGTACGATGACTTAGGACACTGTGTTTCCTCCTCTGTAAAAAGGAGCGGTTGAACTAAAGGAGCTATTTAAGGTTCTTCCAGCCCTAAAATGCAGGCATGCCATAATTTTCAGATTTAAAGGACGACCCCCTGCAAATCTGAGCCAAGCACAGGCTGTATATACCACTGCGAGCCTTCAGGATAATAAGAACGTGCATAGAAACACATTGCTTTATGCCCAGCCCTCTGCCTTCTTAGGAATGGCGTAAACAAAGAATGCTAACCTACTGGGGGATAAAAACCTCATTGTTTTTCCCCTTCAGAAAAATACCCATAGTTTTACAGTTGGTTACTTTTACTCTGCTTATTTTGAGTTAAATGATTTGAAAGTCTTTCTAATAACCACTTTGCAGCCTAACAAGCGTGCACGCGTGCACACACACACCATTTTAAAATTAATCACTGGTGAATTTCAACCCCACTGCTACTGCATATAGTTCAAGAAGATTTAATTTTCAGGTCATTATTCACATAGTACAACTGCATCCTTCACACCAAGCATCAACCATGGCAAGGGCTGCAAACACTGGCCACAGCTACTCTAAAGACATATTCCCATTCAGCACCGGGTCCACAGCTGAGGTTGGCATACTATAAAAGGGACAAAGAGCCAGATTTGTGCCCACCACATCCCCTCAGGGAGCTAAATCAAAGACCTGTGAGGGCCGTGTGTAAATTTCATTGAAGTGACTAGGCAAGGGTGCAGTTTCACGCAGAGTCCAGAAATCAGAAAAAGTGATGCCTGCCCGGGCACCAACCAGCCCCCTCATCCGAACCCAAGCTGTGACGGTCCTGGACGTTGCTCCACTTACCCAGCATAGCGGTTGTTATACATGTGGCTGTGCCCTGGCTGCAGAATCTTCAAAAAGAGCAAGCAAAGAGGCAGAAAAGCAGCTGTCCGGCTCCTGGGCTTCCCGAGGAACTTCATAGTGTTACAAGACGAGAAGTTGTAAGTTACTCCAGCAGTCACCAGAAGTTGGAGGTGGCTAACAGCACCCCCTACACGCGCACACTCCTTCCTGGGAAGGGGGGTGGGAGAGAGGGTTGGGAGTGAGCAAAATGTGACACTTCTTTCCAGCCAAAGGGAAAAAAAAAAAGTTTAGGCAGCCGAGGAAGGGAAGTTGCTATTAAGACTTGGTCTTGGGACGCGAAGCAGCAGCACGCCCAGCAGCTGAGCCTGAGCCTCGATCAGCCTCCCCTGGAGGGGGCTGGGTCTCCCCTGTGCTGACTCACAGCTGGGCTTCGATGGGTGCTGCTGCCTTTGAAGAACCTCTCTGTTTTTTATTTATTTGTTTTCCAATGTGTTAGGCTCCTAACTTTGGGGGGCATCCTTCCTCCCCTTCCCACTGCCTAGAGCATCATGACTCAATCCTATCTGTGAAAACGACTTCTCTGAGGGTGAACTGAATACTCAGGCACAGAACCTACCTGGAGTAGCCAATTTGCATCACCTAGACAGATTTCCACGCAGGTTCTGCGTCCTGAAATGCCCAGTGACCAGGCTTGAAGAGGATGTGCAAGCAGAGACTGGGCACCTGGACACAGGCCACAGTTTCCCCACGTGCTGGCTATCCCAGGAGGGTGCAGTGGCTTTACTGAGCTTCTGGAAACTCTTCACTCCATGTCCACAGCACATCAAAGCTACTGCTATTTCAGAGGTCCTTGCAGGAAATGAAAGCCCTCCCAGCACTTTGCCACTTTGGCTGTACCTGCGGGATCATGTAGGGAGCCAGGCCTTTAAAATCAGAACCCCTGCGGGGTGGGGCCCAGGGATCAGTAGTTTAAAAACCTCTCCAGGTGATTACAAGTTTCAAGTCAAGGCAGACGAACTCTGTCCTCATGCAGAGCGTGCTTCTGGAACAGTAACGTGCCTACAAAACACTTGGGGACTCCTGGTCCAATGTAGATTTTGATGCATTCGGCTGGGGCCTGGGAGTCTGCATTTCTAACGAGCTCCCAGGTAATGCCAATGCTGCTGCCCTCTCAGCCACACTTTGAGTAGCCAAGGCTACTTTAAGAGTAATTCTGCTTTTACAACAAGGCTTCTAGAACTTATAAAGGAGTTCAGTAATGTTGCAGGCTATAAGATCAATGCTCAAAAATCAATAGCATTTCTGTACACCAATAATGAGCAAACTGAGGAGGAAATCAGGAAAAAAATGCCATTTACAATAGTAACTAAAAGAATCAAATACCTAGGAATAAGTTTAACTAAGGATGTAAAGGACTTATATACAGAAAACTACACAACACTGTTAGAGGAAATCAAAGAAGACTTAAATAAATGGAAAAATATTCCCTGTTCATGGATAGGAGGACTAAACATCATCAAGATGTCTATCCTACCCAAACTAATCTACAGATTTAATGCAATCCCAATAAAAGACAACACTGTATTTTTTAAGGAACTGGAAAAACTAACCACAAAATATATTTGGAGAGGCAAGAGGCCCCGAATTGCCAAAGACATAATGAAAGAAAAAATGAAGTTGGAGGTATGACACTACCTGACTTTAAAACATACTACAAAGCTACAGTGATCAAAACTGCATGGTGTTGGCAAAAGGATAGACCTACTGACCAATGGAACCGAATTGAGAGTTCTGATATAGATCCTCGCATATACAGTTATCTGATATTTGACAAGGCCACGAAGCCCACTCAGTTGGGAGAGAATGACCTCTTTAACAAGTGGTGCTTGGAGAACTGGATATTCATATCCAAAAGAATGACAGAAGAATACTATCTCACACCTTATACAAAAATCAACTCAAGATGGATCAAAGATCTAAATATAAGAGCCAAAACCATAAAGACCTTGGAAGATAATGTAGGGAAGCATCTACAGGACCTTGTAATAGGAAATGGTTTCATGAACTTCACAGCCAAAGCACAGGCAGCAAGAGAAAAAATAGATAAATGGGATCTCATCAAAATTAAAAACTTCTGCACCTCAAAGGATGTTATTAAGAAAATAAAAAGGCAGCCTACCCAATGGGAGAAAATATTTGGCAACAATTTATCTGATAGGAGCCTAATATCCTGCATATATAAAGAAATCCTACACCTTGAAAATAAAAAGATAAACAACCCATTTAAAAAATGGGCAAGTGACCTAAAAAGACACTTCTCCAAGGAAGAAATACAAACAACTAAAAAGCACATGAAAAAATGCTCAACATTGCTTGCTATCAGGGAAATGCAAATCAAAACTACAATGAGATACCATCTTACACCCTTCAGAATGGCAGCTATTAAAAAAAACAGCAGACACTAAATGTTGGAGAGGATGTGGAGGAGTAGGAACCCTCATCCACTGCTGGTGGGACTGTGGTATGATCCAGCCACTGTGGAGGTCAGTTTGGCGGTTCCTCAGAAAACTAACAATAGATCTTCCGTATAATCCAGCAATTCCACTGCTGGGTATATACCCAGAAGAACTTGAAAGCAAAGACACAAACACCAATGTTCATAGTGGCATTGTTCACAATTGCCAAAAGTTGGAATCAGCCCCGGTGCCCATCAACAGATGACTGGATAAGCAAAATGTGGTACATACATACAATGGAATATTACTCAGCTATAAGAAGGAATAAAGTGCTAACACATGGAATAACATGGGTGAATCTTGAAGACCTTATGTTGAGTGAAGCAAGCCAGGCACTGAAGGATGAACAGTATATGACCTCACTAATTTGAACTGAGGAAAGTGAACAGTCTCTGAGAACCATTGTCTGAAAGATAGGTTAACAAGGGAGATAAAGAGAAGAGCAGACTCTGAGCCATCACTCATATGGACATAATCTGTGGTAAAGGGATAGAGTATAGTTGCATATTGAAGGATAGGACAGGTGGGTAGTGATATTACTGGGTTTGGTGGTGCAGCGTTGACAGGTGGGTAGATTAGGAAGGGCAGGTTCAAATACCCAGGGCATGTAACTATGAATCTTGACATTCCATGAGTCAAGACAGGGGAGTGTCATATGCCCCAGGGGGGTGGGGAGGAAGGAACAGTTAAGATCTAACGGGGTATTTAGTGGTCATGGGAAAGATTTTTCATTACCTGACAGTAATAGACACAGGACACGGTAAATATCATCAAAACTTATTAAACTGTATCGTCTAAATTGTAAACTATACTGTAAATCATTGACAATGTTGAGTTGCTATATCTTGCTATCTGTATAACAGTTATAACAATGCTAACATCCAAAAAAAGGGGGGGGGGTTAACATGGGGTGGTTTGGTATCTGGGAGTCTCTGGTATTCCGTGTGTGACTTTGCTGTGACCTAAAACTTCTTGGAAAATTAAATGAAAATTTGGGAGACACTGGGGATTGAGAGGGGGAAGGTTTCACGGCACACCAGACATCTGATAACACAGTGATAAAAGGACAAAAAGTTTTTTTTTTTTAAAGGCATTTCTTTTACTTTTTTTCCCATTTTTTTGAATGTCCCAATCTGCTAATTATATTTTGTTTTGTTTTGTTTTTTTGTTTGATTGTTTGTTTTTTCCTGAGTTTCCTTATGTTTGTCTCTTGCATGTAACCTTATCATTGTTGTTTCTTTTTCCTATTAAGTGTATTTGATTATTGTATGGGCTACATGTTCATGGAAGATTTAGACCACAGAAGGGTTACAATGGGTACTGCAGGGGATTATTGGTGGGGGGTGTCTGGGAGGGGGGATTCATGGGAGTAAGTTCATCCGAATATACATGAAAGATATACAAAATTGTTAAAAAGATCAAAGGATGGGGCATGGTCACATCCACCCACCCACATTGTGGGTGGACAATCACTCAATAAATGAGGGAATCTGAATTCCTAGCCTGGAGAGCTCTGCCACATTCTCCAAGGGAGCAGCAACAGTCCTCTGAGTGCAGGGACAGTGTCTGTCAAAAGAGGATGGCCCACTGATGAGTTCTTGTTATTGATGACTACCCTTATGAGTCTTTGCTCTCGTAACTGAAACTGAGTTTACTATTATGGGGTGCCTAAGGGTTGCCACCTGAGAGCCTCCTTGTTGCTCAAATGTGGCCTCTCTCTAAGCCAAACTCAGCATATGAATGCATTACCTTCCCCCCAACGTGGGACATGACTCCCGGAGATGAACCTCCCTGGCAACGAGGGATTATTACCAAGTGCCAACTGGCAACACAACTGGAAAAAGACCTTGAATAAAAGGGGGAAAAGGTAAAGACAAATGAGTTCAAGTGGCTAAGAGACTTCAAAGAGAGTCGGGAGGTCATTCCAGAGGTAACGCTTACGCACACCTCAGTAGGAGCTCATAGAACATCAAAGTGCATATCATCCTCCACACAGGGGCTCCTGAGAGCTCTGGAGACACCCATGTCCTATAAAAGGGGGGATAGCCCCAGAGACTGACGCCTTATCAGTGGGCTCTATTTTGGAATCTGTGCTCCTGAGAGTGACAGAATTGGACTCAAACAAGTCCTCCCTGCACATGGTTCATCAGTCCCTTCTATTCAAACCTATATGTGATGCTGGAGTTTTTAGGTATATTTCCAGACACTGGAGCCTCTGGCCTACCTATGTGCCAGGTGTGCGTGGAATCTCAGGGGAGCTGCAACTCCTACCCTACAGCTCAATGGACTCATCCAAGTCACCTGGCGAGGAGACTACGATGGGCAGCGGCCATCCCAGGGAATGGAGAGGGCCTGCATCTGTAGGCAGGATCATCCCACCCACCGTATCCATGGGATATAAACCCTCTCTCACTTGGAGTTGGAGTGGACATCACCATCCCAGTCCCCTCAGGATTGGGGGAAGAACTATGGACTAGAGTGGACTTAATAGTATTCTGTTGTACACATATGGTGATTCTAGCAATGGAAGAAATTATAACAGTGAGGTGGAGCTGGTGGTCACTGCACACTTTCAGGGCAGGGAGGGGATGTGCAGTTGAAATACAGGGACTTTATTGGGACTTGGAGGTTGTCCTGAGTGCTGTTGTCGTAACGGATGTAGACCATTTTAAATCAGCACACACCACTCAGAACTGTGTGGGAGAAAGTGTGGTCTACGATGTGAACTGTGGTCTATGGTTGATGGCAAGGCCCCAGGATGTGTAAGTCCATTGAGGGTGATGGGCCACACTTGTGGGAGACGTTTGTGTGGGATGTGGTGGGAGGTGTGGGAAGTGGGGAACATGGGAATCCCTGTAGTTTCCATGTAATATGTAGGTAATGTAAGCACCTCTTAAAAAAAAATATATATATATATATATATAACATTTTTCTAAGCAAATGCACATATATGCATATATATTTATAATTCATTTTACAAATATTGGTATGTATTGTGAAAAATTTGATTTTTACCCACAATAAAAAATTAATTAATTAATTAAAAAAAAAAGAGTAATTCTGCTTCTCCTCCTCTCTCTAAATACTAGGGAAAAACAAACCTTAGAGCAGGGGTTCTTAACCTTTTTTGTTCCACAGACCCTTTTGCCAGTCAGATGAAAACCAAGGATGCCTTACTAAGTCCATGCTATACTGTGTATTCTTTAATAAATATATCACACCTGCACCAACATGTCCCAACAAGAATGATGCTTTTTTGAATTTCAATTCAAGCTCATGGACCCCTTGTTAAGAAGCCCTGCCCTAGAGCAAACCATTCTCTTCTCATTTTTACCGTAGAGGTAATGACTGAGGTTTTCTACATCTACTTGTTTCTCCTCAAATACAACCAAAAACCCATCTTTAAAAGGTTTCCCTTGCCTCATTAAGTAAGAAGAGTGTCATCTAGGAAGCTTCCTCTTATCCCCTCTGCCAAGTCCTTATTGTACTCTGCAAGAGACATAAGCCTACCTCTCTCTCATCATATTCATTCATATAAATTTTCAAACTTCCCCAAGAGTCCTGGTCAAGAACTCCTGTAAATTCCAGTATTGCCCCTGTTCGATGAGAAAGCACCCCAACCTTTCCCTGTCTTTTCTACCTGGAAAACTCATAGGAGTTTGGTTCCTGACAGCTTCAGCGGCAGGTTCCTGATACAGCTGAAATGATTTTCCTTTGAAATGATTCTCTGATGGTTTTCTTCAAGTACCCCAGGATTGCTTTAATTAATCTCTTCTTTATGCCCAGGCATGTGGTATGCCTTCTACTATAAAACGTCGAATTTAAGTATTTGTCAAGTTTCCTTGAGAGGCTTCCTGCTCCTCAAATGCAGAATCCCTTCCATTTTTGTATGCTCTTCCTGTGTCCTCTGGAGGGAATACCGTGTCCACTGAATGAATAATCAACAAGATTTGTTGCATGAATCATAAACAAACATTTGCTCTGTGACTTCTGTACCCAGATAGAGGAAAGAATACCTGTCAGCAAAGAGTACTCTGGATGGCTTTGGGGTGTGGAAGCCCCACAGGTGAACAGGTCTCCTAGTTTTGTTTCTTTGTTTATGTTGTTGCTTACTTCCTTCTTGACTTGATGGCCTAGTGCTTTAAAAAAAAAATTATTAGAGATGTTGTGGGTTTACAGACCAATAATGCATAAATTTTTTTTTTAAAGTGCTGAAAAAAATAATGCATAAAATTTAGAATTCCCATACACCACCCCATCACCAACACCTGACACTGGTATGGAACATTTGTTACAATTGATTATAGTACTTTTTTATAATTGTACTAAGCTTTTTAAACAGTAGTTAACTTTGTTACAATTAGTTAAATTTATTAAAATAGTACTATTATCATCTATAATTTCCATTAGATGTATTTTCCCATAACCCAGCCTATTATTAACACCTTGTATTAGTGTTGTGTATTTGTTATAATCCATGAAAGAACATTCTTATGCTTGTACTAACTATAGTCTGTCGTCTAAAATAGGGTTGACCATGTTATACAGTCTTATGTTTTATCTTTTAATTTTTATCCTAGTAACATATAGGCCTTAGTTTCCCCATCTAACCACATTCACCTATATAATTCAGTGCTGTTAATTATACTTGCAATAATGTGCTACCATCACTACCATCCATTTCCAAACCTCTACAATCAACCTAAATAGTAATTCTGTACAAATTAAGCATCCAGTCCCCATTTTCTAAACCCAATCTATCCCCTGGTAACCTATGTTCTAGATTTTAGTCTATGAGTTTGCTTATTATAATTTATTCCTATTAGTGAGGTCATATATTTGTCCTTTTCTGCCTGGCTTATTTCACTCAGCATAATGTCCTCTAGGTTCATCCATGTTGTCACATGCCTCAGGACTTCATTTCTTTTTATAGATGAATAATATTCAATTGTATGTATGTACCACATTTTGTTTAGCCATTCATCTGTTGATGGGTACTTGGGTTGCTTCCATCTTTTGGCAATTGTGAATAATGCCACTATGAACATCGGTGTGCAAATATCTGTTCTAGACTCTGCTTTCAATTCTTTTGGGTATATACCTAGTAGAAGAAATGATGGATCATATGGTAATTCTATACTTAGCTTCCTGAGGAACTGCCAAACTGTCTTCCACAGCAGCTGTACCACATTATATTCCCACCAGCAATGAATGAATGTTCCTATTTCTCCACATCCTTTCCAACACTTGTAGTTTTCTGTTTTTTTAAAACAGTAGCCAGTCTAGTGGGTGTGAAACAATATTTCATTGTGGTTTTGATTTGCATTTCCCTAATAGCTAGTTATTTCATTAATAGCTAGTGATGTTGAGCATCTTTTCATGTGCTTTTTAGCCATCTGTATATCTTCCTTGAAGAAATGTCTATTCAAGTCTTCAGCAAATTTTAAATTAGGTTGTTGAGTTGATAGGATTTCTTAATATATTCTGGATAGTAAATGCTTATAGCAGGGATTCTTAACAAGGGGTCTGTGAGCTTGAATTGAAATTCAAAAAACTCAGGTTGGTGTGGGTGTGCTATATTTATTAAATAATACACAGTATAGTGTGGGCTTAGTAAGGGGACTGTGGTCTGGCAAAGGGGTCCATGGAACAAAAAAGGTTAAGAACCCCTGCCTTATAGGATAAATGGTTTCCAAATATTTTCTCCCTTTGAGTAGGCTGCCTTTTCACTTTCATGACAGTCTTTTTTTCATTTTTTAAAATTTTTAGGGAAGTGGATGTGGCTCAAAGGGTTGGGCATCCATCTGCCATATGGAGGGGCCGGGTTTGATCCCTGGGACCTCCTGGTAAAATAAAAGAAGGGCAAGCTGGTGAGCTGGGCCCGTGTGGTGAGTCACAGGCCTGTGCAGATGCACGGCGAGCTAGGCCTGCTGAGCCATGCAGCAAGATGATGACGCAACAAAAGAGAGATGCAGGGGAGAGTCAAGGCAAGATGAGCCAGAAACCAGGAACTGAGGTGGCGCAAGTGACAGGGTGCCTCTGTCCCACATCAGAGGTTCCTAGGATCAAATCCCGGTAAAGCCTGGGGGAGAAAAAAATGAGAAGAGAAGGCAAGAAACAGACACAGAAGATCCCCCAGCGAATGGCCCCAGCCCGCAGGGGGGGGGGGGGGGGTGTCATAGAACTATACACCAAAAAGAAAAATAAATAAATAAAGTCAATTTTAAAAAATTATTTAAGTATATTATTCATACATGAACACACTTAAACAATAAGTGTATAGTAAAAGTTGTGAACTTACAAAACAAACAAGCATATCATCACACAGGGCTCCCATACATCACCCCACCACTGCCATCTTGCATTGTTGTGAAACGTTTGTTATAAACTGTGAAAGAGCACCGTCAAAATATTATTACTAACCATAGCCAATATTTTACATTTGTTGTATTTTCCTTCAACCCACCTGATTATTAACACCGTGTATCAGTATTATATATTTGTTATAGTTCATGAGAGCACATTCTCATATTTATTGTTAACCACAGACCATCTGCCATCCCAGGATTCACTGAGTTATACAGTCCCATGCTTTGTACAATCCATTCAGAGTGCATGTTCAGTGGCTGTCATTTTCATCACAAAGTTGAAAAAAAAAAAACCTCTTTATAGCCCCCTATTGTTGTCCCTTAGAGTTGATATAATATCTTCTTTGCCATTGCTGCAAAAATATTACAATATTACTGTTAACTATTATCCATAAGTTACACTAGTTGAAATATCCCCATGTATCACTATATTCTTAACACTTAGTAAAATAAGAACATTCTTATATTTATACTTTTAACCATAATCTTTATCCACCACCGAAATCACTGTTATATAGTCCCTAGTTGATTCTCTAGTTTCCTTTCAATTGACATGTCCACAGACTACCCCTTTCAGCCACAATCACATTTATAAATCAACAGTGTTAATTACATTCACTATTATGTGTTACCATCAACTCTCTTCATTGCCACACTTTTACAATGAACGTTATTAATAATTCTACATACAAACATCAGCTCCCATTCTCAACCCACATTCTATCTCCTAGTAACCTATACTCTAGGGTTTACCTCCATGAGTTTACTCATCATATTTAGTTCATATTAGTGAAACCATACAATATTTTTCCTTTTGTGTCTGGCTTATTTCACTAAACATAATGCCCTCAATGTTCATCCTTGTTGCATGACAAAGCCTTTTGATGCTCAAAAGTTTTTAATTTTGAGGAGTTTCCATTTATCTATTTTTTCTTTCATTGCTTGTGCTCTGGTATAAAGTCCAACCAACCACTGCCTAACAGAAGATCCTGAAGTTGCTTCCCTACATTTTTTTTCTAGGAGTTTTATAGTTCTGGATCTTATATTTAGGTCTTTGACCCATTTTTTTTTTTTTTTTTTTACGGGGAGTTCCCGGAGATCGAACCCGGGTCCCTCTATATGGGAGACGGACGCCCAACCAGTTGAGCTACATCCTACCCCCTAGGTCTTTGACCCATTTTGAGTCAATTTTTGTATATAGTGTGAGATAGGGGTACTAATTCATTCTTTTGCATATGGATATCCAATTCTCCCAGCACCATTTGTTGAAGAGACTATTCTTTTCCAATTGAGTGGACTTGGCAGCCTTGTAAAATATCGGTTGGCCATATTTGTGTCTATTTCTGATCTCTCAATTCAATTTCATTGGTCAATATGCCTATCTTTGCGCCAATATCATGCATTTTGACCACTTTAACTTTTTAATATGCTTTTAAGTCAGGAAGTGCAAGTCCTCCAATTTCATTCTTTTTTTTTTTTTTTTTCCAAGATGTTATTGGCTATTTGGGGCACCTTACCCTTCTGAATAAATTTGCTAATTGGTCTTTTCATTTCTGCAAAGGCTGTTGAAATTTTGATTGGGACTACATTGAATCTGTAAATCATTTTTGGTAGAACTGACATCTTAATGACATTTAGTCTTCTTCCAATCCATGAACACAGAATGTTCTTCCATTTATTTAGGTCGTCTTTGATTTCTTTTAGCAATGTTTTGTAATTTTCTGGTGCAAGTCCTTTATATCCTTGCTTAGATTTATTCCTAGATATTTGATTTGTTTAGTTGCTATTGTAAATGGAACTTTTTTCTTGATTTCCTCTTCAGATTGCTCATTAATAGTATATAGAAACACTACTGATGTTTGCATGTTGGTCTTCTACCCTGCCACTGTGCTGAATTCATTTATTAGCTCTTCTAGTTTTCTTATAGATGTTTCAGAATTTTCTATATATAAGATCATGTCATTTGCAAATAGTGAAAGTTTACTTCTTTCTTTCTGATTTGGATGCCTTTTATTTCTTTTTCTTGCCTATCTGCTCTGGCTAGAAATTCATAAGAGTTAATGGTTTATAATTTTCTTTTCTTGTAGTATCTTTATCTGGCTTTGGTATTAGGATGATATTGTCCTCATAAAATAAGTTAGGTAGTGTTCTCTCCTTTTCAATTTTTTGGAAGAGTTTGAGTAAGATTGGTATTAATTCTTGGAATGGCTGGTATAAAAGCCACCTGGTCCTCAGATTTTCTTTGTTTGGAGGTTTATGATGACTGATTCAATCTCTTTACTTGGAATTGGTCTTTTGAGGTCCTCTATTTCTTGTAGAGTCAGCATAGGTTGTTCATGTGTTTCTAGGAATTTGTCCATTTCATCTTGGTTGTCTAATTTGTTGACATAGAGATGTTCAAGTATCCTCTTAAGACCCTTTTTATTTCCCTGGGTTCAGTAGTAATGTTCCCCCTCTCATTTCAGATTTTATTTATTTGCAATATTCTCTTTTTTTCTTTATCAGTCTATTTAAGGGTTTGTCAAATTTACTGATCTTTTCAAATAACCAACTTTTTGTTTTGTTAATTCTCTCTATTGTTTTTTATTCTCAATTTCATTTGTTTCAGATCTAATCTTTGATATTTCTTTCCTTCTGCCTCCTTTGAGAATAGTTTGCCGTTCTTTTTCTAGTTCCTCCAGGTGTGCAGTTAGGTCCTTGATTTTAGCTATTTCTTCTTTTTTATTGTAAGCATTTAGGGCTATAAATTTCCCTCTCAGCACTACCTTTGGTGTATCCCAAAAGTTTTTATATATTGTGTTCTAGTTTTCAATCATCTCAAGATATTTACTGATTTCTCTTGCAATTTCTTCTTTGACCGACTGATTCTTTATGAGTGTGTTATTTAACTTCCAAATATTTATGGATTTTCCAATTTTCTGCCTGTATTCATTCTCTTATGGTCAGAGAAGAAACTTTGTATGATTTTAATCTTTCTAAATTCATTAAGACTTGTTTTGCCACCGAACCTGTGGGCTATCCTAGAGAATGATTCGTGTGCACTTGATTAGAATGATACCTATATGGGGGCATTTTCGGGACTTGAGAATCATCCTGAATGACATTGCAAAGACAGATATAGGCCATTATATATCTTCCCATAACCTACAGAATTGTGTGGGAGAGAGTGTAAACTACAACATAAACTACAATCCATGCTCAGTGGCAATGCCCCAAATGCATTTATCAATTGCAATGAATGTACCACACTAATGAAGGAGGTTGTTAATGTGGGAAAATGAGGGAGGTGTGGGGAGTGGGGCATATGGGAATCCCTATATTTTTTATGTAACATTTATGTAATCTAAGTATCTTTAAAAAAAAAAAAAAAATATATATATATATTTAAAATGTATACCCTGCTGATGTGGGGTGCAATATTCTGTAGTCTGTTAGGTCTAGTCTATTTATCATAATACTCAAGTTGTTCACGTCCTTATTGCTCTTCTGTCTAAATGTTCTATCTACTGAGGAGAGTTTTGTAATGAAGTCTTTACTATTGTAGAGGTGTCTATTTCTCCCTTCAGGTTTGCCAGTGTTTGCCTCATGTATCTTGGGGGAACTGTAGATAGGTACATAAATATTTTTGAATTTTATTTTTTCTTTTATTAACATGTAGTGTCCTTTGTCTTTTATAACAGCTTTTGACATAAAGTCTATTTTGTCTGATATTAGTAGAGCTACGGCCAGCTCTTTTTTGGTTATTATTTGCATGGAATATTATTTTCCAAATTTTCACTTTCAACCTACTATGTCTGGGTCTAAAATGACTCTCTTGTAAACAACATATAATTGAAATCATGCTTTTTAAAATTCATTCTGCAAATCCACATCTTTTCTTTTGACTAGGGAGTTTAATCCATTAATGTTCAGTGTTCTTACTATAAAGGCAGTATGTACTTTAGCCATCTTGTCCTTTGGTTTTTATATGTCATATCTTTTTTTTGTCTCTCTTTTCCTTTATTGCAACCTCATTTTTTGTATACTTGATCTTTTATGATGAATCTGACTGATCCCTTCATTTCTGTTTCTGTATATATTTTAAATATTTCCCTTGTGGTTACACTGGAGTTTATATTACAGTATATATATATATATATATCCTACTAATTTGAAAAGATATCAACTTAGCTTCATTAGCCTATACATTCTCTGCTCCATATCCCTCCATTTCCCCTCTTTATGTTGTTTTTGTCCCACTTTTCCACTTTATATTTTGTATGTCCATTATCAGCAACTATACCTTTCTTGTGTTCAATTGTTGTCTTATTCTTATAGGAATTTAAGAGTAGAGTTGTATATTGAGGCTACAGTACTATTAGGGTTTGCATTTACCCTTTTACTTACCTTTACTCATAATCTTCATTTCTTCACACTACTCCAAGCCACTTTCGCCTGTCTTTTCCTTTCAACCTGCAGAACTCCCTTTAGCAATTCTTGTAGGGCAGGTCTCTTGTTGATGAACTCTCTCAGTTTCTGTTTATCTGTGAATATTTTAAACTCACCTTCATTTTGAGGGACAGTTTTGCCAAATAAAGAATTACTGGCTGGTAGTTTTTCTTTCAGTACCTTAAATATATCATACCACTGCCTTCTTGTCTCCTTGGCTTCTGATGAGAAATCAGCCCTTAGTCTTATTGAGGATCCCTTGTGTGTGATGAATTACTTTTCTCTTGCTGCTTTCAGAATTCTATCTTTCTTTGGCATTTGGCATTCTGATTAATACATGTCTCAGAGTATGTCTATTAGGATTTATTCTGTTTGGAGTACATTGCACTTCTTGAACATGTATATTTATGTTTTTCATAAGAGTTGGGAAATTTTTGGCCATTCTTTCCTCAAATATTCTTTCTGCCTCCTTTCCTTTCTCTTTTCCTTCTGGGACATACATGATGCATATGTTTGTGTGCTTCATGCTGTCAGTCAGATCTCTGAAATACCACTTAATTTTTTAAGTTATTTTCTTTATCTGTTCTTCTGGGTGTATGATTTCAATTATCCTGTCTTCCAGGATGCTGATTCTTTTTTCTGCCTGTATAAATCTGCTGCTGTATGCCTCTAGTGTATTTTTATCTCTATTATTATTCATTTCATCCTCATAATCTCTATTACCTTTTTTATAATTTCAAATTCTTCTTTATGCTCACACATTGTCTTCTTAATATACTTTATCTCTTTATGCATATGTTCTTCATCTTCTTGAATTCATTTAGGAGACTTGCTTGAACTTCTTTGATTAGTTGTTCCAAATTCTGTGTCTCCTCTGAAGTTTTAATTTGTTCCCCTGATTGAGCCATATCTTCCTGTTTCTTAGTATAGCTTGTAATTTTTTGCTGAAGTATAGGTATCTGATTATCTTGATGAGTTTATTCTTAAGGTCAGTTTCTCCCTCTTGTCTAGGGTTTTATTGTTGATTGGCTTTGTGATAGGCTCTTCTTTGATGCTAGGTCTGACTTATTCTAGACCTTTAGAATAGCCCATTTAACTTACCCAATTTTCTCAGCTCATTCTCATCTGATTCTTGCTCTGGACATACGGTATAATTTTTAAGATTATACTTTTTGTGTAATTGTTTTACCTCCTGGACAAAATTTCCTTTCCTTTGTTCTTTCTCCTGTAATCTTGAACTGTTCCATTTGTGTTTGTGCAGAACTTTCTCCCCAGCACAAAGATTTGTTTAAATTCACTCCCTCACTCAGTGCTCCATTTTCCTTACTCTTCTCAGTTCTGGTACACCTCCCCCCTCTTTTATAATAGTTCAGTTTAACATCCCTCATTTTTTCCCTTCCCTGTTAGGGTATCCTGTTCTGGGGAGCCAGGTGGGGTCAATCCAGAAAAGTGGTCACACCAGAAAAGTCTGCTTTGCATTTAGTTGGTCCATTCAACAGATGAGTGATTACAGTATTTTCCAGCTGTGGTTTTACCATGGTCTCTCTCTTTTTTTCCTCTGGGGGCCCTTTTGTATGTAGCACTCCTCAAAATCCTTTGTTCCTCCTGGCTTTCTGTGGATTTGGATCCCTGTGACTGGATATGTGTGTAGCTGCTGTCCCTGATGGGATGTGGGAGGGATCCAAACTGCTGCCTCTGGGCAAATCCCCAAGCTATGTGGGATCAAGTGAGGGAGAGATAGTGGACTGGCAGGTCAGGAGTGGAAGTTTCCTACCTGATATTTTTCTCTTTTTTCTCCAGGCTCTACCATCCTCCAGAATTCTAAGCAAATATGAATTGTCCTTTTATTCTCTGAATCTTTGGGGAAGTTTTTTCAGGGGCTGTCTTACATGGCCATGTTTCTATGACATCACTCCTCAATGGCTTACTGCTTTGGTTTTAGTGAACTGGTGAGGCTGCTCTGCAAATCTCACAGCAAGGCTTCCTGAGGCCTTTTTGATGAGGTCAAGAAAGCCTATACAGCCAGTGAACTGTTGAAATGAGAAGTTACTGTGTTAATAAAACACTTCATCTCTTGCATTTCATCATGTCAGTACAATGTGTAAATCTGTCATATTATATCACAACATTAAACTAGGAATGTTCAGTCTCTGGCCATTAAGTTCATCGGCAAATCATTCTGAAGGACTGGATCCAGTGAGCATGTTCAGCAAAGTTTCTCCAGACTTCAAAGACCAAGGTGATAATTTCCTGAGCAATCAAAAATGCAAGAGACCCTGAAGACACCCTATAACCATCTTAAAATTTTCAGATCAAAGAGAGGTTCTCAAACAATAGAAGCCATTCTTAGCAATCTTCCTCTGCTTTTCTAAGGACCAGGTTATCTGATCAAATTCCTCTAGAATAGATAAGCTTCCATAAAATGAGTGATAAATGGCATCCATTTAGCAAGTGGGAGGAAAAAGAACAGTTTTACAGATGGAGTCAAAGAAAAAAGTTCCATTTTTAAGACACTAAGTAGGGGTTGATTATTAAACCAGTTAGGGATTTAGAGACAAGAAGATGAGAATTCTATTTATTGGCTGTGTCTTCTACATATTTTAATGGAAGGGTGAAGTTTTTTTAAAAAAGAAATGTTACAAGAAGGTAAAGGATGGAAACTACAATTGGTAAAGGAAAGGGAAATGAAAATGTCATCCTGGTTTTGGGTCCATTATTGTTGATTAAATAATTTTTTTTTAATTTATTTATTTTTTATTGTGGGTAAAAATCAAAATTTTCACAATACACACCACTATTTGTAAAATGATATATAAATATATATACATATATGTGCATTTGCTTACAAAAATGTTATATATATATATATTTTTTTAAGAGGTGCTTAGATTACCGAAAATATTACATGGAACCCCCTGGGATTCCCATGTTGCCCACCTCCCACACCTCCCACCACATCCCACACAAACATCTCCCACAAGTGTGGCCCACCACCCTCAATGGACTTACACATCCTGGGGCCTTGCCACCAACCATAGACCACAGTTCACATCGTAGACCACACTCTCTCCCACACAGTTCTGAGTGGTGTGTGCTGATTTAAAATGGCCTACATCCGTTGCCACAACGGTACTCAGGACAACCTCCAAATCCCAAAGAAGTGCCTGTATTTCAACTACTCGTCCCCTCCCTGCCCCAAAAGTGTCAAGTGGCCACTGGCTCCACCTCATTGTTATAATTTCTTCCATTGCTAGAATCACCATATGTGTACAACAGAATACCATCAAGTCCACTCTAGTCCATAGTTCTTCCCCCAAACCTGAGGGCCTGGGATGGTGATGTCCACTCTACCTCCAAGTGAGAGAGGGATTAAATAATTTTTAATGTCTCTTCCAGATCTGAAATTATGTGATACTATGGTAGGTTTTGCAAATCTTTTTCTTGACTACATGAATGAGGACCATGTAGATTTATTTTGGTAAAAATATCTGGAGGAAAAAGTAAACGGGTGTGTTGTGTTTTGCAGTACTAGAACTTTCCATTGCAGTTGGCTTTGTGCTCATTCCTCAATACTTGAACTTTCCACTGCAGTTAGTTTTGTGCTCATTCCTCAATGTCGTCTTAACACAGATATCAACCCTTATTGCCTATGGGGTCTCTTTCATGGGTTTTTGCCACTGTTCCAACATGTGTGGTAACAGCAAATGTGAAATTAGGATACTGCCTTTTGTGGACTTAGCAATACTGTGCGGCATGTTCTGAAACTGCCTTTAACGATTCCCTCCCAACAGTCCTTTTCAGCTACTCCTTCTCACTCCTGTATCTTCAGTCTTTCTCTCTTGTCAGCTACTCAAATCTCACCCATCTTTAAAAGCAAGCAAGCAAGGAGCCCTTTCCTGAACCTTGATCCAGCAAGCTACTCCTCTTTTTTTTTGCTATTTTTTCAGGCTTCTCAAAAGCATGTTCTTATATCCCACACTGTTTGCTTTCCAGCCCTGCTACTCCCTGATGTTTCTCTGAAAGATCAGTGGTGATCCCTGGAAAAATCCTTTGCTCTCATTCCACTCCACATTTGCATGTATTCTGAGGCTGTTAACCATGCCCTGTTTGAAACTCTTCTCTTTTGGGATCTAGAACATTGTCCTTTCCTGTTCTCTTTCCTAGGGTTCCTTCTTGAATTTTGTCTGCTTAGAACCATGTTTTATGGAGACCTTTGTTTGGCCTTTTTCTTTTCTTGATCTATATCATACACATGGGGTCCCTGCCATTGAAAATCTTATCTTCTGGTGCTGTGTAGAGGGGGTGGGCTGATGTATAGACATAATTACACTTGTTGGTTCAATTGAGTCTCTGAAAACTAGAAAAGGCCTTTCTGAGAGGGTAGACATTTAAACCAATTATGAGTAGGGGCCAGCAATGGTAAGAGGAGCGTGGTGGTGTGGAGGGCATGAAGTGTGGCGAGGAGGCAGGTATAAGGAACAGCATGTGCACAGATGTCATATTCAGAACTTACAGTGCTTCATTGAATCCCTACAGGATAAAGAGGGATATTCAGGCTCTTTGGCCTGGCGTTCAGGGCCCTTGCAAACTTTTTCATTGATATCTCCCTCAGTGTCCTCTGAATATCATGTGTTCTCTCCTTCATTGGTAACGAGGCCACCCTTCCCATCTCCAGCTGTATCCTTCCAGCCCTTCAAGACCCAGTTTAAGTCATTCTCTTCCATGAAGTTGTTCCAACTCATTTCTGCCCACAAAGATCACCTTCTCAGAATTCACAGCACTTATTCATGTACACCCTTGTGTTTCAGTGTATATTGATACTTAATTCAATATTACCACTTATCATAAACATCTCAAGGGCAGGCACTCTATTATGTACATCTTTGTATTCCACAGAGCCTGGAGCAGTGCTGGGCCCACACTAGACATCCACTAATAATCGTCAGCTTTCCTTTTGGTCTGGTGCTCACAGGACCTTCCAGCTATTGGGGGAGCTCTCTTCCAGAACCCCAGACTGCACCCTTGCCCTGACTAGGTCTCTCACAAAAAAGTCCTGCTCACTCAGATGAAAAAGCACTCCAAAGAGCAAGTTTTTCTAATGGATAAGCCTATAATTATATTTTATATATTATATTATATACTTTATAGAGCAAAACCAAAGTATTTTAATGTAGGAAGTTGAGAATGTGGGATCTATCTTCAAAGCAGCAGTGGAGACATTCACTTCTCCCTGCTTTTTCCTCTTTCCCTTCCTTCTTCTCTCCCTTTCTATCTCCCAGTTTCCCTTCCTTCCTGAACCCTTTCTTCAAGACTCTTTCAAAGGAAGAGGTAGAGAAACATAGTAGATAAAAATGCTTTTAACATTACTACTTCAAATGACAAGGAAAGGATATATAATATACTATTTGTGACATTCAAGTATTTTCATGAAATTAAGAGAAATTTGAGATGGTTGAGTAAGAGGCAGAAACTAAGAAAGTTCTATTAGAACAAAGTCAAAAACAATTTTACACGAAATGATCGAAGGACTACTCTCCTTTCTATTTGCCTAGGGTTCTGGGACATGAAAAAGAAAGGTGAAAACAAATAAGAACAGAAATATTGTAATGACAGATTCAGATCTAAACAATATTTTTTATAAAAAGATTAGGCAGAGAGGGAATTTCAGATTAACAAAGATCAAAAGGATAGATGTCTTAAAGAAAAGCTGGCGTGAGGAATGAGGGAAGTCAGGCATGCAGTAATATTTCACCTAAAGACATATTAGAAAGTGTTTAGATGTGGAAGGAGGAGAATGTTCTCTTGGTGCCGAAGGACAGTGGAAGAGTAGTAGGGAAAATTAAAATAATCGGAGAATTTTTCTCACTTTCTCAGAAAGTGAACTGATGAATATACAGGAGAAGACTTAGAGATGAGCTGGAAGGTATTATAAGGAGAAATTAATTTAATGAAGAAGAAGATTAATGTAAAAGTCCCAAGAAAAAAGAGAATTATAAAAATAAAATTTTCTAAAGCATTTATTGACTTTTGGAGAAAGAATAAAATAACAAAGTCAATAACTAAAGGAATGTGGCAAGAGAGTTTTGGGAATTGGAGATCATAGTGATACTGAATATAGACAAATAGATATGAAGAATATTTTTCAAAAGTAGCAATTGGAAGAATGGCATAGCATATAGGAAATTTAGATCCTGAGGAAAAAAAAAATCACATTGTAAAATACTCAAAGGTGTAGGTGATTAAGTTCTCTAAAAGTCCAGATTCAGGGAAACCACTTGATGAAACAACATAATGATTCAATATAACACAAAGATTTAATTTGCCATCAAAGGCCAAATGCTTTCAATGGCTGTAGTCTGGCAAACCTTCCAGGTTCTTTCAAAAACTTGTGTTTCTACTTATCTTATAAGGAGAAATTTAAGACTTTGAAATAAGCAGAAATGATTACTATAATAGATATCCTCTCAATGAAATGCTTGAGTCTCTGGAGAGCATCTGATTTTATAGGGATATGCAACTTTGTCTTTGACTAAGCTATTTTAGAATCCTATAAATTGTAGAAACTAAGAGTGATACAAATAATTCTAGTCATTTTTAACAATTCTTGTTTTGTTAATAACAGATATGTAAATAACTAGTGACTGGCAGAGAGACAACCCTCCCCGCAGCTCCATGGTAAAAGTAGTTTGCATACACTGTAAATTAATTTCCACATTCCTTTACTCCATATAAATCTGCAGGCCTTTGATTTCCCCTTCCAACTTGTTGAAACATCTTTCCCAGTTACCTCATTTAGTTAAGGAATTAAAGAAAATCTTTGACATGTGTTCACTTTATATTTGTACAAGAGCTTTGATTTTATCTTTTTTATGAAAATTATCCTTTCACAGTTTTGGAGGTCCCACCAGGATATCCAACGGATTCATTGTACAGAGCTAGGTAATCTTCATCATCAGAAACGGTGTACCACACAGGCTTTGTTCTCCCAGGAATGTTTTTCTTGGCTCACTGTGATTAATCTGAATTGGCAATAGAGCTTTGCTATATCTTTGTTTTTAAATTTAAATTTTTTTTTAAATTTATTTTATTTTTTTATTTTACCAGGAGGCCCCGGGGATCGAACCCAGGTCCCTCCATATGACAGACGGATGCCCAACCATTTGAGCCACATCTGCCCCCTAAATTTTAATTTTTGTCTGCACTAATTTGTCTTTGTTTTTGTTATCTGTTATAGCCAATAAATTATTCTCCATTGGTGGCATCAATGATTGGGAATTTGGCTTATGATCTGACCATTTGTGCTCTCTGAAAATGGATTTATGGGTTATTGAGAGCTATTCTCTACTGAATGAGATGATAAAGAATCTGGTTTCTTAGTCTTTTTTGTTTGTCTATTTTGAGCTCATGCCTCAAGGAAGAAGAATAGCTATTTAATATCTGGGCCAGTGAACGGTTGTGTTTCTATGTTTACTTTTTTCCTTTTTTTAGGTACTGGGGCCAGGGATTGAACCTCATATGCGGGAAGTCAACATTCAACCACTGAGCCACACTGGCTCCCCTGAATTGGGTTTTTTGGTTTGTTTGTTTGCTTGTTTATTTTTTTGTTTTTAGGAGGCACCAGGGATGGGGGAACAGCAGACCAGAACACTGCTTCACAACTCCCAGGAGAGTGAGGGACAAAGAGACAAAGAAGCCGAAACAACAAGCTGTGAGTTATTAAACCCCCAGCTGCCGGAAAGGGCTCCCCTACCCCATCCACGAGATATTAAGTGAGGGTAAAACTCCTGGCAAATTATATATAACTGAGAGGAGAGCAGATATCTTCCTCCCTGCCAGCTCCTTTGGATATATATAGAATGGGAAGGTACTCTGAGTTATTTAGGAGGGTACTGGAAAGATGAAGCCGAAGGAAAATTGTAAGATTCTTGCTCCAGGAGCTGGCATATACACCCCACCCTCAGGATAAAGAGTCTAGGTGGAGCCACTGGCTCCCTGCTCTGGAAGGAATGTGACAGCAGATTCCCTGGGAGAAAGAGAGGTCTGGGAGGGTAGAGGAGAGCAGTTTCTTTGAGGTGAGTTTAGCCAGCCAAGCACCCCTTGGATATAGGAAGGGACCCCGACTTGACAAGGATGGGGGGAGGGAATCTCCTCAGGCAGGCTGTCACACCCAGCTACCTAGGTAAAGAGAGGAATTACATCAAAGAGGAGGCAAAGACAGACAGGCGACTGATCAGCAGGACTCTGGTGGACTGCCGGGAATCTAACCTGCCTGAGGGAAATGGGGGCACATAGCCTTCTGAAAGGATAACTAACATAAGGAGACAGGTTAGCTCAGTGGAAGAATTCCTGCCTAGCATATATGAGGTCCCTGGTTTGATTCCCAGCTCTTCTTTGAGAAGTGATCCACTGGGTTATCAGGCATCCAGCTGAAACTCTATGACAGGGAACATATAGACATTCTCTTTGTATTAGCTTTTCTTGGATTTCTCTCTCTCTCTCTCTTTTTTTTAAAGGTTCCTTTTTTTATTTTCCTTATTTTACTCACTAAAACCTGGTTCAAAACCTACAGAGGGCAGGGTGCAGGGTGATTGATTGATGAATTCCAGTAGCCCAAGAAGAACCTTAGAAGTCTAAGAGAAAAGGCTATTTCCATGTTTATTTCTGGGTTTTTTTTATCTTTTTTTTTCTTTTTTCTCCTTTTTTAAAAAGAGTTGCTGTTGTCATGTTTCCTGTTTGTTTTGTTTCCCCTTCCTTTGTTTCGCTGCTTTTTCTTCTTTTGTTTTACTGATTCTCTCTACCTATGCTACTTCTTTTCTCTCCTTCATCTTTATATTTTCTGTTGTTGTTCTTTCATTCCACCTCTTTTTATTTGGCCTTCAATTTTTCTTGTTTCTATTTCTCTCTCTCTCCTTTTTTCTCTGTTTTCTTTCTTTTTTATTTATTCTATCTCTCTTTTCTTTTTTCCTTTCCCTTGTTCTCATCATCCCAGCCTTTTAATTCATTTTATATATTTTTCTCTATTCTATTTCTTGTTTCATTATTTCTATCCCACTTTTCTAATCTTATTCCTCTGTACTTCTTACTCATCTGTTTTTTTGTTGTTGTTTTTCTTTCTCATCTTAATTATTAAATTTCCTCAGTCTTGTATGGCTCCTCTCCTACGTTTTACTATTATTATTACTATTAATCTTTTTCTCATCCTATCTCTTTCCTTTTCTCTGGCCCTAATTTTTTTTCCAAGGGAACATAGACAACAGCAAGGAAATAAAATAAAATAATTGAAGTGTCAAAGTGAAACCTTACCACACTCAAAAACAACAAAATAAAACCATAGAGTAGAGATAGAGCTAATCAACTGAAGAAACACATCAAGATAAACAGATGCCTAGATACCAACAAAATATTATAAGCCTATACTAAGAAACAGGAAGACATAGCCTAGTCCAACAAACAAACAAAAACCAAGAGGACATGCAGAATAGGGAACAACTAATCAGAGATGTCCAAATAAATATCATGAATCAACTTAATGAAGTGAAGGAAGAGATTAAGGATATTAAGAAAACACTGGGAGAGCATACTGAAGAAATTATAAACATACATAAAAAGATAACGGATATGATGGTGATGAATGGCACATCCAAGAAATCAAAAATACACTGGAAGCACATAACAACAAATTTTAACAGGCAGAGGAAAGAATCAGTGATGTGGAAGACAGTACATCTGAAATCAAACAGGTGATAGAACAGATAGAAAAAATCCATCAGGGACTTAAGGATTTGAATGACAACACAAAATGCACAAACCTACGCATTATAGTCATCCCAAAGGGAGAAGAGAAGGGAAAGGGGACAAAAGGAGTGTTGGAGGAAATAATGGCTGATAACTCCCCAACCCTATTGAGGGAGATGGACATACATGTCCAGGAAGCGCAGCGCACCCGTAAACAGTATAAATCCTAACAGGCCTACTCCAAGACATATACTTGTGTCAAATTTCTAATGCTCAAGACAAAGAGAGGATACTGAAAGCAGCAAGAGAAAAGAGAACCATCACATACAAGAGAAGCTCGATAAGATTAAGTGCTGATTTCTCATTTGAAACCATGGAGGCAAGAAGGCAGTGGTATGACATAGTTAAGGTGCTAAAAGAAAAAAACTTCCAGCCAAGAATTCTCTAGCCAGCAAAGCTGGCATTCAAAAATGAGGGAGATTTCAAAATATTCACAGATAAACAGAAATTAAGAGGGTATATGTCAATAAGAAACCTGCACTTCAAGAAATACTAAAGGGAGTTCTGCAAGTTGAAAGGAAAAAATGAGAGAGAGTTGGAGAAGAGTGTAAGAACAACTAAAAAAGATAAAAAGAGAAATAAAAACAACATATGGCATACATAAACCCAAAGAAAATATGGCTAATGTAAGTAATTCCTAGACAGTGATAACATTGAATGTTAATGGATTAAATTCACCAGTCAAGATACACAGACTGGCAGAATGGATAAGGAAATATGACCCATCTATATGCTGTCTACAAGAAACCCGCCTTAGACCCAGGGATGCAAGGAGGCTGAAAGTGAATGGTTGGAAAACAATTTTACAAGCAAACAATAACCAAAAAAAGGTGGGAGTAGCTATACTAATATTGAACAAAATAGACTTTAAATGCAAAACTATTATAAGAGCAAAGATGGACACTACATATTAATAAAAGGGGTAATCTATCAAAAAGAAAGAATTATCATAAACATTTATGCTCCTAACCAGGGCGCATCAAAATACATGAGTCAAATACTGGAAAAAGTGGAGAAATAGATACCTCTACAATTATAGTGGGGGACTTTAATACACCATTATCACCATTAGGAGGGACCAGGGATTGAACCCAGGACCTCCCATGTGGGAAGCAGGCACCCAACTGCTTGAGCCACATTCACTCCCCTCTGTGTTTACTCTTGATCTGTGACTAAAATGGTGAAATTGAAGCTATACACTCTCTGTGGGTCTATGAGGCAATACCTCTGTAATCCAGAAATGACTTTATTTCTCATTGAATGAGTATGTAATATTTTCCTATCTCTGGAAAGTACTAACAAATGATGTTCCAAAGACTCATACTAAATGAGCTCTCTTCCAATTGGTTTATAGAAATAAATTAGTGTATATTGAAAACCCCTAAAATTCCAAGATGTAGTCATGGGCCAAGAGGTTAAAGCGATGGACTAAAATTCCAAGAAAATAGGAGACTTGAACCTCTAATACTTTAAATGTCCTAGAATTTTTTAAAAGTATTCTTGCAGATAGTATCTCAGAAATGTTCTAAGAATCCTAGTACACATAATTAAAGTAGAACTTTGGCAAACAAGACTAGTTTAATAATTTTGGTTTAATTAAAAAAAAAATCTCTGATATATCAATGTTAAGTATAATATAAGCATACTTTTTTGTTCTATTTGGGTGTGCTTTTCCTAAATTTATTCAGGTTTGCTGGTCAGTTATGAAAAATGCAAATCTGTATACAACTAAATTGAATCATTATACTACCAAACATTTTATTTTAATAGGAATCATGTTTTCTAGTATGTCGGCTTAAAGATAATTTCCAAGAATTTTAGGGAACTTAGCCCAATAATAAAAAGAAAAATAACCCAAATTAAAAATGGGCAAATGGCCTAAATAGACATTTCTCCAAAGAAGAAATACAAATGGCCAATAAGCAATGCAAAGATGCTCACCTTCATTAGTCATTCAGGAAATGCAACCCCAAATCAGAATGAGATGCCACTTCATATCCACTAGGATGGCTGTAATCAAAAAGACAAATAATAATGAGTATTGATGAGGATATGGAAAAACTGGAATCCTCGTGTATTGCTGGTGTGAATGTAAAATAATGCAGCTGCTGTGGAAAACAGTTTTGTAGTTCCTCAAGCAAACAATGCCTTTATCATTGCTATCTTCAAGTGAATCAGTAAGCAAGCATTTTAAATATGTCTCAATTTTAATTTTACTGTATTGGAAATCAGCTATATTGGTATATAGCTGTATCAATAGCTATAACCCACAAAAACAAACTCTTTGGGGTCCTCAATAAGTTTTAAGAGTGTAAAGGAGTCTGGAAAACTCAAAGCAAAAAACTACTCAAAAAGATAAATATAGAATTACCATGTGATCCTGAAATTACACTCCTAGGCATATACCTAAGAGAAGTCAAAACATATTCATATAGGGAAGCGGATGTGACTCAAGTGATTGGGCTCCCATCTCCCATATGGGAGGTCCTGGGTTCAATTCCCGGGGCCTCCTGGTGAAGGCAAAAGCAGGCCCACACAGAGAGCTGACACAACAAGATGACAAAAAAAAAAAAAAAAGAGAGAGAGACATAGAGGAAAAAGACAATGAGAGATACAACAAACCAGGGAGCTGAGGTGGCTCAAGCAATTGAGTGCCTCTCTCCCATGTCAGAAGCTCCCAGCCTAGTGCCTCCTAAAGAGAAGACAAGCAGACATAGAGGAACGCACAGCAAATGGGCACAGAAAGCAGACAGTGAGTGTAAGCGGCAAGGGGAGGGGAATAAATAAAAAAATAATAAAAATCTTTTAAAAAAAAACATATTCATACAAAAACTTGTACATAAATGTTCATAGCAGCATTATTCATAATAGCTGGAAAGTGGAAACAACCCAAGTGTCAATCAAGTAATGAATAAACAAAATGTGGTATATGCATACATTGTTTGCTAATAACATTTATGAAATTAATTTTAATGGTCTTGCAAGATCTGCCCTAAAGTAAAATATCAGTTTGTACCTGAATAGTAAAGAGCATAATGAAGGGCAAAACTTAGAATGTAAATTTTATTTGCCTTGGTTTGTAATTCCTGAGAGTGAAAAGCTACGAAGTGTGCTAGCAGCTTAGCAAAGTTCGCTCAATGTTGATAGACTTATTTCCTTAGTTCACTGTTTATTGCCTTTGCTTACAATATAAAGGGCTACTCTTTCTACCTACATAACAAAGATTCTGTGTCTTATCAGAATACATTTCTGTGCTTTATGTTGACTTTATTACATCCTGGATTATTTAAGTAAACAAAGAAAAAGAAGAAAGAATTCTCACTCATGAAAGAACATTCTTTACAATTATGTTACTATTTATATTTATTTTTCAATATGCTTTTTGTCACTTCAATTAAATAGGTAACAAGTACTGTTTCTCAGGTACCCATAAGACACTTAATCAAGTGTCCAAATCACCTTTGATAATGTTTTTATTTTTGTTTTCCCAAAATCAGATCTTCAATATGGAAAAAAACAAAAACAAAAAACCTTTCAGAATATCTTTTGCACCTAAAACCGTCTTTGTGATTTCCTAGTGGGCCCTTGGAAAATCACAAAGACTTGTTCTTTCATTTTCAAAATACTAGAAATAATTAGGGTCTTAAAAAATCTATATTCCCATCAATGTTTTGCATGAAAAGAGTTGTCAAACCAAAAGATGCTTATGCTCCCTAGGTAAAATTTGTATAAATAAAATGTTTATAAAAATATTTCAGAATTTGCATCCTGTATGGGGAAATTCCTAGAGATTTGTCAATCCTTTGCTGTCCACGATATGCTTCTCATTATCAGAATCTTGGTGCTGCTTTGCATGATGATATTAGACATCCGCAGTAAAGTGTATCAGACATAAATTTCAATTATTTAAAACGCTTCTTCTTTAATGTGATTTAGTGTTTTCTAGGCCAGTGACTCTCAATTGGGGATACTCATCAGACATATGCATGAAGTAATATGAAAATATAGCTATCTAGATTCTACTCCAGACTTCTTAAGTCTTTCTACTTGATGTTCTCGGAATACTCTTAGGATATGCTTACTATATTCTTGGTATGTGTTATTAATGAGATTATTGTGTTATATATCAATATTTTTTCCTCTGTCAAAACATATGTTCATCTAATTTTATTAACCAGATGTAACATTCACTGACTTCTTTGATTACATGGTCCTTCAAGACACTTTACCTAGGTTTTTTTGGAACAGCTTTCTCATCTTGTTTTGCATGCCACAGATACAACCAAGTTTTCTTGTCAGTTGCATTATTCTTGTTACAAACTCTCATTAGAACTTTTGCATTTGAAAATTATCAGTAATAAATTAACCACAACTATTTGAAGTCTCATTCAACTACAAATAACTTTTGTTTTACTCTGATGATTGACTGAAGGCTCTGCAATCAGCTCCATCCCAGAATCTGTCTCTTCAACAAGGTAGGGCCATCTCAGAGCCCCACTGAAAAGGACCATATCAGGTACTTCAAACTATTGATACTTCAACACTTGGGTACAGACTTGTGATGGCATTGCTTAGACAACTTTCAGATTTCCAGTTTCAGGATTTCTATTACTCTTTTAATTCAAGAAACAGACAGCTTCATGAGATTCCCAACCCAGGATCCAACAGAACAAGAGTTCATCATGGGAAGCAGATGTGGCTCAGGCGATTGAGTTCCCGTTTACCACATGGGAGGTCCCAGGTTCAGTTCCCATTGCGAGCTGACGCAATGGGCTGGTGCAGCGAGCTGACGCATCAAGACACAAGGAGGAAAACATAATGAGAGACACAACAAAGCAGGGAGCGGAGATGGCTCAAGCGGTTAGGTGCTTCCCTCCCACATGGGACATCCCAGGTTCGGTTGCCATGTCTCCTAAAAAGAAAGATGAGAATACAACAAACACACAACAAACAGACACTGTGAGGACAAACAACCAGGTGGGGGGGAATAAATAAATAAAATAAATCTTTAAAAAAAAAGAGTTAATCATTCTGGACTAAACACTGATGAGAGAACTATTGTTGTAGTCACATGTTTGGATGTTTGATACTTTAATGCTCTATTTTTTAGATATTTAAGGAAGCCTTTTCTCTTTCTTTCTAAGAACAATTTAGTAAAATCTGCTTTTGTAAACTGAAATGAAACACTTAAAAATGATATTTGATTTTCACTGATAACCCTCCTACCTGCTTTCAGTAACTCAATAAGAGTCTCCTTACTTTTCATGACAATATAGTCATTTTGCATAGGTTCAATAATGATCTGTCCTCCTTTCACCAGGAAATATTTGGAAAAAAAGGTATGCAGCCAGTCATGCCTTGAACATAATTTCTGAGAATGATGTTCATTTAATCAAGTATGAAAGCCACTTTTAAGGAACTAAGATGTACTTTATAGAGCCGATGCTTTTAAAGCCCTCCCAGGAAAAGTGCCTTTCCCTGGCTCACAAGATCTGAGCCTTCCAGGGGGTAAAGAAAGTCACCTCTGGCAGGTGGAGGAAACTTGGCATATTTGGCATATTTTAGGGACCTAGAAAAGGTCCCTACATTCACCCAAATGTATAGGTAATCTGGATGAAATCTGGTGGAGAGAATTTCTTGGGCTTGACATCTTAGTGAGATGACAGTGGATTTTAAAAGTCCAATCTGAGCTTTCTTATGAAAACGTCCAGCAAAGCAGACTTAAAGAAGGCCTTAATGGTAAATTTGCACTCTTGCTGCACCTATGTAAATAATCAAGCCCAACCTAATGAGACCAGCCTTATTCTGTGATCAAGAAAGTTTGAGATTTTTTTTTCCAAAAGGGATTAGAGGACTGTTAAGAGAAATTTTAAATTTTGATAAGTAAATAAGCAAAATCAATAACTAGCTATCTTTTCAATGAACTGCTGGAACGATAGAGATTATCTTATCCTATACAGATATTCACTTTCATCTTTGACTAGGCCATTTTATAACTCTGGAAATTATAGATAACTGATAGCAATGTGAATAATTCTTCATTGCTCATCTGAGAAACTGAGACATGCACACAGCTTCTATCTGATGTAAGGACAACCCTTCCCCCTGTGGAAAAAAAGGCAATTTGCCTCCATTTGTAAATTAATTTCAATATTCCTTCATTCCATATAAATTTGTGATTCTTTGATTTCTCTTTTGACTCATTTGTGACATTGTTTCTAGTTCCCCCATTTAATTGATGAGCCAAATAAAAATTTGGTACATGTTCATTTTATATGAAGGTCATGATTTTCCCTTGTTTTGAAAATTATACTTTAACAATATATAGAGCAGGCTGAGGAATTTTGCCCTGGGTACAATTTAAAAAGTCATCCACAATGGCAGAAAACAGTGAGTTTGCTTCTTGTTCCACCTTCAAATCAGAACATGACCTGTCTTCTCCCAAGCTCCTGACCTAGCCACCCTCATTGTCTTGTCCTATGTGCTCTTTTCCTATCCCTGCCCCAAAGTTTCCCATGGTAAGTGGCTTTCTTATTACTTTTCTCCCTTGTTCGGGGACTCCCTTCTTTGCCTGTTTCTAATCTCTTCTGTTCCCCAAGGATTAGTTTTTTTTTTTTTTTTTCACTACTCCTTCTCTCTGATCGGGGATCTCTCTCACTCTGTTTCCTATTTTCAGGTTTTCCCTTTCCAGTCACCACCCCCAATTCCTAACCTTTGATCCCCTCTACTGAATTCTTAATTTTCATATCTGTTTAGGAGACACCTATCCAATATCCTTCATAATTTTGTGTACATTCCCTTCAGTGAAGACTCCTAATTTCATCATAAGAAAACTCTTGTTTGTCCAGAGCATTTTTAGCTCCATTTTACCTGTGTGCTAGAGTAGAAAACTTGCTTGCAAAATTTTATTGAATTGTTTCTGAGCCGTTCTGCAGACATGGGATTCCAAAACTGAAAATCAATACAGTTCTCCTCTAAGTGCTTAAGTGCTTTGCTGAATTAAAGGAAAACATCAAATATCCCACCAGAATTTCAACACAAAAAGTGAACAGCTGTTGTATAAAGTGTCTCATAGAGCCTCTTGTTAGCGAAGCAAGGCTTACTTTATTGAACTGTATTTGAAACGTGCAACTTGGCATTAAACTCACAGCTGCAAGATTTCTTGGAGGTTAGAAAAAAATGTGGATAGGATTATATCAGCTACATAAAAAATAACCTATCTATGATCTTAATTCTTCTGTCAGAAGTGATGGTAGAAAACGTTTTCAGAACTTCTTGGGAAGCATACTACATCTTATCACTGGGACTGAGTGTGATTTTTCATAGGTTTTCTTGGCAGTTTGTGAATTTTGGCCTACCATTTGAAAATACAAATCTTATTCTTATAAGCATTTTCTTTGCTTGGTTCCAACAGTGGCTGAGAAGAACTAAATATCTACTTAATTTTTGGCATAAGGACCAAGGATTTTGATGTGCCAAATGAGGAAAAACTGATATAATTACACTTGCCTGTGCAACCCTTAAATAATGAGCGCCTACTTTACAATTAGGCTGTACACATAATTTGTCAGTTGCATACTGATTTCTTCCCTGCTCTCCCTTTCCAAACCCTCTCACTTCCCATAATCTTTCTCAACTGAGTTTATACTGAAAATGCTTTCACTGTGCTTGAAATCAAGTGTGATTTTTAATTGTTTAAATCAGTGTGTCCCAAACTTTGCTGCACATCAAAATCACTTGGGGGGCTTTGCTAATTCCTGATACCCAGGTCAAACCCCACAACAATTAGATTAGCACAGCTGGATGGGGGAGCCAGGCATCAGTATTTCTGGAAGATTCTCAGGTGATTCCAAAATTCAGTGAAGTTTGTATATCATTGTTCCAAGTGACTTATCTATATCAACTCATACAATGCTGTGGGGTAGTACCGTTACTATCCTTATTCATGAGACAAATCTTTATCAATCACCTTCAAAATGCCATGACGTACTAGGCACTGGAGATACAGCAATGAACTAGCCAGGATGTTACAGATAACTGGGGCCAGAAAGATTAAGAAATGTCTCAAAGATCTTACTGAATTTGGAAGCCAGCATTTGATTCCAGAAATCTACCTACTTAGCCTCTACACCATACTGCCTTTCACTGCACTTTTACATTTGTCTTGGCATAAGATCCCCCTTCATCCTGACTTCACCACTCTCCACGGAACTGGACGCCGTTGACCACTCCTTTTCTTCTTCACACCTTCTTCTTCTCTGCTGGGTTCAATGACATCATTCTCTCCCAGTTGTCATCTTACCTCTCTGGTGATTCCTTCTCATGATCTTTCTCCATTGTCCAATCTTTGGTAATAGTGTTCTAGAGGTTCTGCCTCAGTTACTTTCCTTTGCACTCCTGGGCATTCTAGCTCAAATGCTACCTCTGCAGAGGACTTCCCAAATTTCCTGAGAGGAGTTCTGGCTCCTCTGCTATTGATTCTTTACTTTTCCTTAAAGCACTTCTCAGGGTCTATAATGGTAAATGTGTAAGTCTGTCCTGCTCACTAGTCTGTAGCACAGGGACCTTTTTTGCATCCTCATCAATTAGCACAGTATGTGTGGCAGCTTACAGGAGTTCGGTAAATATTTCTCAGGAGAATGAGAATCTTAGTTTCTCCCATGGTTTCAACCATTGACTAGATAAGTGGTTCCCAAAGTATATTGTACAGACATCTGGATCTGAATAATTTCAGATGATCATGACAAATATGGAATCCCAGAACCTACCTCAGATCCACTAAACCAGAATCTGTGAGGATAGGGTCCAGAATCTGATTTTTTAAAAATGTTTTCTAGAGACATTACCATCAGCCATTTATCCATCTAAATATTTGGATTCCCCTTTGATCCACCTCCTTCACTTTCCTCATATCTAATTGGTTATCTGGCCCACTCAATTCTAGTCCCTATCACACTTCTTGTTCTCATTGCTGACATTCTTCATTGCAGCTATTGCTCATGTGGATTCCTTCCTTTCAGACTCTTCTCTGGGACCCTCCTATTCTGCCCCTTTCTGCATAACCCAATCTACTTTCAGAGTAATTTTTCTAAAATCCAAAATATGATCACTTCACTCCTTTGCTTAAAATTCTCTAGTAATTCCCCCAAAGAGAAGAGAATGGTAGGGCCAAGAGAGAGAGCATTTCAAGTTTGGAGTAGTCAAGTAAAGTCTTGCTTGCTAAGAATCCAATTAAGATGTAAAAAAAAAAGATCACTGGGTATGGTTTCAGAAGACTGCAGGTGCAGAATCCAGATTGTAGGTTATGTAAAGCCCTGTATTACACACATATTGTGTTGTCCAATGACTGATTTGGCCCAGGCTAGATCTATGGTGATGCTGCCTTGGCTCTTATTGCTTGGAGTTATCAGGCTATCCCAGATTTTTTAAATCTATTCTGTCAGCCTTTGTCTTTTGATTGGGGAATTTAATCCATTCACATTCAATGATATTACTGAAAATGCACTATTTATTTGCTCCATTTTATTCTTTGGTTTTCATAGGTCATCTTGTTTTTGTCTCTCTTTTTACTCTTTGGTTATCCTTTCTGCTTTTCTTTCTTCTATACTCTCCTCCAAGCCTCTCTGTCCTGTCTTTTTCTTTCAGGTTCTAAGGCTTCCTTTAATATTTCCTGCAAAGGTGGATTCCTTTTTGCAAACTCTCTTAGTTTCTGTTTGTTTGTGAAAACTTTATACTCACCTTCATATTTGAAGGACAGTTTTTTGCTGGATAAAGAATTCTCAGCTGGCAGTTTTTCTCTTTCAGTTTCCTAATTGTATCATACCACTGTCTTCTCGCCATCCATATGCTGCTTACAAGAAACTCACCTCAGACCCAGGGATACAAACCGGCTGAAAATAAAAGGTTGGAAAAAGATACTCCACGTGAATAGTAAACAGAAAAGAGCAGGGGTAACTATACTAATATCAGACAAAACAGACTTTAAACGCAAAAAAGTGATAAGAGATACAGGAGGCCATTATATATTAATAAAAGGGACGATCCTCCAGGAAGATATAACAGTCATAAATATCTACGCACCTAACCAGGGTGCCCCAAAATATATGAGACAAACTCTGACAAAACTGAAGGGAGAAAGAGACATTTCTACAATAATCGTTGGAGACTTCAACACCCCTCTCACATCATTAGATAGAACTAGACAGAAGATCAACAAGGAACAGAGAACTTGAATAATATGATAAACAAGTTAGACTTAATGGACATATACAGAACACTGCATCCAAACTCAGTGGGTTATACATTCTTCTCAAGTGCCCATGGATCTTTCTCCAGGATAGACCACATGTTAGGTCACAATTCAGCTCTCAATAAATATAAAAAGATTGAAATTATACAAAGCACCTTCTCAGATTGTAATGGAATGAAACTAGAAATCAATAACAGACAGGAAAAAAGTAAATTTGCAAATGTGTGGAAACTGAACAACACACTCCTAAATAATTGGTGGGACAAAGAAGAAATTGCAAGTGAAGTCAGTAAATATATTGAGACAAATGAAAACGAGAGTACAACGTATCAAAACTTACAGGATACAGCGAAGGCAGTCTTGAGAGGGAAATTTATAGCCCTAAATGCCTATATTAAAAAACATGAAAGAGCTAAACTCAAAGATTTAACTGAACAACTAGAGAAACTAGAAAAAGAACAGCAAACCAATCCCAAAGCAAAAAGAAGGAAGAAATAATAAAGATTAGAGCAGAAATAAATGAAAATGAGAACAGAAAAACAATAGAGAAAATCAACAAAACCAATAGCTGGTTCTTTGAGAAGATCAATAAAATTGACAAACCCCTCACTAGACTAACAAGGAAAAAAAGAGAGAAGATGAAAATAAATACAATCAGAAATGAAAGGGGGGAAGTTACAAATGACCTCACAGAAATAAAAAGAATCTTAAGAGGATATTATGAGAAACTATATGCCAACAAACTAGACAACCTAGATGAAATGGACAAATTTCTAGAAACATACAACCAACCTACACTGACGCTACAAGAAATTCAAGAACTTAACAAACCAATCACAGTTAAGGAGATTGAATCCATCATCAAAAATCTCCCAGCAAAGAAAAGTCCAGGACCAGATGGCTTCACAGGTGAATTCTACCAAGCATTTCAAAAGGAATTAACACTAATCCTGTTTAAACTCTTCCAAAAAATTGAAGAGGAGGGAAAATTACCCAACACATTTTATGAAACCAACATCACCCTAATACCAAAGCCAGATAAAGATTCCACAAGAAAAGAAAATTACAGACCAATCTCTCTAATGAACATAGATGCAAAAATTCTCAACAAAATACTTGCAAATCGAATCCAACAGCATATCAAAAGACTTATACATCACGACCAAGTGGGATTTATTCCTGGCATGCAAGGCTGGTTCAACATAAGAAAATCAATCAATGTAATACACCACATTAACAAATTGAAGGAAAAAAACCACATGATCATCTCAATAGATGCAGAAAAGACATTCGACAAAATCCAACATCCTTTTTTGACAAAAATACTTCAAAAGATAGGAATAAAAGGAAAATTCCTCAATATGATAAATGGCATATACGAAAAACCCACAGCCAACATCATACTCAATGGGGAAAGGTTGAAAGCTTTCCCTCTAAGATCAGGAACAAGACAAGGATGCCCACTGTCACCATTTTTATTCAACATTGTACTAGAAGTTCTAGCTAGGGCAATTAGACAAGACAAAAAAATTAAAGGCGTCCAAATAGGAAAAGAGGAAGTAAAACTCTCCTGTTTGCAGATGACACGCTCCTGTATTTAGAAAATCCTGAAGTATCCACAACAAAGCTATTTGAACTAATAAATGAGTTCAGCAAAGTGGCGGGATACAATATCAACACGCAAAAATCAGTAATGTTTTGTACACTAGTACTGAACAATCTGAGGAGGAAATCAGGAGGAAAATTCCATTTTCAATAGCAACAAAAAGACTCAAATACCTAGGAGTTAATTTAACCAAAGAAGTACAGGACCTATATGCAGAAAACTACAAAATAATGCTAAAAGAAATTTTAAAAGACCTAAACAAATAGAAAGACATTCCGTGTTCATGGATTGGAAGAATAAATATCGTGAAGATGTCAATCTTGCCCAAACTGATTTATAGATTCAATGCAATACCAATCAAAATCCCAACAGCTTACTTTACAGAATTAGAGAAGGCAATTACCAAATTCATCTGGAAGGTAAGTGCACCCAAATAGCCAAAAGCATTCTAAAAAAGAAGAGCAATGTGGGAGGAATTTCACTGCCTGATCTTGAAACATATTACAAAGCTGCAGTGGTCAAAACAGCATGGTATTGGCATAAAGATAGACACATTGATCAGTGGAATAGAATTGAGAACCCAGAAATATACCCTCACCTATACAGTCAACTGGTTTTTGACAAACCTACCAAGCCCACGCCAATGGGAAAAAAACAGTCTCTTCAACAAATGGTGTTGGGAGAACTGGATATATATAACCAAAAGAATGAAAGAGGACACCTATCTCACCCCCTATATAAGAATCAACTCAAAATGGATCAAAGGTCTAAATATAAAAGCCAGGACCATAAAAACTACTAAAAGAAAATGTAGAGAAACATCTTCAAGACCTTGTAGTAGGTGGTGGTTTCTTGGACCTTATACCCAAAGCACATGCAACAAAAGAAAAAATAGATAAATGGGACCTCCTCAAAATTAAACACTTTTGCACCTCGCAGGACTTTGTCAGAAGGGTGAAAAGGCAGCCAACTCAATGGGAAAAAATATTTGGAAATCACATATCTGATAAGGGTTTAATATCCAGGATATATAAAGAGATGTTACAACTCAACAATAAAAAGACAAACGACCCAATTAAAAAATGGGCGAAAGACTTGAATAGGCATTTTTCCAAAGAAGAAATACAAATGGCAAAACAACACATGGAGAAATGATCAACATCACTCATGATTAGGGAAATGCAAATCAAAACTACAATGAGATATCATTTCACACCTATCAGAATGGCCACTATTAAAAAGACAGTGAACTACAAGCGTTGGAGAGGATGTGGAGAGATAAGAACACTTCTACACTGTTGGTGGGAATGCAGGATGGTACAACCACTATGGAGGACTGTTTGGCAATTCCTAAAGAAGTTGAATATAGACTTGCCACGTGACCCTGCAATACCACTACTGGGTATATACCCAGAAGAACTGAGAGCAGTGACACGAACAGACATCTGCACACTGATGTTCATAGCAACATTATTCACCATTGCCAAAAGTTGGAAACAACCCAGGTGTCCATCAACAGATGAATGGATAAACAAACTGTGGTCTATTCACACGATGGAATATTATGCAGCTGTAGGAAGAAATGAAGTCGTAAAGCATATGACAACATGGATGAAACTGGAGGACATTATGTTGAGTGAAGCAAGCCAGACACAAAAGGACAAATACTGTATGAATGCGTTACTATGAACCAAATATATTGTGTAACATATTGTTGATTCAAAAAAAAATTTATATGTATACATTACATTTGAGAAATGTATATATTTATTCATCTGTGTTTACTTTTTAATTTTTGTTTATATTTTCAATTATTAAATGTACAAAATAAAGTTGAAAAAAAGTATTTATAAAATAATAAAAAAAATCGATAAGATTTCTATACACTACTGATGTACAATCTGAGGAGGAAATCAGAAAAAAAATCCATTTATAATAGCAATTAAAACAATCAAATATTTAGGAATAAACTTAACCAAGGACATAAAGGACCTGTGTTCAGAAAACTATAAAACATTGCTAAAAGAAACTGAAATTAGCAAAATAAAAAAATAAAAAATAAATAAAGAAACTGAAGTTGACTTGTTCTGTGTTCATGGATTAGAAGACTAAATATCATTAAGATATTAATTTTACCCAAATTGATTTACAGATTCAACACAATCACAATAAAAATCCCAATGGCCTTTTTGAAGAAGTGGAAAAACCAATTATCAAATTTATTCAGAAGAATAAGGGGCCCTGAATATCCAATAATATCTTAAAAAAGAAGAACGAAGTTGAAGGACTCTCACTTCCAGACTTTAAAGCATATTACCTAGCTACAGTGGTAAAACAAACAAACAAACAAACAAACAACAACAGAAAAAAACCCAGCATGGTACTGGCATAAAGACACACATTGACCAATGGAAACAAATCAAGAACTCAGAAATAGATCCTCACATCTACAGTCAAGTGATTTTTGACAAGGCGGTCAAGCCCACCCATCTGGGCCAGAACAGTCTATTCAACAAATGGTGCTGAGAGAACTGGATAGCCATATCAAAAAGAAAGAAAGAAGACCTCTATCTCACACCTTATACAAAAATTAACTCAAAATGGATCAAGGACCTAAATATAAAAGCGACAACTATAAAACTCCTAAAAGAAAATGTAGGAAAACATCTTCAAGATCTTGTGGTAGGAGGTATTTCTTAAATTTCACACATAAAGCATGAGCAACAAGCGAAAAAATAGATAAATGGGACTTTCTCAAAAGTAAACACTTTTGCACCTCAAAGGATTTTGTCAAAAGTGTGAAAAGACAGCCAACTCAATGGGAGGAAATATTTGGCAATCACATATCCGATAAGGGTTTAATATCCATGATATACAAAGAGATCACACAACTCAACACTAAAAAGACAAACTACCTGATTTAAAAATGGGCAAAAGACTTGAAAAGACAATTAATTGTTCAAAGAAGAAATACAAACAGCGAAGAAACACATGAAAAAATGTTCAACATCACAAGCGATTTGGGAAATGTAAATCAAAACTATGAGATATCATTTCACACCTATTAAACTGGCCGCCATTAAAAAGTCGGAAAACTGTAAATGTTGGAGTTGATGTGGAGGTATAGGAACGCTTATTTACTGTTGGTGGGAATGTAGAATGGTACTGCCACTGTGGAGGACTGTTTGGCAGTTCCTAAGGAAGTTGAATATAGACTTGCTATGTGACCCGGCAATACCACTACTAGGTGTACCCAAAAGAACTGAGAGCAGACATCTGTACACTGATGTTCATAGCGGCATTATTCACAATTGCCAAAAGTTGGAAACAACCCAAGTGTCCAACAACTGATGAATGAATAAACAAATTGTGGTGTATACACATGATGGAATATTATGCAGCGTTAAGAAGAGATGAAGTCATGAAACATATGACAACATGGGTTAACCTGGAGGATATTATATGGAGTGAAGCAAGCCAGATACAAAAGGAAAAATACTCTATGATTACACTATTCCGAACTAAATATACTGTGTAAACTCATGGAATTAATAATTAGAATATAGGTCACCAGCAAATTAAAGGAGGGTAGAGAATGGAAAGCTGATTGTTAATCAGTGCAGAATTGTTAGAAAGGTTGTTTGTAAATCTTTGGAAATGAATAGAAATGGTTAAAGCATATCATGGTGTTTGTAACTAGCAGAGCTATTATATGGATATGACAGTGGTTGAAAGGGAAAGTCTAAGGTCACATATATTACTAGAAAGAAAGCTAAAAACTGTAACGTGGGACTGTATAAGATAGTAGAACCTCATGTAAAACACAAATATGGCATATAGAAGCCTGTTTTTACAAAATATAACTACAAATATACTAGAGAGAAGGAACAATAGCAGCTATGTAGGGCAAGCGAGGCATAGAGAGATTGAGATGTGATGAGTTTTTTTGTTGTTGTTGTTTATTATTATTATTGGAATAATAAAAGTGCTCTGGGAATGATTGAGGGGATGAATGCACAAATATGTGATTACAACTGAATACCATTGATTGTACTCTTTGAATGGATTTATGCTTTATAAATATGTATCAATAAAATTGAAAAAAAAACACCTGATTTACATTATAAAATTGAAAAGGTAACCACTGTAATCTGAATTTCTGGATGTCTTGTCCTCACTGGGGAAGGTAGAACGCTTTTGCTTTCATAGTAATGGTTGTAATAACTAACACTGAGTACCTTACCATGTACCAGGGACTGGGCAAAGGACACCGAGGTCAGCATGTTCTGCCCTCACTGTGAAGCAGGGTCTATTGTTATCTCCATTTATAGAAAAGAAGGCAGAGACTCAGAGAGGTTATCAAAATTGCCCAGTACAGACAGTTCTTAATTGCCAGAGTGCTGATTTTAAATCAAGTGTATGTGACTCCAGAGGCCTGCTCTTAATCACTATGCAATGCAGTCTTCTGACTTTAACTACCATCAGAAACATCCCTGAAACTCCAGTTGCCCTGCAAGTGACTCCTTTGTTTGTTCTGGGAATCTCTAAGATGTGTCCCAAGGGTACACATTAATAAAACTCTAGAGTTGCCAATGGGCATCTTCCATTTCCCACTCATACTCAATCTTCCTTCAGTGATGGCTGTTGCTGAGCTCTGTACCATATTCTAAATCTTCTTAAAGGGCATCTCCTCTGTTCTTCCCTCTATAGGGCAATGTCACACTCTCATGGGGCTTTCTTCTGATGTTCCCAAAGGCACTGGGCTGTTGACCCTGCCTGAGGGTGTTGCCTCTCCCCAGCTGGGGTCACTGAAGGCTCTGGGCTTCTCACCACCTATGTAGGCAAAGGGAATGGTTCCATCATGGCAACAGCAGATGTGCTGCAGTCCTTCAGTGCCAGAACTCCCATTCTCTTCTTGGCCTTTCTATGCCTCCCAGCAAATGCTTCAATAACACTTCATGTGCTCTTTTCTACTTGGCATGTCATTCATTCTTCCATCTCCCCTTTACCTGGCAGGGTCTTCTTCAGCATGTAAGACCTAATTCAGGGGTCACCATGTCTCAAAACACTTTTCTGACTATTCCCCCTAATTCATTAGTGCTGGGTACCCTCCATTGTAATTCTCTAATGTCCTTTCCTTATCTCTGATATTGCCCTCACAGGCTATATTATGAATATCATTATATGTATCTGTTTATCTCACTAGAATATTGAGGCTTTACACAATTTGAATCTATCTTTATTCCAGCACAGTACCTGGCATGTTGGATGAGGTCAATATGTGTCAAATAATAAATCACTCCAATGTTTCTAGCTAGAATAACTGGGAGGACTAAAGAAATCGTCCTTATTCAGTTTCCATTCACCCTGCCCTAGTTCATACCTTTAGTTTCTCTTACATGGATCCTTGAAATGACCTCTCAACTCTTAACTAGTAACCCTGACTTCAGTCAAGTTCTCTTCAAAGCCATCCTTCACTCATTGCCCAAGTGAATCAAAACCATGTCATCCTGCTGTTTCAAATCTTTAGCTGACTCCCTTTTGCTTTCTGAATAGACAATACTTTATAAAATCCATGTTTGGAACTCCCTAGGCCTAGACAAGTGTGCTATAGTGGGCTTTCAATAAGTCTATGTGGAATTGCTGTGAATGTTTATATCTGTCTTAAGGGCCATCTCCACTGAAATGCCCAGCCACTATATCAAGGTCAACCCATCCCAAATGCTCATGTCATCTCCCAACAAATGGACTTCCCTTCCGGACTTCCTCAATTTGCTTTTTTCTGGGGTTAGACACCTGAAAATAATCTTTGATTCTCCCATCCCATCATCTTCTCATATCATCTTCTCATACTCTCATAAGGCTGTATTTCTCCTCCATCTGAAATACCTTTATAGTTTACTTGTAATCTCTGCAGCTTCCCAGCTCTGTAACGTTGAGTAAATTACTTAACTTTTCTATGTAAACTGGGATGAAGACATGGACTTCCTCAAGAAAGCCTCCCTTTATCCCCTAGGCTGGAGTAGCTATGAGAAGGAATTAATAAATTTCAAAAACTTAGTGCCTGGTGTATCATGAGAACTTAATAAATGTTAGAGATGATTATTACTACTATTATGTCCAATATTATTATGTCAATACTGGGTTTATTGTGGTGCTCTCCTAGCTGATATCATTACCCATTCTCTATTCTTCTTGAGTAAAACTTCCCAACCATCTTCCTAAAACCACTTGAATCAAGAAAATATAAGGGCTTCTACTTATGTAATCAAGTTCATATTTTCTACCTCATTTTTTCCACAATATGGCCTTGCCTTCCTTGACATGTGTCCGTCGATCCATCCACCCATCCATCCATGCAGTGCTGGGCGCTATGCTGAGCATTAGGATGGGTATTAGTCTGCTAAAGGGGTGCTGATGCAAAGTACCAGAAATCTGTTGGCTTTTATAAAGGGTATTTATTTGGGATAAAAGCTTACAGTCCCAAGGCCGTGGAAAGTCCAACTCAAGGCACCATAAGAGGTGCTCTCTCACCAGTCAGCTGCCATGTGTTGAAGCAAGATGGCGGGCTATCTCTGCCTGGTCTCTCCTTCCCCTCCAGGCCTTGTCTTCCTCTTGTGCTCTGTGGGCCCAGCCTCTTGAGCCTTAATGCTTAAGTGATCTTGTAGCCCTCTCTCTCCTGGCATAGGGCTTATTTCTTTCCAGGCCTTCTATATCAGTCTCAGCTGTTCTGCTCTCTTCCTGATTTCAGTTGTAAGCTGTCAGGCAAAATGGCTCATCTCTATCTGGGGCCTCAGCTGTTTGGGCCTTCTCCTTTCTGTCACATGGCAGGATAAAAAATGACAGAGCTCTCTTTTCTTGTGTGTCTTTGTGAGTGTCTGCTTATATCAGACCCAGGCTGAAGCAGGGACTAAAAGCCCTAAAAGCAATCTTAACAGGTAAGCTAATCAAAGTCCTCTCAACTGAATTTAATAAAATCAAAGGGTATCACACCTAGAATAACAGATTAATTTATAAACATAACCTTTCTTTTTGGGGGATTCATAAAATAATCTCAAACTGCCACAGGATGTGACAAGACTTTGTCCCTGTCTAGAAGGAACAGGATAGTACCAGTGGAGTCACCTAAGACTCCCTTGGGGATGTACAGGAGGGACATCTAGCCCAGCCTGGGCTGAGTCTCAAGGTATCTAAAGTGCCAAAGACAAGATGGAGATGGGTGGCAGATGGGAGACAGGGAGTGGTTCAGAGAAGGACACAGTGGGTGGACAGAAAAGCTTGGACAAAAGCAAGGCTTTGTGTGAGGAAATAAGGTGTATTCAGAGAATGGCGAATAATTCAGGATGGAGGATATGAGGTGGGAAAGGGCAAGACATGAGGCTGAAGAGGTAAGAAATCACTGGATCATAAAAGGTCTTGTATCCCATATCTGAGCTTTTTTCTGGGAGCCATAGGAGAGTTTTTGAGTGGTGTTAAGCAGAGAAGTACATGGTCAATTTGATATTAGGAGGGTCATTCTCTGGAGGATGGATTAGAGGCAGGCAAGAGTGGAGGCAGCAAGAGCTGTTAGAAGGTTGTTGCAGGAATGGAGGTGAGCCACGATGGGGTCCTGTGTTAAAGTGGAGGCCTTGGAAATGGGTGGATGGACTTGAGATTTGGCCTGATGAGAGCTATAGCCCTGCTTAGGTTAGTGGGAGAGGTGGGAAGGCTCTTGAAGACCCTAAGAGCAGCCTTGGCCAGTCTCATTTTGGAGGAAACCCACCCCTTTCCAATATTCTTGCCTGTGTGATTCATCCATCAGGTCTATGGTTCAGTAAAAACATGCCCATCTGCAAGAGGTTTAAGTTTTTTTGTGAATCCCAGAAAACATCATGTTCTTAAAACTAATCCATTCCTGTGGGTATGTGGCATTTGATATTTATGAATTCCAAAAGAGATATTAATTGTGTTTGTAAGCTGGTCTGTTTCTCTGTGAGTGATATCTTTTGATTGTATTAATTTAATCCGATGTCTCAGCTGAATCTATGTTAAGATTAGGGTTTTGACCCAACCACATCATTAGAGTGTGACTCAGCATTGAGTCCCAGCTCCCTTGGGCTGATATAACAGACTCTCACATGGAAGTAGACACACAGAAGCAGATATGCAGGAAGAGACAGTGCTCTGTAGACACAGCCCTGAGAAGAGAGAGAGACTGATAGTCTACAGCTGACATTGTGAAAAGAACAGAGCAGCTGAGCCCAGAAAGAAATGAGCTCCGGGGAGAGAGACAAGCCTTATGCCAGCCTATAGCTGAGATCAAAAGGAGCTGGGACCATGGAGCCTTAAGAGGAAGGAGGAAGGCTGAACCCTCGGAGTCATTGCCCACCATCTGTCTTAACACATGGCAACAGATTTTGGGTGAGGAAGTACCTCTTATAGTACCTTGAATTGGACTCTTTAGGGCCTGGGAACTGTGCACTTCTACCCCAAATAAATACCCTTTATAAAAGCCAACAGATTTCTGGTACTTTGTATCAGCACCCCTTTGGCTGACTAATACAGGGTGTGTGACCATTGACTGCATTAGATTCAGTTAAGGGGATTTTGATTAGATCACTTTTGATTAGATCACTTTAGGTCCTTTGATTGGACTTTGTCAGTGAGGTGTGACTCAGGTCTCCGCCCTCTTGTGGAGTCTTATATAAACTGAGAAATGAAAGCAGAAACACACATAGAGAAAGACAACTGCCATTTTTATACTGCCACATGAAAGAGGACTCCAGGATCAGCTAGAGCTGATAGACTAAGAGAAACCTTGAGAGGCTTAGAAAGAGGCAAGAGGCAGGAATCAGAGGAGCACGGAGGCAAGGAAAGAGGACCCTAGAAACTAGGCCTATGCAGCAGCTCAAAGCGGAAGAGACAAACCATGCCATGTGCTTGATTACCCCAGTTGAGCTTTAGGAGAAAGTGACCTGGAGGAAAAGGCAGAGACCCAGACAAAGGGTTGCCATTTTGCCTTGCCACAAGCCAAGACTCCAGGATCTGCGAGCAGCCAACCTTTGGTGAAACAGCATCTCTGATGATGATTTTGGACATTTTCACAGCCTCAGAACTGTACTTTCTTACCCTAACAAATCCCCATTATAAAAGCCAACCGATTTCTGGTAGTTTTTGCATTGGCAGCCTTTGGCAAATTAAAACACCATCCTTGAAATCTCCCCACCTCTATAAAACATTCCAAAACTGCTACAAAGTTGTTGCTTGCTGAATTCTGCCTTGTCTCACTTTTTTTTTTTTATTATTATTATTTTTTATTTATTTATTTATTTTTATTATGGGTAAAAATCAAAATTCTCACAATACATACAAACATTTGCAAAATGATATATAAATATATATGCATATATGTGTATTTGCTTACAAAAATGTTATTTATATATATATATACATATATTTTAAGAGGTGCTTAGATTACCCAAAATATTACATGGAACCCACTGGGATTCCCATGTTGCCCACCTCCCACACCTCCCACCACATCCCACAAACATCTCCCACAGTGTGGCCCACTACCCTCAATGAACTTACACATCCTGGAACCTTGCCACCAACCATAGACCACAGTTCACACTGTAGACCACACTCTCTCCCACTCAGTTCTTAGTGGTGTGTGCTGATTTAAAATGGCCTACATCCGTTGCCACAACAGTACTCAGGACAACCACCAACTCCCAAAGAAGCCCCTGTATTTCAACTGCTCATCCCCTCCCTACCCAAAAACTGTCAAGTGGCCACTGGCTCCACCTCATTGTTATAATTTCTTGCATTGCTAGAATCACCATATGTGAACAAGAGAATACCATCAAGTCCACTCTAGTCCATAGTTCTTCCCCCAATCCAGAGGCGACTGGGATGGTGATGTCCACTCCAACTCCAAGTGAGAGAGGGCTTATATCCCATGGATATGGTGGGTGGGATGATCCTGCCTGCAGATGCAGGCCCTCTCCATTCCCTGGGATGGCCATTGCCCAGCGTTGTCTCCTCACCAGGTGACTTGGATGAGTCCATTGAGCTGTAGGGTAGGAGTTGCAGCTCCACCTAGATTTCATGCACACCTGGCACATAGGTAGGCGGGAGGCTCCAGTCTCTGGAAGTATACCTAAGAAACTCCAGCATCACATATAGGTTTGAATAGAAGGGACTGGTGAACCATGTGCAGGGAGGACTTATTTGAGTCCAATTCTGTCACTCAGGAGCACAGATTCCAAAATAAAACCCACTGATAAGGCATTAGTCTCTGGGGCTATCCCCCCTTATATAGGACCAGGGTGTCTCCGGAGCTCTCAGGAACCCCACTGAGTGGGGTGATAGGCACTTAGATGTTCTATGAGCTCCTACTGAGGTGTGCATAAGAGTTACCTCTGGGATGACCTCCCGACTCTCTTTGAAGTCTCTTAGCCACTTGAACTCATTTGTCTTTACCATTTCCCCCTTTTATTCAAGGTCTTTTTCCAGTTGTGTTGCCAGTTGGCACTTGGGAAAAGTTTTCAATTAGCAATAATCGTGCCTTGTATAAACCTCATTGGCTACGATACTGCCACTGCACAAAGCTGCCAGTTGGCACTTGGTATTAATCCCTCGTTGCCAGGGAGGCTCATCCCCGGGAGTCATGTCTCACGTTGGGGGGAAGGTAATGCAATCATATGCTGAGTTTGGCTTAGAGAGAGGCCACATTTGAGCAACAAGGCGGCTCTCAGGTGGCAACCCTTAGGCACCAGCTGTGGGTTTTTTTATATATGACCTTTATCATGTTGAGAAAGTTTCCTTCAATTCCTAAAAAATATGGAATGTTTTACAAATTTGTGTGTCATCCTTGCACAAGGGCCATGCTAATCTTCTCTGTATCTTTCCAATTTTAGTATATGTGCTGCTGAAGCGAGCACCATTCTATTCATTTTTGTCCACAAAAACAAAAGTACAATGCAAATTTAAGTTGTTATCTTTTGCTAGATAGAAACTGCTGGCAGGTTTGGAATCAGGGTTTTCCCTAGCTTCTACCAACCACCATTTTGTTTATTAGTTTGGTTCATTGGTTGATTTTTAGGAACTGAGTTTTAGTTTGGGCATCTTGCTACAAATGTGAACCTTATCCTTTTATAAAAAAAAAAAATTGAGCTACTAATTTAGCTTCTTGAAATATGGATTTACATCCTCTAATACTCATGTTAAATGAATACTTGTTATGTTTTGTTTGTTTTTTTTAAATAGTATTTTAGTTGGTGTGAAATGTTATCTTGTTGGGGTTTGAATTTGCATTTCCTTAATGGCTAATGATGTTGGGCATCTTTTCATATCCATTTTGCCCATTTGTTTATCTTCTTTGGAAAAATGTCTATTCAAGTTTTTTGACCATTTTTTAATTGGGTTGCTTGTCTTTTTCTTGTTGAATTGTAGGAATTTTTATATATTCTGGAAATTAAGCCCTTAGCAAATACGTGGTTTCCATAAATCTTCTCACACTCTATATGTTTGTCTTTTTACATTCATTGTGAACTCCTTTGATGCACAATAGTTTTAATTTTAATGAAGTCCCATTTAAATATTTTTCCTTTGTTGCTTGTGCTTTGGGTGCCAATGCCTAGCACACTGTCCTGAAAATGCTTTCCTACCTTTATTACTAGGAATAAATTAGTCCTTAGTCTTACATTTAGGTCTTTGTTCCATTTTGAGTTAATTTTTGGATGTGGTGTGAGGTAGAGATTCACATTCATTCTTTTGCCTATGGATAATCAGGACTCATAGCACCATTTGCTGAAGAGACTATTCTTTCCCAACTGAATAAATTTGGTATGCTCGTCACAAGTCAACTAGCCATAGATGTGAGGGTCTATTTCTGAACCCTCAGTTTGATTCCATTTGTCTGTATGTCTGTCTTGTGCCAATCCCATGTTGTTTTGATCACTGCAGCTTTGGAGTAAGCTTTAAAATCAGGAAGTGTGGGTCCTCCAACTTGTTCTTTTTTTTTTTAAAGATATTTTTGGCCCTTAATATTCCATATACATTTGATGATTGGCTTTTTCATTTCTGAAAAGAAGTCTCTGGGAAGTTTGATGAGATTTGTAATTTGCTTTGACTAGAATTGACATCTTGGCTATGTTTAGTCTTCCTCTGGGGCCCTGCTCCCCTTTCTACCCTTCCTCCATGTTTTCCTCTGTTTCTCAGAGAGTAGAGTTGATTCTGGAAAAATAAAAAGAATTCAAATGATACCAGAGGCTGTTTGTTCAAAGCTGGCCATAGCAAGGGGGTCAGCAACAATCTCTTGTCTTGGCAGAGAGCCTGAGGTAGACAGGACAGCAAGAAGGTTCAGGTATGCTCCCAAGTGAGGCTGTTGGCCGTGAAGCTGGAGGAGGGCTAACTGAAAGGCATCTTATGTGGTTGCTCGGGTAGCTTATTTGGCATCTTCTGGTAGGTCCTTATTTGGAGAAGTGGGTCAGAGTTTTGTTTTTTTTTTAAGATTTATTTATTTATTCCCCCCTCCCCTTGTTGTTTTGCACTCACTATCTGCTCTCTGTGTCCATTTGCAGTGTGTTCTTCTGTGTCTGCTTGTCTTCTCTTTAGGCGGCACAGGGAACGGATCCTGGGACCTTCCAGAGAGAGAGAGAGGAGCTCAATCTCTTGCACCACCTCAGCTCCCTGGTCTGCTGCATTTCTTATTGTCTCTCCTCTGTGTCTCTTATTGTTGTGTCATCTTGCTGTGCCAGCTCTCCACTTGGGCCAGCACTCTGCACTGGCCAGCTTCCCTTCACTAGGAGGTCCTGGGAATCGAAACCTGGATCTTCCATGTGGTAGATGGGAGCCCAATCGCTTGAGCCACATCCACTTCCCAGGTCACAGCTTTTGTGTTACAGTTAGTTTGCGATGAGTTTCTGTAATTTGCATCTAAGACAGTCTGAGGCAGCAGTAGCAGAAGCACAAGCATGCTGATTTATACTGTTGATCCCTTCAAGACTCTGAACTGGAGACGTCAGAGACTCCATTGTTGCATTGTTAATAGCTCAGCTGACAACATGCTTCCTCTGGATTTTCACTCACAACTAGACAAGCAATAGGTGAGCAAAGAGTTTTGAGGCTGAGACAATGTCCAAATCAATGTACCATCAAGATGATGCTTTCTTCCCGAAGATTGGCTGCCAGTAATCCTTGGCTCCTCTCCCACATGGCCAGGCACATGGCAGCATAGGCCTGTCTCTCCCTTTTCTTCTGGGTTTCATTATCTGGAACTTTAAAAAAAAATTGACACATCTTCTCTATCATTAATTGGTCTGGGCAAATTGAGAGCTAGAAGATGGGATAAAAAGGTATATCTATATACAATTTTTTATTAAGTAACTATAGAGGTTTTTATGATTTTTAAATATTTAATATCACTCTAGGTCAATTTCTGAAATGGATTTTTAATCAAATAGTCTTAATTTAAAGCAAAAAATAAATTTAAAAAGACGTGTGGTCGGAGACTCAGCCAAGGGATTCTAAAACCTAGAAAAATGTCATCTGCTGTCAGCTGTTAGTTCTTCAGCTGTTGCTGAAAGTGTTGGAAAGAAAGAGATCACCCTTTAGCCCACACAGAAAGAGCCAAGCCTTGTAGGAAACAGAGAAAGGTATCTTCTTTTGTACCATGCACTATTTTTCTAGACAGAGTGTACTGGGTTGAATAGTGTCCTTCAAAAATTCATGTCCACCTATAACCTTAGAATGGACCTTATTTAGAAATAAGATCTACAGATGTAATCAAGTTAAGATGAAGTCATACTGGATTAAGGTAAGCCCTTAATAAGTCACAGGTGTCCTTATAAGAAAAGAAAATAGAGACACAGACAGACACACAGGGAGAACACCATGTGAGGCGAGAGGCAGAGGCTGGAGTGATGCAGCTACAAGCCAAGGAACGTCAAGGATTGCTCGCAACCACCAGAAGCTGGAAGAGGCAAGAAAGGATCCTCCCCTAGAAGAGTCAGAGGGAGTGTGGACCCACTGGCACCTTGATTTCAGGCTTCCAGCCTCCAGAACCATCAGGGAATACATTTCTGTGGTTTTAAGCCACCCAGTTTTGGTAAATGGTATGGCTACCCTGGGAAAGTAAGACACCATGCATTCCTATATCCATGTGGTATAATCAACTAGTGCAATAGAAAATTCTCAAAGAGGTATAGATACTCTTTTTTCTGACCCCCATCAAGAATAACAGACCTAGTAATTATCATCTAAAATCTGCTCCAAACTTTAGGAAATATTTCAATAGTCTCAACAAGTAGGCTAATTGACCCTGCCTACTTACTTATCCTCATAACCACACACATTTTTGCCAAAAATGGAAATGATTAGTTTCCAACAAATCTAACCATTCCCCACCAATGGGTTTGGGGAAATAGCTGTCAATAGAGTATGAGTTTAGAGGAGGCAAGAAGACATCCCTCTCCCCAAATACCCAAATATCTTGTCCCTTAACGTTTAGCTTTCATTTCTTTGGGATAAGAGGTTCCTTCATCTGCAAAATGGGAGTAATAACAGGTGCTCAGCTCTTTTCCAACAAGACAGTAGATGAGACACACTCAGAGGAGCAGAAACTTATTGGGGTGGGCACTGGTGAGGAAGGAAGAAAAAAACCTAAAAAGTAAGGTATATGTTGAAAACAAGCTGGCTCCCTACACAAATCTTCCAAGACCACCTTATTCCAATTCCCATGATTTACGTCCTCTTACTTATTCAAGTTAAACTTCTGAGATTTTTGAAGACCGTATTGGATAAGTTAACAGGCCAGTCAACCACGCTAACTATGCTCTACTGATTAGGTTTACAACTGATACTGCAGTTAATAGCTTGGAAGGAATAACTAGAGGAACTTTACAGCCACCAGCAGCCTGAAGGGCTCAAAAGCTCTTCTGCAAAAGTAACTATGCCACCTGAAATTACCGTAGAGCTTCGAGCTAATAAGATTTTATAACATTGTCACATATTTCCGTTTTTCTATAAGGGAAAATAAGAGCAAAAAATTCCTTTTATAAAGACAAAGGCATTTTCTCTTGGCATTTGGTTCAGGATCTATTTCACATTGAAGCTTGATTCAGAGAGAGATATTACTTCTTAAAAGTTTTATGTAACATAATTCCAAAGGATTGCCTTTTCAAACAAAATCTGTCTCCAGGATATAAAAGGTATGAATCCAATAAAATGGATCATTAGTGTGTATTTGCATCTATCATATACCAAGTGTTTTTGGAAAGCCTGTAGCTATTCCAAAAACCCAAGATATCCTTCTGACATATTTATTTTCATTTCCTAGGCTTAACAGCCTTGTCAAAAGTCACTTGACCATAGATGTGAGGATCTGTTTCTGAACCATCAATTCACTTCCATTGGTCTACGTGTCTATCTTTACGCCAATACAATAGCAGATACCATGAAATGGATTGCTTAAACAATGAGAACTTATTAGTTTACAGGTTGAGGCCAAGAAGATGTCCAAATCAAGGCACCATCAAGGCAATACTTACTTCCCGAAGAGCGACTGCCAGTGATCCTTGGCTCCTCTGCCACATGGCAAGGCACATAGCAGTATCTGCTGGTCTTTCCCTTCTCTTCCAGGTTTTGTTGCCTTCTGCTTCTTTCTTTTGTAGCTTTCTCTGTCTGAATTTCATTTTCTTATAAAGGACTCCAGTAAGTGGATTAAGACCCCTTAACTGAAGAAGCCTCATCAAAATGTCCGCCTACGGTGGGTTTACACCCACAGGAATGGATTAGTGAACTTACAAAACAATCATGCGTAATGTGCAGAATTCCCATATGACACCCCTCCACCAACACCTTATATTGTTGTGGAACATTTGGTACGAATTATGGAAGAATATCATCAGACTTGTACTACCAGCTATGGTCTATAGTGTACATTATGGTCTATTATTATTATTATTATTATTATTTATTTATTTTTTTTTTTAACGGGAGGTCCTGGGGATCGAACCCGGGTCCCTCCATATGGGAGACGGACACCCAACCATTTGAGCCACATCCGTCCCCCTCCATACCCCCTATTATTAACACCACGTTTTAGTATTGTACATTTATTATAGTTCATGAGAGAACACTCTCATATTTGTACTGTTAACCACAGTCCATCTTCCACCACAGGGTTCACTGTGTTATACAGTCTCATGCCTTGTACAGTCTGTCCAGAATGTACACTCAGTGGCTCTCACTTTTATCACAGAGTTGTGCAGTCATTGCCTCAGTAAATTTTTGAACGTTTTTTTAGTCCAGAAGAAAAATCCAATATCTCTCTATTATTGACCCTTAGCATTACTACAGTTCCTTCTTTGACATTAATGCAAGAATATTACAATATTGCTAACTAGAGTCCATAAGTTACATTAATTGCATTTTCCCCATGCATCACCATATTCTTACCACCTTGTAATAGTGATGTACAATTTTTCTAGTTCATAGAAGGGCATTTTTGTATTTGTACTGTTAACCACAATCCTTATCCACCTCTGGGTTCACGATGTTATTCAGTCTCTAGATGGTTCTCTAACTTTCTTTCAAGTGACATTTACATCCCTAGACTACCCTAACCACAATCCCATTTAAAAACCAGCTGTGTTAGTTGTACTCACTATAATGTGTTACCATCAACTCTATCCATTTCCACACTTGTACAATCAAGCTAATTAAAAAGTCTACATACATTAAGTATCAGTACCCCTTCTCAGCCCTCATCCTCTCTCCCAGTAACCTATACTCTAGGTTTTAACTTTATGTTTTGTTCTTCATATTTAGTGCATATTAGTGAAACTATACAATATTTCTCCTTTTGTGTCTGGCTTATTTCACTTAGCATAATGTCCTCAAGGTTCATCCATGCATATTCATCCCAATTTCATTTCTTCTTACAGCGGCATAGTATTCATTGTATGTATATGCCACATTTTGTTAATCCATTCATTGGTTGATGGACACTTGGGTTGTTTCCATCTTTTGGCAATTGCGAATAATGCCTTTGTGAACATTGGCGTGCAAATGTCCGTTTGTGTCACTGTTTTCAGTTCTTCTGGATATATTCCTAGTAGAGCGATTGCCAGATCATATGGCATATATAGCTTCCAGAGGAACTTAGGCAGCATCATTCTACATTCCCACCAACAGTGAAGGAGTGTTCCTATTTTTCCATATCCTTTCCAGCATTTGTTTTCTTTTTTAAAAATTTTTAGTAATAGCCATTCCATGAGGTGTGAGATAATATCTCATTGTAGTTTTGATTTGCATTTCTCTAATAGCTAGTGATATGGAACATTTTTTTCATGTGCTTTTTCACCACTTGTATTTCCTCTTTGGAGAAATGTCTATTTAAGTCTTTTGACAATTTTAAAAATTGGATTGCTTGCTCTTTTATTGTTGAGTTGCATGATCTCTTTATATAGAATGGAAATCAAACACTTATCGGATATGTGGTTTCCAAATATTTTCTCCCATTGAGTAGGCTGCCTTTCTACTTTCTTGACAAAGTCCTTTGAATCACAAAAGTGTTTTAAGTTTGAGGAGGTCCCATTTATTCATGTTTTCTTTTGTTGCTCTTGCTTTCAGCAATGGTTCTAGCTTTTGTATTTAGGTCTTTGGCCCATTTTGAGTTAGTTTTTGTATAAAGTGTGAGACAGGGGTCCTCTTTCCTTCTTTTGGATATGGATATCCAGTTTTCCCAACACATTTATAGAATAGACTGTTTTGCCCCAGCTGGGTGGGCTTAACTGCCTTGTCAAAAGTCACTTGACCATAGATGTGAGGATCTGTTTCTGAACCATCAATTCATTTCCATTGGTCTACGTGTCTATCTTTATGCCAATACAATGCTGCTTTTAACACTGTAGCTAGGGTAATATGATTTAAATCCTGAAGTGAGTGTCCTCCAACTTTGTTCTTCTTTTTTAAGATGAATAGTTTCTGGCTATTCAGGGCCCCTTACTTTTCCAAATAAATTTGATAATTGTGTTTCCCCAGCTGTTCTGGGGTACAGGCAGCTTCAAACCACCAGAGTATTCGTATTAGAATTAAGCATTTTAAACTGGGATTATAGCTGTCCAGCTATAGACTATATTATTCAGTCTCTTTTACAGCAAAACTGTGGCAACATGACTAATTTAGGCAAGGGGGCATGAGTGGAAATGATGTGTATAAGTTTCAGTTCTTGCCCTTAAAGGAAAAGAGCCTCCTCCACCTTCACCCTCTTCCCACTGGCTGGGATGTGGGGATGTTCATCTTGGACCAGAAGTAGAAGCCGAATGTGGAAAATAGTCAAGCAACCAGATAGGAGACAGGTTTCTGAGCCTGAATTGCTACTGGAACTTTCACATCACAGAGAAATAATCTTTTATCTTGTTTAAGCTGCTATTATTTTGAATTGGCCGTTATAGCATATGTGGCAGTTTGAAGCTTTTGTGGACCCCAGAAAATCATGTCTTGTATTAATCTATTCCTGTGCTTGTAAACCTACTGTAGGTGGGACCTTTTGATTAAAGTAATTCAGTTAAGGGCCTTTGATTAAATTGTGTGACCCAGGGTGGGTCTTAATCCTCTTACTGGAATCCTTTATAAATGGAGGGGGAAAAAGCCACAGAGATTAAGAAGAACCCAGAAGCTGAAATCAGTGGAACACAGAAGCTGGGAGGAAGCCACTTAGCCAGAAGCTGAAAGCAACCAGGCCCTGAGGAGAGCTGAGAAACAAGTAGACGCTGCCATGTGCCTGACAGCCCACAGCTGCAGCTCAGAGAGAACAGATGTCTTGATGATGCCTTGATTTGGACACTTTCATGGCCTCAGAACTGTAAGCTTTTAATCTAATAAATCCCCATTGTAAAAGCCAACCCATTTCTGGTATATTTCTCCCAGCAGCTTTTAGCAAACTAACTTCCTAATAAGTATCACATCTTCACACCAGTGCTAAAAGGGATATGCTATTATCTTCATGTTACAAATGAGGCAATTTTTAAAACCAAAAAAAAAAAAGTAAAAAAAAAAATAGTTTCCAAATGCATCTGTGACAGACCTGGAGCAGTTCATGTCTGCTGCTAAGGATTCCACCACAGATGCAAGAAAAAGAAGGTCGTCGTGCTTTCTGTCTGTCTGGTTGTGGCAGCCAAGATTGAATAGGGGAATAAGGAAATTCTAAAAAACATGGGGAAAGGGAAATCATCTTTGCAACTCAGAAATAAGCTTATAAACACACAAAAAAAGTTTCCAATGCAAATAAGTGAGAGACCTAACCTTAAAATCCAAGCCCAAATTCCCACTATATCATTGAAATCCTGATCAAGCTGAAATAGTTTTAATTCTAGGTCTGGCTTATTTTGACCTTGGGATAGTCATGTTTATTCTAGTGCTGCCTCAATTTTATCATCTTTAATGTCCACAGCAGGAAACAAACCACTCCAAGTTACTGCAAGCAGAGCGGGATTTAAAACAGAAATTACGGTGCTTACAAAGCTCTGAAAGCTCTGGAGGTGCTGCCTCTGAAGTTTTGGTTTCAAGGTCACATCACCTTAAATGTGGTCAGGAAATCGCTGCTTATCCTGCCACCACTAAAGCTGCTTCACATCCATGAAGCTGATAATTAGAAGGTGCACCACCCAGAACCTAAGTTGCAAAGAAGCCTTATAAATACAGTTTTTATCTTCCAGCTCCTCCATACAGGGGGAGATATGGAAGGAAACGAGGATAAATGCATAGAGATTAGAATAGATGATCTTGAAGAATCCTGGTCCCACTTGTTACTTGCTTTGTGTCTTTGGGTAAGCTAGTTACCCTATCTGTGCCTCAATATTCTCATCTAAAAATAAAGATAGCAATGGCACCTACTTCCTAGAGTTATTGTGAGGACTTATTGAAGATAAAAATATGTAAAGTGTTTAGGCAGAGACTGGCCTATGGTGTTAGATATGTGTCATCTATTATAATTTTAATTATGATCATTATCATTAGTGAGCCTCTTCTAATTCCAAAGTTCTCTGATATTTGTTTCCTGGTGAGTTACAACACAGAAATCTGAAAATACTACAAATCTAGATTTTGTTCCCCTCTCATCCATGCTCCCCCCTCCCCCCACCCCCGCCGAGGGTAGATTTACCAACATACCGTTGTTCCCTGCTCTCCTGGAATCTAGACATTTTAGTGAGATGTATGGATCCATTTGATGAAGGCACATCCTAGAGATGGCAAAGCACAGGGGAGCCTGGGCTTCTATGGCTTTGGCCACCCATGCCAGCTATGTGCAAGAAGTAAATTTCTATCTAGTTCAGTGGTTGGCAACAGGGGTCCAATTTTGTCCCCCAGGGAACATTTGCCAATTTCAGGAGGCATTTTTGGTTGTCACAACTGTCAGGATGGTGTTGCTACTGGTATGTAGTACCTAGAGGCTAGGGCTGCTGCTAATCATCCTACAATGCACAGGACAGCCCCCACAGAGAAGAATTATCTGGTCCTAAATGTCAATAATGCTGGAGTCAAGAAACGCTAGTCTAGTTTAAGCCACTACTGTGTTGGATCTAGATTATAGCAGGAAAACCTAGCCTAACTAATAATACAGATGTACAACTGAAATCCCAAACATCCTTTTGTGTAGGTATAAATACATATAGACACTCATACATACATACGTACATACACACATTTACATAAGCAGCTATATTTAAAATGAAATAGAAGAAAATCACTTATTAGAGGGTTTCTTGGCATTTTTCTACTTTTAAGCATTGGTGCCTTGAAATCTCTGAGGTACTCTTTTGGACAATGGGAGAGGTAATTACCATGCGAATAGAGAAGCCTAAAAGAGTTAATAATCACTCAGAAAATGAGTAAGTTGCTCCTACCCAGGGCCTAATATTGGGAGCAAGAGGTGAGGGTTTTAATATTTCGCCTCTGAGAAAGTGATGGACCTGAATCGCTCTCTGTAATTTCCTCCTGAAATTACACCGGGGATGTTATTGAACTTGACCAACAAAGCTCCTCTGGTCACATAGAAATAAAAATGGATTCTGTGGAAATGTCCGCTGGGGAAATAAAAATGTTTGACAAGGATAAAGAAGCAGAAACTCAAGTTCCTCGTGAATATTCTGTTGAAATAAAACTGAAAATGCATATTCTTTGAGACCAGAGTAAGTCTGAGAAAGAAAAAGCAATAAATACTTTCCAGTTTTTATGTAAGGGAAAAATGGGCCCAGTTCCCATGGCTCCGAGGCAAATGGATTGTATCATTATTAATTATGAACAAAAGCTTATCTCTCAATTATTTATAAAATATATAACATGAATAGTGTATTTATAAGTTATATATGTATGCATATATATGTACATATATATATATTTATAATCTCCATTTCCAGTTGTTTCATGCCTCTCCCAAAATATTCATTTAGGTTAACTGCCTCTTACTATTTCCTATCATATCACAACCTAATATCCTTACCTGGCTTTTAAGATTCCCTCTCTAACTAATCTGTTTTACTCCCTCAACTCCCCAGAGTATACCTCACAATTCAGGCCAGTATTTTCCATATCACATGTTATTTATCATGCATATTATTAGTTCTGTGCCTTTTCTTCTGTTGTTCCTTTGACCTGTAGGGTTGGCCTTGCCCTCCTTTTGCCCTGCCAGTTATGCAAATTCTGCCCATCCTTCAAGACCTGGGGACCTGAGTCCCTCTAGAAAGCCTTTCTCGATGACACCCGTTTTCACTGGTCTTACTCTCTACTCTAACGTCTTTCGATGACCCATATCATATATTCACATATTCTCTTTTTATATGTTAGTTCATTTGTTGAAAGATGTATTTATTCCTCATCTCTGGAAGCCTATCTCAGTGGCTTTGCCTGCAGAAAGGAACTGACTACTACTCTTCACTACCAGGAAATCCCTAGTATGGTTGCTGCTCCCCCATGCTGAAGCCCAGTGGGTGTAGTTGGAATTCCCTGGCCACTCAGGGTCTGGCATAAAAATATAACCAGAGAGACTGTTGATGGTATGAGGTGAGAGATGCCCTGGAAGGGAATCACACCTTCAATTCTTTACCCTCACTGTGGTGGCTTGGAGTTGTACCCCAGAAAAATATGTTCTTAATTCATTTTTGTGGTGTGAACTCATTGTAAGTAGGACATTTGATGGGTTTACTTTGAGTAAGGTGTGGTTCAAGTGAATCAGGAGGGGTCTTTTTTTAATTTTATTTTTAAAGAAGTTTTAGATTATAGAAAAGTTTCATTGAGGATGAGTCTTAATCATTTTACTGGAGGCCTTACAGAGGAGGCCACAGAGAGAGAAGCCACAGGAAGGTGCCCGAAGCTGGAATTTAACAGAACCCAGAAGAGAAAGGAGAAGTCCCCGCCATGTGCATGGCCTTGTGATGGAAAGGCCAAGGAATTCCAAAGATTGCAGGCCAGCCAGAAGATAATAATCCCAGGAGGAGGCAAGCCTTCTGGACTCTCAAACCAGGAGCTAATATATTCCCAATGTTAAGCTAACCCATTGTATGGTATTTTTTTTTTTTTTTTTTTAGCACCTAGGAAACTAAAATACTGCCCAAGAGTATATCTCTTCAGGGTCTACTCTCTGCTCCCTCACACCTCAGCCCCCAATACTGTCTCCAGAATGCCAAATACTTCCAAAATTAATCCTGCCTAGATTTGGGTTAGCCCTTCCTGGGGCATTTCTAGGCTTCATTTCCTGATCCTCACTCCTTAATGAAAGGTTCTATTCCTTCCCAGTTAGATACGATGGGAAACATACTCAGTCAGTAGAGCTTAATAGGGCTTATTTACAAGGGTGTGGTTGGGTCTAGGGGAGGTGTGATGGGGGACAAAAGAACAACAAACTAATTAGGTGAAAGGAGAGTCATGACCCTTGGTCTGTAGGGGCAAGGGAGGGAAGAATTATTGGAATCTGGAGAGAGAACTATGAAAAGGACCACTTGTCAGGAACTGTGGCGTTCAGTAGAGAAATCCATTCAACCCAGAGTGACCTGGCAGGAGTGAGTCAAGGGGATCAATACTTCTATTCATGGGAGTGGTATAGCTCAGTGGTTGAGCACCTGCCTCCCATGCACAAGGTCCCAGGTTGAATCCTGGGTACCTCCTAAAAAAAATACTTCTACTTACTTTCTTCCCTGCATCTGATCTCTGCTGGCACTTCCCAGAAGCTGAACCCAACAGGAAGTCAAAGAACAAAAGAGCTCATTAATGCAGTCCATACCCAGTTAGTGTTCCAAGGCAAAGAGCAGGGTAGAAAGTGTAGAGAGAATGCCTGAATGGGCAAGCAGAATATATCCAACACACCACCATCTAAAGATGGAGCCTGGAGGTTTACACTCAAGAAGATGCCAGGTATGTCCTTTTACGGAACCATAGATGAAGTCAAATTTCTGCCCCTACTGGAATCTGCACCCACCTGTTACTATTGTTGAATTTCCCATATTCTTATCTTCAGCCAATTATTCCATTTAAGTACTAGATCTCTTTCTCTCTGGTCTTTTCAAGGACATTGGTTCAATAACTCTCTCATCACCTGAATCTCATCTCTTTCCTGAATCATCGAATGGGAAAAAAAAAAACATGCTATTATTTTTCCAAACATAAAAAATAAATCTTTTCTTGACCTAACTTCTCCCTGCATGCCATAGCTTTGTTCCTCTTTGCAGCAAAACTTCATTGAACAGTTATTGGTACTTGTGCTTTCAATTCCTCTCCTGCTATCCTTTTTAAACGCATTCCTATCAGGCTTTTGCCCCATTTGCATTAAAGCTTTTCATCCAATTCTCCAGTGACATCAACGTTGCATAAGCCAATGGTCATCAATTCTCAGGTCATGTGACCTATCAGCAGCATTTAACACAGTCGCCCACTCACATCTTTGAAACACTTTCTTCACCTCTAGAACATCACTTTCTCTTGCTTTCCCTTCTATCTCATTGGCTGCTTCTTCCCAGTTTCCTTTGCTAGTCCCTCCTCCCCTCCTCTTCTCCTGTATCTTTTAATATTGCAATGACCCAGGGTTCAGTCTTGAGTCCTTTTTTAATTTTTTTTTTTTTTTTTTTTTTTAGGTGCTGGGGATGGGGATTGAACCAAGGCTTTGTATATGGGAAGCCAGTGTTTGACCACTGAGCCACCTCGGCTTCCCTGAGTTGGTTTTCTCGTTTGTTTTGCTTGTTTTTCATTTCTGTTTTTTCAGGAGGCACCAGGAACTGAACTGGGACCTCCCATGTGGGAGGTGGGAGCTCAACTGCTTGAGCCACATCTGCTGCCCCCCTATTCTCTTTTGATCTGCATTTTCCCCCTTAGAGTCTTCATCTAGCCCTATGGCTTCAAATACCATCTATATGCTGGCAGCTCTCAAATTTATATATCTGGCCAGACTCCTCTTCCTAACTCCAGACTTTGATATACAACTCTTACAGACATCTTTACCTGGATATCTGACAGATATCTCAGATTCAACATATCCCATATTGAACTTCCAACTGTCATCCTCTTCTCAAATCTGACACAGCTTACTCTGCCTCACCTGACAGGAATTCCATTCTTCCATTGATTCAGAGCAACATTCTTGAAGTATCTTTGACTTTCTTCCCTTTCTCACACCTCAACTGGATTCACTGAGAAATTGTATTGGCTCTGTCTTCAAAAATATGTCCAGAGCCCACCACTTCTCACCACCTCCATTGCTATCACTCTGACCAGAAACATCATCTCTTGCTGGCTTACCACATTAGCCTCCTAAGTGGTCTTCCTGTTCCTATCCTCCTACACTATAGTCTATTCTCAGCATACCACCCAGAATGTGTCAGCTCAAACCCCTGCAATAAGCTCCCATATCACAAACTCCTCACATGTCCCAAGGCCCCAGTGATCTACTCCCCTACCCCCAATACCTCCCTTATCTCTTCCTGCTACTCTCTTTCTCACACCCTTTACTCAAGCCTCACTTGTCTCCTTGCTATTTTGAACATCCCAACCACATATACCCCTAAGAGTTTAGCATTGGCTTTTCCCTCTTCCTGGAATCCTCTTCTACAGGTATCTGTTTGGCACCCTATTCAAGATGTTATGCAAACCTTACCTTTTCACTGAGGTCTAGCCTGAATATCCTGTTAATGCTGTAAACTGCCTCTGCACCAGCATTCCCAAAACCCCTTACCTTGCTCTAATCTTTTCTATAGTATTTATTGCCCTCTATCATATTATAGAATTCACTTATTTTTGCATCTATTATTCCTATAAGAATGTAACTCCATAAGAAGAGAAATCTTTGTCAGCTTTGTTCACCAATATATGCCACTCACCTAGACCAACCCCTGACACCTAGCTAGTTCTCTCTATATATTTGTTAAATGACTGAATCCCAGTCCTTCCCTCTTTTCTTCTTAGCAATGGGTAGCTCGATATTTATTGTACAGTTTATCCCTCTGCCTCTGGGTGATATGCTGTATGGAAAATCTATTTACATATTTTTACAGATAAACAACTTTCTCATGAGTTCTGCTCTAAAGGTTTATTCACTGTCCAAGACCATGACCTCAATGACCCCTTCCTCCTCCAGGCTAGAGGATGTTTTGGACTAGAATCTCTGCAATTAATTTATTAGTTTGCTACCAGGTTAGGAAAACCTCTCCCCACCACAGGAAACATAACTACCACCAAAATAAAATGTCAAACTTTTCCCATTGATTGATATAAAGTCTCTGAATTGCTTATGTCTAAAGCTCAGGTTTTCATGTTTTTACTGGAAGTTGGTGGCATCACATAGTATTTCAGGCCACAGGGATACCTGTTTTAGGGTCTTGGGTGCTCTTCCATTCTCATTTGTCTTCCAAAACCCAATGTATGTATGCATATCCAGATCCCTTGTGACTATCCCACTTGTACTTAGAACATAACCTTATTCTTGGGAGGTTTTTCCATTATCGTTCCTATCCAAGATAAATGGGGTCCAGGTGACCTAGAGTTAAAGAGGCATCATCCATGCCATCAACCTGCCTAATCTGAGCAAAACAGTCATGAAATTCATAGGTGTCAAATTCACTTGGAGACTACAATGGGTTTAGAGGCCGAAGCCCCAATGAAGAATAAAATCTCTCTCTCTCTCTCTCTCTCTCTCTCTCTCTCTCTCTCTCTCTCTGTGTGTGTGTGTGTGTGTGTGTGTGTAGAGGGTCTGAGTCTCCTGATCCTGGCCACGGTCTGAGGTCCACTACTTCCCTCTTGAATTTGCTAGAACATTATGCAGCTAGAGTAGGACCAGGGCTTCCAGGATGCTGGTATCTCACTCTCTGTCTTCACCCAGGTTCACCTTGGAATTGAGGTTAACACTTTATTTCAAGAATTGAATTGGAGTGAAAATGGGTAGCTAAAATGGAATGTGAGACAATCTTGAGATTTCAGTGATGTGTGAGTTTTCTCTCTTGTTTGCTTGCTTTTGCACTGGTCTTTACTCTGGTTATTATTGGTGCAAGATTGTGAGTAGATAGGTTGGTAAAAGGAGATAAAATCTTAGCCATGAAAATATTTATATTTTGCTGCCAAGGCAACACCAAAACCTTATTTCCAGTTTTGGAATCACAAGTCCATCTCTAGTCCTATGCAGTTCCTGATCTTTGTGTCGAGAATGCCAGCTCGCACATCAACGTCGTCTAGACTTGGAGGATGTTTGTGTTTATTTCCAGTGCCATTTTGTCCACTGCCCTCATCAGGTACTCGAACCACCTCCAGCAATCTGTGACCTAAAAGCCACTGAACATCCATTTACCTAATTTCCTCCAGTCAATAATAATCCAAGCCCACTGCCCAGAGATAAACATCTAAAACCCATTATCATGCCCTCTATCAGGAGTACAACAGGGTACTCTAACAATTCAATTTAAAAGCTTTCATGCAATCTCAATGTATAAAAATGCACTATTATTCCAAGGCTTAAAGGAATAAGTGGGCCTATTACTTGTCCTCCTGGTATGAAAAACACTAAAGACTTCCATACAACTGAGTTTAATGAACTATTTTTCAATGTATGCTCAGTATAAAGACGTTTAAAGTGTGCAGCTCATGCGTTAATGCTCAACAGCTGCAGTGGTAACCTCAATGTGTTCCATATGGAGCTAAGGTTATAATCGGCTCCTTCTGGAGAGGCCCTCTTGGACTGCTTCTTTAATTAGGATTAAAAAGCACCAAGGGCCCACAGGAGATGCGAGAGAGGCCTTTTACTTCAATCACGACCCTTTCTCTCAGGCAAGATCATTTTCAGAAAAAAGATGTGTAGATTCTCTCTCTGGTCTTCATAAAAAGAGGTCCAGCCTGTTAAATGAATTTCCTTCATTTTTTAATCATCTAAAAATGAGTTCAAGGCAGCAAGCTTCAGAAAAATAGCAATGGTTCCTTATTCCACTAAAAGATAATACTGGGATCAAGAATGGTTGGACATTTGTGGAAAGAATAAAAGCTCACCTCATTGAGAAGGGCAGACACAGGAGCCGTACAAGGAAAACTGACAGGTCCTCTAATGAAATAATGTTCCCCCCAAATATTATCCAAGACAAGGCAACTATGTAAATTAACATACAATGTAGGCTTGAAAGATATCAGCAAAATAGTTTCCAGAAATCAAGGATAAATGCAAAAGCAGAATTCACAAAGAACATGATCGATTATTTCACAACTGAAAATATAAAACTTCTATATGTTGAAACACTATAAACAAAATTAAAAGACAAACAAATAGGGAGAGGGAAAGATTGCAATATATATGTCAAACTGTGGGTTAATATCCTCAGTTTAAAAAGTGCTCTTTCAGGGGGCTGTGGCTCAATTGGTTGGGCTCCCGTTTACCATATGGGAGACCCTGGGTTCAATTCCTGGGCCTCCTGGTGAAGGCAAGCCCGCCCACTTCGGCACAGTGAGCAGTCATCAGCAAGATGACGCAACAGAAGGAGACAAGCAGACACCAAAAAAAAAAAAAACACAAAAACGCAAAGCAAATGGACACAGCGAGCACAAGCAGCAAGGGGGGGGGATAAATAAATAAATAAATCTTTAAAAAATTAAAAAAATAAAAAGTGCTCTTACAACTCAATAAGGAAAAATAAATATAAAGCACCACAATAGAATATTTAGCAAAGCACAGAACAGGAAATTCACAAAAGAACAAATACCAATACATATAAGAAAAAAAAATTAAACCTCACAATCAAAGAAATTCAAGTTAAAACAAGATGGAATATCATTTTCTACTATTTTGTGGGCAAAAAATTGAAACTAACTTTTTAAAAGAGGTAATTCCAAGGAAGTAAAAAAAGGCACTTCCAATATAGCAAGGGTATCTGGGAAAAAAACTAGAGGGAATATAACTTGTTAGAAAATTTTAAAGAGGAATTTGCCAATAATATTTACAATTTTAAAATTGTAAAAATCTCCCTGACCCAGCAATTCCATCTCCTGTAAAATTTATTTACCCTTAACTTTGGGTTCAATTCTTAAATTTAAAACTTAATGAATTATTGCATTTTAATAAATAATAACATTTCATATTTAAGTGACTTGAAAATACATAAACTATTTCTTAGTACAATGCCAATATTTTCTTGGAAATAAAAGATGAAAGAAAAAAATTACTTAATACATTTTCTCCTCTGACCATGTTGTCATTTTTATATACTTCCAGTTTTTTTTCACTTCTTTTAGGGACTCTGCTTTCACCACTTAGGGAAGAAGAGGCAGGATGGCAGTGGTTAGCAGCGCAGGCCCTAAAGACGGGGGGCCTTGAATTGTTGTCTTGGCCCTGCCTCTTTCTAGCTGTGTACTTGGGACAAGTCTCTTAGCCTCACTCAACTTCTCATTTCCTCACATGGGTGGACCCGCTCTCTTGGCCCTAGAAGATGTCTTCAGTCCAGACCTCAGTTTCCATTGTTCTGCCCTTCAAATGATTTTTCCTTCAATTTGTTCCTTCCCTTCTCTGTCTCATTCTGTCCAGGCTGGCAGTGGTTCCATTTATACAGACTATGCAAAAAAAACCTTGTTTTTCCATGTAGTCCACAGGGGTCCAAAGCATCAGACAAATGAACATTCCACAAATCTACCCAATCTTGACTTGTACATTTATGGCTGAATGGATCCATGTTCATTTAAGTCTTCACATGGAGCACTATTCTTTGGGGACTCGCTTTCTGAAAGCTTGGAATTTTCCAAACCTATCTATTTCTGCTTTCCTTGTGCCCAAGAGTTCAGTTCTCAGCTTATAACTTTCCTCTTACATTTTCTATAAAGGAGAAACCAGGTAGCATTTTCCACATTTTGCTTGGAAATCTCAGCTTAAATACCAAGCTCATTGCTTTCAAATTCTGCCTTCCATCTGACATCAGAACTCAATTTTGCCAGGTTCTCTGTCACTTTAAAACAAGGGTCACCTTTCCTCCACTTTCCAATAACACATTCATCATTGCCTTCTAAGGCCTCATTGGAAGTAACTTTGGCATCCATATTTCTATCAACAGCCCCTTCAAAGCAATCTAGGCTTTTTTCTATCAAGTACCTCACAATTCTTCCAGCCTTTACCATTACTCAAATACAAAGCCATTTCCACATTTTTGTTTTTTATTTGCAATAGCATCACTCCCCTCTCCTGGTACCAAAATGTGTTTATGTTTCCTAGGATGTTCAAGCAAATACCATGAAGTGGGTTGGCTGAAACAATGGGAATTTATTAGCTTTTGGTTTTGAGGCTAAAAGAAAGTCCAAATCAAGGCATCATCAACGTGATACTTTCTCCCCAAACACCAGCATTCTGGGACTGGCTGTTGGCAATACTTGGCTCCTCTGTCACATGGCAAGACACATGGAGGCATCTCCTGGCCTCTCCTTTCTTTTCTGGGTTCCATTGATGTAGCTTCTTGCTTCCTGTGGCTTTTTCTCTCTAATATCTGAATTCATTCCATTTATAAAATGAATTGAGGTGGGTCACACCTCATCCTGATTGAGGTGAGTCCCACCTTAACTGAAGTAACCTCAGCTAAAGGTTCTACTTACAATGGATTCCCATCACAGAGAAATCACCAATCCAAAGCCTGCTCCAGCAACCAACAGCAGAATTTCAGTATTTTCCTATCTAGGGAAGGAGAAAAAGATTTTTGCTTCTGAAGTTTGTACCTAACCTCACTATTGTGATCTGAAATATTTGGAAAAGCATGCAGAAAAATAAATAAATAAATAAATAAATAAATAAATAAATAAATAAATAAATAAAGGAAAAGCCCACAATCTTTTGACAAGCTTGTTTAGAGGACAATTCTAAACAGATGAAATAAATACCAAATAGCTCACATTGGCTTCCTTTCCAACTATAGAAAGCTCATCCTAAGTAGATGGCCAGAAGTTCCTTCTCCTTGAACTTTCCCTCGTCTTTCTGCTTCTATTCCTTTGCTTTGCCCCCAGGGTCCCTGTTTCATCATCCCCCAGGCCCTTGTGGTGAAGGCAGGAGGAACAATTCCTAGGTCTTTAGTGAGAGAACAATATTCTACAGTGAAGCAGCTATGAAACAATCAAACTTCTCTCTAGGTCAAAAGTCAGAATCAGAAGAGACTGAATTAAAAATTCTGATTCAGAAACTCTGGAGTGAGGCCAAGCTATCTGTGTTTTAATAAGCCCCCTTCCCCCGCCCTGGGTATTCTAATGCTCTCAAGGTGGAGAATTGATCTACTCCACTCTACTACTTTTTCTTGATCTTCATCTGAGTCTGGAGCAGATACATTAATAAGGATAGCTCAGCAACAATCCATGAAAACCCCCCTACTCGTTTTATTTTCCTGCTCTCTTACTTCCATTTATAATAAAATTTGGATTCTCCCTACTCTAGATTATAATAAATTTATAATAATCTTCCAACTCTGGACTATAATAATGGAGTAGGAGGATACAGTCTCCTTATGCTGTTACCTCTGTTTATGAGAGGTTATATTTCACCTAATAATGTTTCATTATGATAAAGTGACATTTATTCTGCTAGAATTGTGTGTATGTGTGTTCTAATCCTCGATATAGGGGAGTGAAATGAAAATGGGAAGAATTTGACATCCTTGAGACTTTAAATATGCCCTCTAATATACTGAGCATCTGATTAGGAAATAGAGTACCTAACTGCATTAATATTTTCTATTTGTGCCTTTCCTACAGCTTGCCCTTACACTTCACCTCTGATTACAATATTAAAATTCCTTCTTCATCTATTTCTTTATCATTATTTTTATAGTACAGTAAATGTATTCTCAAGCATTTGGTATTAATCGATAGCTTCTCTATCTGGTCAGTGCCATGTCAAACTTAATCACTTTAAATGAGGTTGTAATCTCTAAGTGTAAAGGACCCAGGCTGTACTTTATTTCTGAGAGCCTGGTAGCTAAAAGCCACAGAGGGAAATCATCCTTGGGTCTTTGTCCCATAGTTGGGCCAGGGTGTCATTTGCCAATGAGCCTCGCTGTCACATTTGTATATCCTATGGTCTCAGATCTTCTGGCCAGCTCTTGTGGTAATTTCTTTGCCCAGGGGGTGAGAAGAGCACACATTTCATAAGAGTTGAAATAGTTTTCCAAAGGAGCTAACAGCAGACTGATAAAACTCTGGACTGCTGAAGTCTGCTTTTATTAAATGAATGTCATGTAGTCTCTGCAGTCAGATTCACAGGAGAACGAATTCATCCACGAGGGTTTTGCTTCCCTTCGGATGACATTCTATCCAGAAAGCAATCTCCAGTTAAGCTCCATAGCAGGTTGCAAGAGATGACATAACTCCCATCGTGAATGCCCAGACATACATCAGGACAGTCCTTGGCAGAGCCCACGCCGCGTCCTAGCTCGGGGTGGCTTTCTCTTCAATCTTGGGGTGTAATTGGCGCTGCGTGCTTTCTTCCCTGATCACTAAAACCTGGAGGCATGGTGCTGCTTTTTAAACAGTCTCTTGCAGCAAGAACTAAAACATTGGGTTTACAAAAGGTCTCCACAGAAACACAGGCTTAAAAACTTATTTGTAATTTTCAATAAGTAACCAAGTACCCTGGCTCAATTCCATCAATTTCTGAAGTGAAAGAACAGTCACCAGGTCTGGCAATATGGTGATTCTCTGACTTCCAACACTACTTGGTGTCATTCAGGGGTTAAGCCTCTGTGCCCAGAGTATATTAGAATTTAGGGCTTTTACCTTATGCCCCCAGAGTCCCCTACTCTTCCTCACCCCATTTCTCCAATAGTCTAGCCAAGGCTCATTTGGGGATTCCAAAGGTTGAAATTCAAGGGACTCTTGCTTTCATCTCCACAAGTTTCGATAGCAGGAATTCCACAGATCAGAAATTCCTATGGGGAGAGGAGCCCAGATGCCAGGGGCTTGTCCTCTGCCCAATTTAAAGACAGCCTTCATCTCCCACCCCCACCGACCCTGTCTGTAGTCACTGCCCAAAGAGAGGGAATAATCTTTAAAATGTCTTTGTATCTGACCCCAAAGACTTCAAAGTCACAACACATATGTGGTAAGAATATTGAGTCAATCTATGGTCCAAGTCTGGCATTTTCTCATATTTGAATTTGAGTGGATTTTCATGTTAACAGTTTTACATAGTAGATTTATATTCTTGCTTTCAGTATGTATTAACTATTTTCCAACCTTTTCCACACCATGACAAATATGTCAAGTTGCCAGGAGAAACAGGGGATGGAAAAGGTGGCCCAGCCCACCTCCTTACAGCCATTCAAGAGTGGCGCCATCTGTCCTGCCGTCTTGACTCCTACCGCCAATTGTTTTTTGTGAACACATACAGGTGCATACACCAGCTGTCCTCATCTATTTCCACCATGGTTTTCCAACCATGGGTTTCCAATCAGCTATACCCTGAGACAAATTTGGTGGAGAATAAAGAACTTCAGACAGAACAGGATCAAATCTAGTTAAAATTGCGAGGTTGGCCAAGTGTCCCTTTGTTGCCTTCTCACATTCCATTTCAGAATCCTCTTTCCCCATTCAGGTTCCTGTCAAAGAAAAAACTACACCAGACAATGTGAAACAGGCAAGGATGATTTTATTCAGGGGCCGTTGTAGCAGGGGGAGAGAGAGTACAGCTCAACTCTGAAGAAACAAGGACAGCCAGCTTTTTAAAGGCTGAGAGTGGGTTGGAGGAAAAGCACTGGAAGATAGTCAGGGGCTTGATCACTGGGATGGGTGAGGGATTTACTGAGGTTGGGAGTAGGACTGCTTGGCTCCAAATGTTTTCCTTTGCGGTAATTAGGCCACCTGGAGTCCCTAAGTACTGGGATGGAGGAGGAGGGAGATTAAGAACTGCCTGCTTAGGAGCCTCTCAGGAGTCGCATAAAAGGTAGGATGAGAAAAGGGAGGGAAAGTTTGGGGGCAAGATTGATACATAGAATAGTTAGAGTCTGAAGTTGTATTTTCCCCTTTTATTTGTCCACTGCAGCCCAAGTTGCTTTTGTTGTTGTTGTTGTTGTTATATAGGTGTATTGTATAAATGCTGATGCAATTAGATAAAAAAAAAAAAAAACAAAAAAAAAAAACAGTGCAAATACAATTACAATTCGTAATACTTGATTTGATGCCCCCAGAAACTGCCCCATTCTTCAGCTACCGCCCACCCCCTAACAATCCCCCCCACAGTATCAGCCTAATGCTAGGGGATAGGGAGAATGGCAGCTGAGGGTAGAGAGTAGGCAGTGCTGGTGACCCAGAGGGACTACTCCAGAGTGGGGAGGCAAGGCACAAATTAGCGGTGGGTGGAGGGGTGGTGGTGGTGGGAGGAGAGGGGAGGGAAGGTGGCCTCTCTAGAGGAATGGGGTTGGAGCAGCTGCCTATCTCAGTGTGCTGGGCCCTGCCCACTCCGCTACCCACCCTCTGGAGCCCTGCCTCCTCATCCTCCCCCTTTCCCCAGAAACCTTTTTGCACAGATCATACACAAATGGACACATCACAAATGGACATAGTAGAGTTTCACAATATCCACAGCTAGGGCTCCCCCACTCCCTTTCAGGTTTTTTTTCCTACATGATGTACAATTCCTTTTAAATGGATCAAAAAATAGTGCATATACACGAATGAGTCCTTGTTATAACAACTCGGCAACATATACCATAAGCTAATGAAGGTCTTTTAAAAATTTATTTATTTATTTATTTATTCCCCACCCCCCCCCCCAGTTGTTTTGTGCTTGCTGTCTGTTCTCTGTGTGGTCTTCTGTGTCTGCTTGTTTCCTCTTTAGGCAGCATCGGGAACCAATCCTAGGACCTTCCGGAGTGTGAGAGAGGCACTTAATCTCTTGTGCCACCTCAGCTCCCTAGTCTGCTGCGTCTCTTATGTCTCTCCTCTGTGTCTCTTTTTGTTGCGTCATCTTGCTGCGTCATCTCTCCATGTGGGCCAGCACTCCACATGGGCCAGCACACCATGTGGGCCAGCTCTCTGCTCAGGCCAGCTTGCCTTTCACCAAGAGGCCCCGGAAATCGAACCCTGGACCTCCTATGTGGTAGATGAGAGCCCAATCGCTTGAGCCACATCCATTTCCCTAACAAAGGTCTTGTTGGATGGGATGGGAGCCTAGGACTGGAGGGGGTTAGAGGGTATGGAGAGAAAGGTTATGCCTTCTGGAGTGAGGACAAAATGGAGTGGTTGGGAAGAAGAAACAAAAAGTACAATATTAAGAAGCATCTTTACAATGCAGTTCTATAGCAAACTCCTAAAGGGGAAAGAAAAAGTTGACAAAGCAGGAAAACATTTATCATTGTGTCTTTAAAAAAAATGATCCACCATATGTACATCCAAAACTATAAGGAAAAAAATACTTATTCCAGGGATGGAAGAAGTCCGGATGCTATGGTCAAAAAACAAAATAACACTGACAAATAAGGACATCTGTCCCCCAGCTTACTCAAGCCATACTGCTAGTCCACCCCTGTTCCAGGCTTCTAGAGAGTAAGACATTATCCATAAACTACTACTTTAAGTGCCTCTGGAGGTGGAGGGAACCAGACAGAACTGGTAGGCTCCTCACTTGACTGTTACCATGAGCTTCATTCAGAGCTGCAGGGGTGAAGGCTGACTGTCAGATCACAGAAGAGAGGGCCTTTCCTGCCATCCTTAGGACATCAGGCAAAGTGTCCACGGGGCCCAAGGCTGGGGTGGATAGTAGCAACAGACTTGGAGGGACGAGGCAATTAGGGACAAAAAAGTAGAGAATCAAGAGAGATGGGGGAGAGGGAGGGAAGGGGGGAGGGGGAAGGCTAGTACTTTACCATGATTAGGGAGACCTAACCCCCATCACTAATCCATGGGCAGGGGATGAAAATGGGGAGAAAAGAGAGTAAGAAATCAAACCTCAGCAACTGAGCAAAGGGTCACGGAGCTATCCTAGTCAACAAGCAGCTTCTATGTAATTGACCATGAGGGGATAAACTGAGGGAATTCTACCCTCTCCCCCACTGCCTCAGCACCAGAGCAGGCACTGGATGACAGACTTTCCTTCCCCAATCATTCACTATCTCTACACATCTTATTCCAAGTTCCATTCAAAGGGGACCTGAAGGGAATCAGTTCAGGGTAGAAAAAGCCCCAGTCAGACGGTATTGCACATTCTCAGTTCCTTACTTTTAATCACAACTGGCAAACTTGGGTACCTGGTTTCTCCAAGTATCTCTAGCACCTCTGAGCTGGGGGAGAGGGAGACATAACAGAAATGGCTCTTCATTATGGGGCAGGGGGAGAGGCTAGACAGACATGCAGCAAGCCTATACTGGTAGGAAAACACTAAAAACAAAACAAAAAAGCTTCCAAGTTTGTAGAAGAGAAAAAAGCAAAGCCAAATGATTTATCCAGTGCTTTCAAAGCAGAGAAGGCTAAGAAAAGATGCAAGAACATATCTTTACATATATATGATTAAAAATAATCCCAGACCCAGCTCCATTAACCCCTCTCCCATCCCCAAAATTTACAGTCAAGGGTTACCACATTCCCCAGAAAAATATTCAAATGACCTTATCACTCCATGTTACTAGCATCTAGCTTCTAGATCATTTCATCGTTGGGGGGGCCCAGACACAGGCTGCATCTCTGCTCCTTTATTAAGTGCTCAGTGAATTTAGGAGAAAGGAAGAAAAAGCTGTGAAGGCCTGTAGGGAACAGAGGCCAGAGTGGGGGAAACTAAGCCTGATTCTAGCTTAGTCCAAGTTGTTTTTATCTGCAGTCCCACAGCCGCAAGATTAGTTTCAAGGTAATCGGGACAGGGGAGGGAGCGGGCAGGGGTGCTAGGCGTGCTAGGGGTGCTAGGAGTGGTCACTCCCCACACCCTGCCAGCCCACCCTGACCTCATGCTATTCTTCAGGAGCCAAAGGCCACCTCTGCAGGGTCCGATATGGACTTGTCCCTCTGAGTAGTACCTGGTTATCTGAATAATCCCCTCTTTTCCTCATAAGTGCAAATAAATGTTACAAATTCTATTATATTCTTACTCCTTAGAACCCTGGGATCTTCTAGCTTCTCTGACAAAACGTACAATGCCATTAATGGGTACCAATGAATTCATGTTACCTCTGCCTGGAAAATATTTTCACCCTTTTTTTCTCTTTTCTTTTCGATTAACTAGCAGCTATTGAGTCCTTTCTACAAATTAAATCCTGTGCTACAAAAATGAAGCTTCTGTTTTGAGGAGGCTTACATTCTAGCTAAGAGGAAGGGTACACACACAAAAAAAGTTAAACAAAAAACTATGGCACAGGGCCGTTAAGTGCTATAACAGAAGTATGCAAAAAGTGACTTGATGTTGGACAGGGGAAAGGAGAAGGAGAAGTGGGATGACTTAGTTTGCCAGAGCTGCTATGACAACTACCACACAATGGGTTGGAATGAACAACAGGAATTTACTGGCTATGATTTTGGGGGCTAAAAGAAGTCCCAAATCAGGATATCAGCAAGGCTTGCTTTCTCCCCCAAAAGACTAGCGTTCTGGTGCTGGCTGCTGGAGATCCGGGTGGTTCTGTGGCTTACATTTCTGCTTCTCGTCACATGGTGGTGTCCTCTCCTGGCTTCTAGTTTCTGCTGACTTCATGGTTCTCTTTATATAAGACTCCAGTCATGGGGGTTAAGGCCCATCCTGCTTCAGTTGGGCCACACCTTAACTAAAAATAACATCTTCGAGAGGACCTATTTACAACTACACCCACATAGACAGGGTTCAAGATTGAGAACGTGTTTGTTGGGATATGGAATTCAACCTACCACAGGAAGGGAGCATCTAAAAGTGAGGCTGGAAAAATAGCTAGAGGCCTTTCAGAGATGCCACATCTATGGCACACGCCTTGACTTCCTCGTATTCAGACACTGTGCTTGGGAAGTGGATTTTTAGGATATAAGTTTAAAACCGCTTTCAGTATGTATAACACTATCTTTTCTCAGAGCTTAGGAGCATGACTGAATATACTTCTAAAAGAATGAGGTACAGCTATCAAAATGAAAAATTTGGGGATTACAGCATTCTTATTTGCTTAGAAACAGTAAAATCCATCAGTAAACAATACTAAAAGAAAGGCTGGACTTTAAATTAAATTGGCAAACAGATTATAAGCAGTTGTTATATGAAAAAGAATAAAAATGCATACAGCAGGTGTAGCTCAGTGGTTGAGCACCTGCTTCGCACGTCCAGGGTCCCGGGTTCAATTCCCTGTACCTCCTAAAATAAATGCATAGGATAAAGGATATGTAATAAAAACTATGATTTCAAAATCAGTAATGGGTCTTTCTGTCTCTTTAATATAATTAACAGAATTCCAGCATATAAATGTGATAAAACGTAACATTTAACATTATAAATTTCCTTGTGAATTTTTCAAACCACCATATGTAATTTTGATAACCACAGCTATGCACAATGGGAAAGGCTAAGCCAAAACATAAAGAAATATGAGCCAGTGAGAAAGGGGAGGAGAGAAAGATGGATGTATGTTAAATATACACAGAAAAACTGAGGATTTTCCAAAAGTGCAGAACTAAATTCAGTCCTGCAGCTACATAAGGAAACTTTTAACTAAAGTAGATATGCCATTCAGTGTTTTGAAATGATAAGTGGCCTTTCAGCATTATTTTGCATTGAGTTTGCCCCCTTCAACTATTAGTCCAGAAAGATCAGCCCAAATCAATATGTCTTTCCTGTACCCCACGACTTTGATAAAAATCATTACTTTCTTGAGTACATGTGAATTTCAAATTTTTGCTGATTTCTTAGAGCACATTCTAAATGGGATTATATGCATTGGTACATAGGAATGCTAGTGAGGAGCTACAGGCAGTTCCCAATTTAAAACTTGATTGTGTTCCACAAATGCATTTGCAAGTTGGCAAATTGGAACTCAGAATGCATTCTCTTGAGGAATTCAATGGTGGATAGTTTCTGGACTGCCCACAAAAATTGAGCTGGGCCATGACAGATAACAGCCTAAAATCCAGATCCACAGAATGGAGGCTTCTTTGCAGAGCAGGAAGAAAGGGATATAGAGTAGAGAGGTTTGCTCCGCTTTATTAGGTTTAGAATTATTAATATAAAATAGATTAAATGTGTTGCCCGTTTTGTATTTCCTTCAGGGACCCCATGTGTCACCATCTGGCCTGTGTGGCACATTCCAGGTCTCGCCTCACCCCTAGCAAAATGCTCTAGGCTCCAGGAGGACCTTCATGCCCCCATCCCAAGGCAACCCCACTATCTAAGTGAACAGCGGCAGCCTTAGAGACCAATCTGGAGTTAGACCAGCCCCTTAAAAGCCTGCTTATTGGCCAGAGTTATTATTTGTAGCAGCAGCAGGTTCCTCTAAATTGTTGCTTCTACCTTTTGAGGGATCAAATTGTCATTAAGAAAAAAAAAATCAATAAATGATCAGCTGCTCCCTTCTTAGTAGTGAAAAAAAAAAAAAAAAAAGCCCTGGTGAGTATCCACAGAGTGGAAACCTCTGTCACCACTATTATTATTATTATTATTATGCTCCTGTGCCAGTTTTGAAAAGCTGTCTAAGGCTTTATCCATGGATACCATTTCTTTCCTCTCTCCTTGGGTCTTCTCTCCACGTTCTTCAGCATGTTCTCTTTAAATGCCCAGAGCTCCTTCCTTTCCATGAGATCTGTTTCTTTTAAAGAAGGTGCTCGTCTTTATCCCTTCATCCCGCTGTAATGCCTGTTTCATGAACCTCGGTTTTCCTCCTCGCACTCAATCTGCGCTTGGTGAAGAGGCCGCAGGTGAGGATCGGGGATGGGGGTTGGGGAGGCTCCTCAATGCAAACTCTGAGGAATGGACGGAGGCTGCCTGCAGCAGACCAAAGAGAAGCGTTGGGAGGAGAGGATCCCAGCTCGGTGGGCAAGGGGGCCATGACTGAGTGTTGAGACCTGCGGCAGGGTTGGCCAAAGGGAAGGAGGGCCCCGCACAAAGACACTGCACGTTTGTAATTCCTGGCAAGGTGGAGTCAGAGCCACCAGGGTTCAAATCGAGGTTTTTCCATTTCCTAGCTGTGTGAGTTTGGGTAAGTTACTTTAACTTTAGTTTCCTCGCTTGAAAACGGAGATAAAATCTATATCAAAGAGTCCTTGTGATAAATGAAGTAAACGTGGAAAGCTATTAAAATACCTAAGTATGAATTCTTTTTTTTAAATTTGGAATTTTATGTATTTTTGTCTAACTTTTTTATTTCAAAATTATTTCAAACTTACTGAACAGTTGAAAAATAATCCAAAATCCATACAGAGAACTCTAAAATACTCCCCCCAATACCCAGACCCTATTTTAATATTTTACAACATTTGCTATATGAGTCTACCTAGCTATCCTCTTATCTATTAATCAATCGATCTATATATCTCTAGCTATCAATCTCCTAAACATTTGAGAGTCTGTGTATCTGTCACACTCCTTGAACACACAATATTTCCATGTATATTTCCTAAGAACAAGGATATTCACGAAAGTAACCACCTTAAAATACATTTATCAAGTTCAAGAAATTTAACATTGTTACAAAGCTTACAGTGTATATCCAGTTTTTCATGTCCCAATAATGTCCTTTTGGGCCTTTTCTCTACTATTATTATATCCAGTCCAGGATCATGTATTGCATTTAATTGACATGGTCACTTTAGTTGATTTCTTTATATTGTGGAAACATATATATAACATAAACTTTGCTGTTAGCCACCACTCCCAAGCACACAATTCCTTGGGATTAAATACATTCACAATGTTGTGCTATGCTCATCACCATCCATTACCAGAACTTTCCCAACACCCCAAACAGAAACCCTGCATCCATTATGCACTCACTCCTCCTTCCTCATCTCTCCCTTCACTGGCAACCTGCACTTTACTTTCTGTTTCTATGAATTTGAACACTCCAGCTATTTCATACAAGTGGAATTATATAATATATATACTTTGGTGCCTGACATTTCACTCAACATGACGTCTTCAAGTTCATCCATGTCATCACATGTATCAGGACTTCATTCCTCTCCCCCCGCCCCCCATTTTTTTCTTTATTAGAGAAGTTGTGGGTTTACAGAACAATCATGCATAAAATACAGGATTCCCATGCACCATCCCATCACCAACACCTTGCACTGATGTGGAACACCTGTTACAATTCATGATAGCACATTTTAAATAATTGTACTATTAATTAAAGTCCACTGTTTAACGTAGGGTTCACTGTTCCATGGAATTTTTTCTTAAAATTTGTTCTGGTACCATATATACAATATAACATTTCCCCTTTTAATCATATTCAGATACATATTTCAGTGCTGTTAGTTGCATTCACAGTGTTGTGCTATGATCATCACCATCCACTACCAAAATATTTCCATCATTCCAAATAGGAACCCTGTACGTTTTAAGCCTTAATTTCCCATTCCCTAACCCCACCCCATCCCCTGGTAATTATATTCTAGACTCTGACTCTATGATTGTGCTTATTGTAATTGTTTCAAATCAGTGAGATCATAGAATATTTGTCATTTTCAGTCTGACTTATTTCACTCAACATGATGTCTTCAAGTCTCATCCATGTTGTCGCACATATCAGGCTTCATTCATTTTCACAGCTGAATAATATTCCACTATATTTATATACCACATTCTGTTTATCCATTCATTGGTTGATGGACACACGGGCTGCTTCCATCGTTGGGCAATTGTGACTAATGCTGCTATGAACATCAGTATGCAAATATCTGATCGAGTCCCTGCTTTCAATTCTTTGGAAGTATACACCTAGTGGCGGAATCGCTGGGTCAAATGGTAGTTATACTTAAGTTTCTGAGGAACTGCCAAACTGCCTTCCACAGTGGCTGCACCATTTTACACTGCCACCAGCAATGAATGAGTGTTCCTATTTCTCCGCATCCTCTCCAACACTTGTTATTTTCCATTTTTTAAAAAATAGCAGTGATTCTAATGGGTGTGAAATGGTATTTCATTGTGGTTTTGATTTACATTTCTCTAATGGCTAATGATGTTGAGCATCTTTTCAAGTGCTTTCTGGACATTTGTATTTCTTCTTCAGAGAGATGTCTGTTCAAGTCTTTTGCCCATTTTTAAATTGGTTTGTCTTTTTGTTAGGTTGAAACATTTCTTTATATGTTCTGGATATTAAGCTTTTATTGGATATGTGTTTTCCAAATATTTTCTTCCATTGTTTAGGTTGTCATTTTACTTTCATCATAAAGTCCTCCGGGGCACAAAGTTTTAAATTTTGATGAGGATCCATTTATCTCTTTTTTCTCTTGTCATTTGTGCTTTGAGTATAAAGTCTAAGAAACCATTGTCTAACATAACGTCCTGCAGTTGCTTCCCTAGGTTTTCTTCTAGGAGTTTAATAGTAGTTCTAGCTTTTATCTTTAGGTCTTTGATCCATTTTTAGTCGATTTTTTTTTTCAATGGTGTAAGGTAAGGGTCCTCCTTCCTTTTTTGCAAATGGAGATCCAGTTTTCCTGGCACCATTTTTTGAGGAGGTTATTTTTTCCCAATTGAGTGGTCTTTACCACCTTGTCAAAAATCAGTTAGCCATAAATGGGAGGGTTGATTTCTGAGCTCTCGATTCGATTCCACTAGACTTAATGTCTCTCCTTGTGCCAGTGACATGCTGTTTTGACTACTGTGGCTGTATAAGCTTTAAGATCATAAAGTGTGTGAGGGCTTCATTCCTTCTCAAAGCTGAGTAATATTCCATTGTGTGTATATACCACATTTTGTTTATCCATTCATCTACCGATGGGCACTCGAGTTTCTTCCACCTTTGGCTATTGTGAATATACTGCTATGAACATTGGTATACAAATATCTGTCTGAGTCCCTGCTTTCAATTCTTTTGGTTATATAACTACAAGGGAGATTGCTGTGTTATATGGTAATTCTATGTTTAACTTTCTGAGGAACCACCAAAGTGTTTCCCATAGTGTCTGTACCATTTTACACTCCCACCAACATTGTACAAGGGTTCCTGTTTCTCTGCATCCTTGTCAGCACTTATTTTCCATTTTAACAGCCATTCTAGTAGGTGTTAGTTATGAATTTTTATCCCCTTTACTGACACCATCTGCATTGTCTTTTTTTTTTTTTTTTTGAGGTACCAAGAGCCATGGTTTGAACCTGGAACCTTGTATGTGGGAAGCCGGTGCTCAACCACTGGGCCACATCAGCTCCCCTGAGTTGGTTTTATCATTTGTTTTGCTTGTTGTTTTGTTTTTGCTTTTTCAGGAGGCACAGGGAACCAAACCCGGGACCTCCCATGTGGGAGGCGGGCACTCAACTGCTTGAGCCACATTCGCTCCCTGCATTGTCTTTTTTTTTTTTTTTTTTTTTTACCGGGAGGTCCTGGGGATCGAACCCGGGTCCCTCCATATGGGAGACGGACGCCCAACCAGTTGAGCTACATCCAACCCCCCTGCATTGTCTTTTAATCAGGTGAGTTATTAAATATTGGTCCTGAATCTTTTTTTTACTTCACTTTTGTTATTTAAATTTTAGCATATGTATTTTTCTCCACAAAGATTATTTAGAGCAGACCCCAAGTCATTCTTCCATGTAATCTCACTTCTAAAATGTCATTGCTTGTAAGATGTTCTATATTAAGTTTATAAAATAACTTTTGATGGGAGTGGAGGATACACAGTCAGATAATACACATTATCCGCAAGATAAAAGTTCCTAATTTTCCTACAGGCTAAAGTAAGATTTCTAAAAATTGAGGATATAGGGTAGTTTCTGCTTCTGCTGTTAGCCTACTACCCTTGCCATTCAGAGTATAACTGGCATGAATTCCCTTAGATTTCTGCAAATTTTGGATGGCTCATATTCTGAGGGTGCCATCTGTAACCTGGGCACCCTATCATGCTTGAGAGCTGCCTGCTCTGCTCCTGCCTTTGACTACAATGTGAATACAACAGGACTTAAAGGATCCCAAAGGATTCCACTCCCACTAAGCATGGATGAACAACCTCATCTTTACCCAGGCTTCCATAGAGGAGACATAAACAATGTCAACTATGCATACTTGTTCTTAAAATATCTGTTGGCCACTATCACTGTGGAGTTTCACCGTTTCTTCTGCTTGTCCCAGACTCCCTCTATCTTATCCATTCCTCTTATTCCTCCTCTCTACCCTATCTTTCCAGAAGAGCCAAATTCATGCTCCTCAAAAGTCTTATCCTGCCCTTACTTGAATTATCTTCTCTTCCCAGCACTTATCAAGACCCTCCAAGCCTAAGCAATGCTCTTCCAAGCTGCCTCTTCCCATTACCATGTGAAACAACTGAGTAACCAACAAGGAGCACCTGCAGATTAAGCTCCAGGTGCCAGTAACTGGGCAGCTGACCAGAACAACTGGAAGTTTTTTAACCAGAAGACATGTTCTACTGTAACGTTCCCCTGTCTTTGAGACACTTTTCTAGAAATTGTTCAGAGATGGTGGGTAGTTGGGTCCCATATTTCTAAATAAACCTAGACTTTTCTGCTGCCTTAAATCATACTAAATTTTATTCTACCATTTTGAGTGTCCTAGAAAGTGAAACTCAAAATGAAACTACAGTCTTTGGATGGCTTTTTAAGATACAATTACATGTGGTGTAGTGGAAATGATTTGAGTTCAGCCAAACCTAGGTTGAGTCCCAGTTTTGCTACTTATTAGCAAGTGACTCTGGGCATAGTATTTTTTTTTTTTTTTTTACTATTCAGAGCATCAGTTTCCTCATCTGTTAAATGGGAATAAAAAAATTTACCTGTGTGCTATTCTTTTTTTTCTAGTTGTTTTAGTATTTCTAGTTTTGTTTTAGGGGTGAATGTTAGTTTTCTTCTTCTCTTACTTTCTTCTTAAATCGTGTATTATGTTTTCACCTATGCACTAAATAATGTCATGAACTTTTCTGTTCCTAAAGCCTAAACTAAAGCTATTTGGTTTAGTTTCCTTTTTGCTAAAGCAAATAGCATGCAATGGGTTGGCTTAAACAATGGGAATTTATTGGCTCATGATTTTGAGGCTAGGAGAAATCCAAATCAAGGCATCATCAATGCAATGCTTCCTTTCTGAAGACTAGCATTCTAGGACTGTCTGCTGGTGAACCTTGGTCCTTGGCTTCTCTATCACATGGCAATGCACATGGCAGCCTCTCATAACCTCTCCTTTCTCTTCCAGGTTCCTTTGAATTTCAGCTTCTGGCTGCTCCCTCTGTGGCTTTATTTCTATCTGTCTGAATCTCATTCTGCTTATAAAGGGCTCCAGTAATAAGATTAAGACCCATCCTGATTGAGTTGGGCCACACCTTAACTGAAGTAACCTCATCAACAGTTCCTACTTACCATGGGTCACACCACAAGAATGGATTAATTTTAATAACATGTTTTTCTGGGGCACATAGCTCCAAACCACCACTCTGTCATAAATAGTTTCTATTTTTTAAAAAATAATAAAATCAGCATTAAGTGAGAGAAAAATGATAAGCTTGGGAACCAGACAGATGTGGGTCCCAAGTGTGACCTTGAGTAGTCGAGTCTTTCTCCCTGTCAATTCCATCCTCTGAGAACAGGAACAATAACCATCTGACAAGCCTGTTGTAAGTAGATGCTGGTATATTTTCTCTGGCACAGGAACTGTGCAGTGAGTCAATGTCCCTAACTTATATACTATCACACTTGTTCTCCTCCCACCCTACCCTACCATTCACATAGGACCCAGTCACAGGGAAAGCCAGTATGTAGAGAGCTCATACACTTTCACGGGACTCTTCTGGCTGTACTTGGTAAAGGGAGGCACTGTGTCGCCACGGTGATTGCCCTCTAACCCATCCAAACATATTCCAGGGGAGCGGATGTAGCTCAAGTGGTTGAGTGTCTGCTTTCCATGTGCACGGTCCCGGGTTCAATCCCCAGTACCTCCTAAAAACAAAGCAAACAAACAAACAAATTTACAGTGGGGAGCAGATAGATATAGCTCAGGTGGTTGACTGCCTGCTTCCCATGTACAGGATCCTAGGTTCAATCCCCAGTACCTCCTAAAAAAAAAAAAAAACAAAACAAAACAAAAAAAATATTCCTATCCTTGGTCCTAACCGTGTGCCCTAGCAGGTTGGTGATGTGTTTTAAGGGATCTCCCACAGTCACCCAGGCTGCACTCCTTAAGAATGTAGTGTCACGAGCTCAGGAGGCAGGAACCCAGGGCTCCAGCAAAGCCTGGGGAGTGTGGTGTGTTGAATGAGCTCTTTTGTCTTTAATTCAGTCAATTAGCTTTGTGTCCCAGTACCAAGCAGAGTCCAGCACAAAGTGGCTCACAATAATTTGTTGATAATAAACTAATGGCACAAACACCATATGATTCTTCTTGTTATATGCCCCATGAATGCCAATACATTCAGAAAGCAAAAAAGCAATGATATGATTGATAATTGGAATACTGAAACAATTTTCATGTCACAGAATCAAATCTAACAGTTCTACCTTCTATCTTACTTAGTCTTATTATGACAAACAGTTAATCTGATTAATTTTACCTCTGACTTAAACTCCCAGGCTGGTTATCTGTCTGTCTAATTAATGCTTGGACTTAAAGATTCAAATGATTGCTCTATCAGGGTCATTTTTAGGATAATTTTCTTTCAATTCTTATAATTAATTTAAAATTAAAGATATAAAACATCCATTTTCTGAATGTTACCAGAACTTTCCATAAATATATCCCCTATAATTTTAAAGATAGAGTGCATACGTAGCCAAATGGTAGCTAGAAACAGCACACTGGGTTAAAAAATGTTAAAGATACACACCAAGCTCTGAATTAAAAATTTGCCAAACAAAAATGGTATTTATTGTACTAAAGTTTAGAGCGCTGATGATAACCAGACTTTCTCATATTTTCTATTCTACAAAATCCTCTAATATATTTTATTTGCATGCAGTATTTGCTAAATGTAAGGGCATGAGTACATTATTTTTGTCACTAGAGGGCAGGAAGTTAAAGTAGATTATTTTCATAACTCCTTAAAGATAAAAGTGCTATATTTAGAGACTCATAACAACATGATAACTTCTTAGGAGAAGGAAATGCTTCAGTAAATAAAGAAATAAATATTATTAACATGACCCCAGCAAAGTATCTATAAGCACCAAATGTAACAAATGATCACCTTGATTATTTTGGCTCTAATTATTTTATAGGAAAGAAATATGAATTTTTATTGGATGATAATCTTGAGAAAGAACATTTCTCCTAACCCACAATACATCTTTTATTTCATAATTTGGATTTGCTATAAAATGTTCATTCTAGCTTCCTGCTGTGGCCACTCACTGTGCTGCGGGTTTATTTCCTCAGAAGCTAACTTTGTCAAGTCTTTAGCTGATTGTTTAAATTTTAAATAGTGGAATGTCATCTATTAATTTCCAGTCTCCTTCTAAATGGTTTTCCAGTGCTTTCCCAGAAATGGCACACCTACAAATGTCTCCTCATGTAAGATCTCCAGGTAAATGCCACACGTGGTATTTGCACACCTAACACTGCTGGGCATACTCATTCAATGACCCAGACTGGGCTCAATCCCTTCCTGTACCCTTGGATTCAAAATACAATGCTAAAGCCAGAATTTATTTATTTATTATTTATTTATTTATTATTACAAAATACAAATATTTTATTTAAAATATTTATTTATATAAACATTTTATTTATATAAATAAAAACAAATTATTTATTTTATAATTTAATAATAATAATATAATATTATTTTATTATTATTAAATAATAAAATAAATAAAATATTATTTTGTATTATCAAAATAATACAAAGATAAAATGATCAAATATTAAGTCTATAGTCAGAGAATTCAACTCAAGTGATCTCAGGCTTGAACTGTCCATCTGTCTCAATGCTGGGTGGGAGGCAAAACAATGGCCTCCCTAGAACCTGTGAACGTGCTACCCTACATGGCTAAGGCACTTGCAGATATGATAAGGTTAAGTTTCTTGAGATAAGGAGATTTTCCTGAATTATCTGGGCCGAACCAGTTTAATCACATCAGCTCTTAAAATTGAAAGAAGAAGGCAGAAGAGTGGGCCAGAGAGATGAGAAAAAAGAAGGAGGAGAGATTTGAAGTATGAAAGGAACTTGGGAAGCGGCTGTGGCTCAATCAGTAGGGCTCCCATTTACCATATGGGAGGCCCCGGGTTCGGTTCCCGGGGCCTCCTGGTGAAGGCAGGCCTGCCCACACAGCGTGGTTAGCTGACACAGCGAGCACAAGCAGCAAGGGGGGGATAAATGAATAAATAAATAAAATCTTTAAAAAAAAAAAAAAAAAAAGAAAAAAAAAAGAAAGGGACTTGATCCACCATTGCTGACTTTGAAAATGGAGGAAGTTGTCATGTTCCAAGGTATGCTGTGGCCTCTAGAACCTAGGAGTGACCATCAAGTTATAGCCAACAAGAGACTAGGGACTACAATTAGGTCCTACAACTGCAAGGAACTGAATTCTACCAACAACCCAAATGATTAAGGAAACATTCTCCTTAGAGCTTCTAGAAAGGGATGCAGACCTGCTGACTCCTTGATTTTAGCCCAGTGAGACCCAGGTTGGACTTCTAACCTACAGAATTGTAAGACAATTTTGTGTTGTTTAAGTTGCTAAATTTGTGGTAGTTTGTTTTGGCAACAATAGAAAACCGATGCATTGGGACACTGCTGATAGGATGGGAGAGTCCCCCTTTCCAAGTGATATCCAGAGCCTTACCTTGGCATGTTGTGCCCAGCTTCTGGGGAATATAGCTTTTCAGCTTTCTACAGCTCCACTGAGCTTTCTTATAGGTGGTGATGCCTGAAGTCTTGATGGAGAAGTTAGGCAAGAGAAAAGGAGATTTGTGTGTGTGTGTGTGTGTGTGTGTGTTTAGGGTATAAGAGTCAGGGTAAATAAAGGCAGAGAGATGGGGAATTGCATGATTGGTAGGAATGAACTAAAGGCTGCCTTTGAAACATGAAGTATGAGGCAGGGAGCACAGAGAAGGAGGCTGAAGACATAGGTAGGCCAGGACCAAACCAAGGAAACAAATACCATGTTAAATACTATGTTAGCCTGTGGACAATGGGGAACCATTCACAGACTTTTAGGCAGATTTTTAAGTAAGATTTAAGCATGTTCTTTTTGTAGCAAAGGCAAAGAAGTTACTATATCAATGCAAAACGTAAAAAAAGAATATGGGATTTAGTTTTATGGGATGTGAATATGATCAAATATATATATATTTTTTTAATTTACTCCACTAACAAGGAGACCTTGGTCTTGTCATTTAACCAATCTGTGCTCGTTTACTCATCTTTCAGGAACACTGGAGAAATAATTGAGTTTGTTTTAAGTATTAAATAAGATGCGTGCCTGGACAGGATTTATTTAAGTAATGCTTCCATACTTTGTTAAGCTGCCTTTTGTCTGTTATTTTATTTTTTGAAGTTGAAATAAAGTTTATTTTTTAAAAAAAGCATGTCCTATAGAGATGATCATTCTTGCAACTGTGAGAGAAAAGGATTGAAGGGAAATGAGACATAGAATCTTGTTGTAGAAGGCCAGGTAAGGTTTGATGCCTGATCTAAGACAATGGTAGTATGGCCAGATGTTTAAGGATGAATCCAATAAGTATTTAATTTGTGAAATCAGCAGAACTTAGTGACTAATTAGATATGGGATTTGAGTGAGGTAAAGGAGCCATGACATTAGCTGTATGAGGAAGTCACGGGAATGCTGGTGGGGAGATAGGTAATGGGAAGTATATCTCTCTACTGGAGTGCGAAACCCTGGTGACTTTAGGACTGAGCTTGATGAAGACATGGACTTGGAGGGAGAGAAAGCAGTAAGGAAGGGTTGGGACCTAGGGCAGGAATAGGCTACAACAAAGATGAAGGGAAGGCCCTGGGAACAGGTTGGGGCACATTTGGAAGGGCAGGAGACTTAGGAAGAAGGAAGAACTGAAAACTTAGAAACTGTGAGAAATATATTTTCAAAGAAGAAATTAGTTCATCCCCGTCATGGTGATCAGAAATTCTGAATAAAAACCTAGTTTTATAGCACAGTTGGCTTATCTCTTGCCATATTTCCTCCATTATTCCACTTCTCTGCAAAATTTGGATTTCAGCCTCTTTTTGTGTTGTTTCATGCCCCATAAATTGATGAGTGCTCAATGTCTAATAATTGTGGATTAAAGAAGCGATTAATTTGGATTAAGGAAAATAAATATTTACTAGCACAAAAGCTTGCTACAGAAGAGCAAGCGTTGGGGATTGAATTATCATGAGCTTCCATATGGGACCCATTTACTTTGGGCGAGGGTCAAAACTGGAAGTAAAGAAGGAAAAACAACAACTGGAAGTGAAATGGTGGTTTTCTTTAAATAGACTATTAAAAATTTAAAGAAACAATTTCAAGCTGATAAGCCTAAGATGTTCACCATATTGTCAAATCTCAGAAATGGGAATGGAAGCTATCTACTTGGGTAACCAGACTATCTCATTATGAAGATGTTTTCATACTAGATGTTGTCAGTCAGGGTTCTGGAATAAAACAGATGGCATCATCAACCAGGATTTTTAGGGGACTTTGACAAGGGGATTGTTTAGAGTAGTATAGGCAGGGTTAAGGGAAGTAAGAGGGGGTGTTGAAGCTCTCAGGGACTAGCAACTAGCAACAGCTGGAAACGTTAATCCACAAGCCTGAAGGGGAAAGGGGAGGAAGCATTCCAGAACCAGCACTGGCGAAGGCCATGGAAGAACAGAGAGTAATCAGCACCCTTGCCTATAAACATATTCTAGTAAGGCATGGAGACGTCCAGAACTAAATTCTAAGCAACTTTGCCCTTCCTCCCACCAGTCATGGCATATACTGATCTGTTCTGAGGTGAAGAGCAGGCCACAGCCCTGAGCAAAGAGAATCTTTTTTGGAGACCACCTTTGAACACTTGTGTGCAGTGCACCCTCAATTCCAGCCAAATGTAAGAACTGAGGTGCCTCTTAGCAGCCTTATGTTTACCAAAGCTCTGAGGTGGCTTCACACAAACCTGAAGTACAAAGACTGTTCTACCCTATTGACAATCCTGTACAAAATGCCAGTGCTTACTTAGGCTCCGAGCAACAGTTCCTACTTCATTTAGTGGCAGAAAAGAAATGTATCTTAGTTCTCATGTTATAGCGCTGTGCCGTGAGGTGAGCCTAGAATGCAAAAGTTGGGAGGATCTCGGTTATACCTCAGGGTAATGAACATTTTCCATGGAACTTATGCCCATAAGAGGTATCCCTGAAAGATGGCAGAAAAGTTTTTAACACAAATCATGCCTGCAAAATACTCCCACTTATTCTAAATGGGTGTTATGAAGGCTGAAATATTTTTTATGCCATTATTATTGCTTTTGCTAGGTCTCTAACCAGAAAATCATCACATATGGACTTTACAGCTGAACAATTTTTTTCCCCAGCTTTCAGTTCCACTGTAGGCCCAAAATAGGTAATTACAGAATTTTGTAAATAAATCCCTTTTCGCAATCCAAAGGTTCTGAGAGAGCCATCACCACCTACACACTGGGCACTGGGTCCTGCAGGAAACGTTCAGTGTGAGCCACATCTGAATGAAAGGAGGAAACGACAGCTTTAGTTCTGGCTTTGGAACATATGGTGTGATAAATTATCACATGCCGGCTATAATTAAGTACACAGCTTCTCAGTAATGATGTCTAAATATGCATGTTCTCCATCGCACGTTACCTTCTGGAGTGGAATCCTATATGGTCAAGCTTTGGTCGGTGGTAATGCCGAGGCTTTGACAACCATAATGAGAAGGCTCTCTGTTACAGTTGCCTTTCTTGTCTACCAGCCTTCTAGCAGCAAGAAGTGATTTCTTGCCCACGAGTTTCATACTTTGTAAGATGTGACCCCATGGTCTCAAGCAGATGGGATCAGGGACTGATGTCTGAGTCAGAGACTGTGACCAGCAGCCTACGAGAAGATTTAGCCTGAGAACACTGCAAAGGTGCTCTGTACTCAAGAGGGCTACCCCAATGCAATGAAATAGTCTCACTAGAGAAATCTCAAGCTAAGCAGAGACTGTGTGCCAGATGCATCTAGGGGCAGGTACAAGCCATGATACAGAGAGAAGTAGAATGAATAGTGAGGAAGGGGCAGAGAAATTGTAACTTAGCATAAAACATGGCACTCAAAGCTGAGGCTTGAGAATAGTGGGTGTAGCAGTTTGGTATTATTTATGAATTCCAAAAATAGATATTGGAATATGTTTGTAAATTGGTCTGTTCCTTTGGGTATGTTAGATTGTATTGGATTCAGAGGTTTCACTCTTACTTGATTAAATTATGATTAAGGCTTTGATTGGGCCATGACAGTAGAACATTGAGTCCCCACCCCTGGTGGGCAGGGACTCACAGAGAAAATGACATGGCAGAGGAGACAATTGTGGAGTTTTAATGCTGGAGTCCCAGGAAGTAAATACACAGAGAAGCAGATATGTGAGGAAAGAGAGAAGGCTCCATTAGACACGGCAGAGGCCCGGGAGAAGAGAGAAGCCATTTGCCTGATAGTTTACAGCTGGCCTTGTGGAGAGAGCAGAGCAGCTGAGCCCAGAGAGAGATGAACCCTGGGACAGAGAAGACTTATCCCAGCCTACAGCTGATATTGGAAGAAGCTGGGACCATGGAGCCTTAAGAGGAAGAGGAAGCCTGAACCTTTGCAGATGTCAGCAGCCATCTTGCTCCAACACGTGGCAATAGACTTTGGTGAGGGAAGTAACTTGCACTTTATGGCCTGGTAACTGTAAGCTTCTACCCCAAATAAATACCCTTTATAAAAGCCAACAGACTTCTGGTATTTTGCATCAGCACCCCTTTGTCTGACTAATACATGGGTGTCATTAGAATAGAGAACAGGGAGCTATGGATACCTGATTCTGATGCAGCTATGGCACTGCCCTGAACACCCATGAACAGCATACCAGCTCCTTAGGGCCCGATTGTGAAATTGCAGGTATCGTTTCCCTACGAGTCCTTATAAAACTCCTGTCCCCGAGGTAACATATGCATGTCTCTGTGCCTTGCAACTTGAAAAAAAAAAAACTGAATACAAAAGATTTTGTGTTGGAACCATATTTGTTCACATGAAGGCCTTTGCTATTAGGAATATTCTTTGGCACATATGGGAAAACAATGTATGAGTATACGGCTTAGAGAAACTTAGTTCTGTCACCAAAGCAGCATTGCATTTCAGTTCTACCAAACCACCTGAATACTTAGCAGGAACCAGGCTCTGGTAAAATTGGTCACAATTTGGGAAAATTGTTGCAAATAATTTGGGAACTGTTACAAATTTTAATTCCTGATGAGCATAACACTAAGAATATTTATACCAACACAACTAGACCTGGGCTCCTGGAGTGCCAGAAATGCCTCTTATAGTTCTTTGTGCCTATGCACAACTTTGTGTACATACTAGACTATGATGTGGCCACCAGTTCTCAAGTTCCAGTTGTTGAGGCACCCGGCCATTTAGGTAGGTCCTTAGGTAAATGTGGCCGTGGAAACGACATTGCCTTGGGTTTATGGTTGCAGGGATTTCCCCACTGTAAATCAGTGAACAGATAAAGAGAAATCCCTTTTGGTCATAATTATCAGCATATACCTCATTATTAAGAGCAGACAAAGATAATGTCCATCAATTTCTTGGTAGAAACAGTATTGTGGTTTGAAATGGAAGCAGTTCTCATTTCTCAGGAGAAGGCTGGCTGTTGGGGGGTGGCTCACAAAATGGCACTGACTGATGAATTCACTAACAGCCAAGGTCTAGTCATTAGTTTTGCAAGCTCACGTAGATGGAAGTGTAGCAACTAGAATGCCAGTTTATTAATTTACTGACAAATGTAACCACCAGATGGCGGGACTTTCCCATCTGTCTGATCATTGTCTCAAACTAGGAGAAGTTTATGGAAAGCCATATTCCAAGGGGTTACTTAGCTTGAACAGCTCAGAGGAAGGCGAGTAAGTTATATATTTGTATGTAGAGTGACTTCACCTCTTGTGTCTCGCTGCATCCATTTCTACAAGGGGCACATTTCTGCCAGGTTATGGTCTCATAGGATGCCTTTTCTCTCCTAAGCAGGGTTGGATGAGCAAGTACCACCACCTGTTCTGACCTGGCTCATTCCCAATCTTATTTTCTAGGGCCTGGAATTAATCACTTTCTTTGCCACTAACCCCTTTGGCAGTCTGACGAAGACTATGAGTCCCAATCCAGAATAATGTTTTTAAATGTATAAAATAATACATAGGATTACAAATGAAATCAATTATAATGAAAGTCAGGGCTACCCGCTCAGTTTAAGATCCCCTGTGGGCTGACCCGTTTCACACAGTCTTTCTCAAAATCAGATATAAAAAAATTGATTAGATTTCCCCTTACTAAATTAAACTCATATTTCAGCCTGGCCTCATTGAGATTATTTCCAGATTGCCTTCCCTGGAGTTTGACAAATTCCCAAGCTCTTTTGCCACACAATCACAAACCATTCCCTGGTTATGCCAACACATGGCTCACACCAACACATGGCTGACAAAATCCATCATTTCGTCCATCTCCAAATTCTTGGTAGGTTCCTCACTGCCACTCCCAAGTACCAATATATAGTGAAGAACTATTGAGAAGTGCTGCAGTATGGTGAAAACAGTCTGCCCCCCCCCTCATTTAGCTTGCCAACCATTTACTGAGTATTTGTCCACTCATCCTCGAGTGACACTGGGCAAATCACCTAACTCTGGGCCTAATTTCCTCATATGTAAAATCTGTAAATAACTGTGATATCCCTGGAGGTTGTGTTGAATAAAATAAATGAAAGAATGTTTGTGAAAGTGGACATATTAGCAAAGAGGACATCAAAAATGACAAGTTTTAAATTAACTTTGGACATTGAAATTTACTTTGTAAAACCATTATCACACCTAAATTTGACTCATGTTAATTACTCTTGAAAGGACCCCAACCTCCCCCAACTTTCTTCAAGGTTAGAAACAATAGAATCTTGTCCACTCTTAAAGCAGTGTACAATTCTTTTTTTTTTTTTTTTTAACAATTAATAAAATATAAGGCATTATTAAAATAACAGCATTTAAAAAGATTCATGATTCTATGATGGCTATTTTAGTCCAGAAAAACATTGCCCTGGTTTAACTCCAGGATTTAACTACCTGCTATTGGCTTTTCAGAAACTGAGCTCCTCATCCTTAGAGCTGTTCAGGCTGAAGCTTGATGAGATCTGGGAACCTTTCCTGTAAGGGTTTGGTCTGCATCACCTCTGTTTCAGGAAGCCAACAACCCCTTCTCTTTCTGTTTTACAGATTTTCTAATTGGGACTACTCTTTTTCCACTGGGGGTATGGGAGGCTTTTCCCTTCTTATCGTCCTTTCAGATTGCTTCTTCACCCAGTGTGCTGGCATCTGCAGGGATTACAAGCTCTGCACTCATCTGTAGAAGGATAGGCAGAATGGCCCAGGAGCCTTCCTTTCTATAGAACTGCTACATACACACCAACTCTGCAGAAATTCACCACTGAAATCTAAACCCTGCCAATCTCAGAGAAGACCTTTTGTTTCATTTTCCTATGCCTACCATTTCAAGAAAAAAGTGGTTTCTCCCCCCCCTCTCCAAATCATAAAAGAAAATGAATGATTACCTCTCCATGAAGTATGGCATCCTTAATGTAATCCTCACCACTGTCAAACTCTCAATGTGGAAAATTCTCCCCCTATTTGAAATTAACTCACAAGAAATAAGTTCTGCTAGCCCAGAATTTGTACATTTTCTAGAAATGTTAAAAAGTCAAAAAACATTTTTTTCCTTAAACTTTAAATAAAACAGAGCATTTTTATGCCAGTTTCCCATGTAAGCATTCCAACCACAGTTCTTTTCTTTAATATATTTTTTAATTTTTTAAAAGATACTTAGATTACACAATTGTTACACAAAAAATATAGGGATTCCATATGCCTTGCTCCCCACACCTCCCACACCCTCCCACATAAACAACATCCTTCATTAGTGTGGCACATTCATTGCAATTGATAAATGCATCCTGGGGCATTGCCATTGAGCGTGTACCATATTTCACTTTGTAGTTTACACTCTCTCTCACACAATTCTGCAGACTATGGGAAGATATATAATGGCCTATAACTGTCATTGCAATGCCATCCAGGACAATTCCCAAGTCCCAAAAAAGCTCCCACATTATACCTGTCTTTCCCTCCCCCTGCCCCCAGAGCCTCCAGTGGCCACTGCCTCCACATCAATGCTGTAGTTTCTTCCATTGCTAGAATCACAATAAGTCTATAGTAGAATACCAGTAAGTCCACTGTAGTCCACAGTTCATTCTCCAATCCTGAGGATTCTGGGTTGGTGATGTCTACTCCACCTCTAATTGAGAGGGGGCTTCGATCCCATACAGCCAATGAATGGGACTCCCTTGCTTGCAGTTGTCGGGTCTCTCTTTTCCTTGGTGTGGTGGTTGTCAATCCTTACCTCCTTGTTAGTTGTCCTGGGTGTCTAGTGAACTGGAGAGTAGGTGTTGTAACTCTACTGAGGCTTAGGGCCCAGCTGGCACATGGACAGCCCAAAGACTCCAGTCTCTTGGACATACACATACCTACTCCAGCACCAAGTATAGGTTCAAATAGAAGGGACAGATGAGCCATGTGTAGGGTGCCATAATTGAGTCCAACTCTGTCACTCTCAGGAGCACAAACTCCAAAGTAGGGCCCACTGGCAAGGCACCAAACTCTGGAGCTATCTGCCCTGACCATAGGACCTGGGTGTCTCCAGAGCCCTCAGAAGCCCCACTATTTGAGGTAGTATCCACTTTGGCAGGCTATGAGATCTTGCTGAGATGTGCATAAGCGTTACCTCTGGGATGACCTCCTGACTCACTTTGAAGTCTCTTAGCCATATAAACTCATTTGTCTTTACCTTTCCTCCCTTTTATTTGAGGTCTTTTTCCAGTTGCATTGCTAGTTGGTGCTTGGTAGTAATCCCTCAGTGCCAGGGAGGCTCATCCCTGGGAGTCATGTCCCACGCTGGGGGGAAGGTAATGCATTTATATGCTAGGTTTGGCTTAGAGAGAGGCCAAATCTGAGCAACAAGGAGGTTCTCAGGAGCAACTCTTAGGTACCCCACAACACTAGGCTAAGTTTCAATTTCAAGAGCAACAGCCACAGTTCTTGAAAACTGAACTCCTACCCTCCAGGTCCCCAAGTGTTTGCCAATATGGCAGGCCTGTGTCATGGTGGCCATATAAGGATGAGCAAGATGTGGCCCTTGCTCTCAAATAACTTACTGTCTTGGTATTGTCTTAGTTTGCCAGGGCTGCTATGACAATGACAAATACGATACACTGGTTGGCTTAAACAACAGGAATTTATTGGCTCACAGCTTTGGACACTAGAAGTCCAGAAATCAGGGTATTGTCGTGTTATCTCCAAAACTGTAGCATTCTGTTAATGGCAATCCTGCATCACAGGGCAATTTCTACCCCTCCTCCCCCCTTGTGCCTGCTCTTCTGGTTTCTGCTGACTTCTGCCTTCTACTAACTTCTGGCTTCTACTGACTGACTGTGTGTGAATCTTCTCTGCTTCTGGGGACTCCAGTCAAATGGATTAAGATCCACTCTGATTCAATTTGGCCTCATCTAAATAGGATGAAGCCAGGCCTCAACTAAGAATAACATCTTCAAAGGTCCTGTTTACAAATGGGCTCACACCCACAGGATTGGGGGTTAGGGCTTGAACGTGCCTTTTGTGGGGGGACATGATTCAATCCCCAATACACAGTTTTCAACACTGGCATCATTATGTACCAGTCAGGAAATAATTCATTACCATCAATAGTATTATTAATGAAATACTGAGCTTAGTGGATGATTTACTTTCTTCTTTGCAAATTAGGTCACATTTAAGGTTATTCCTATAGTGCATGTGATCATTCTAATTTGCTTTCTTGAGATGGAAATGGACAGAATTACCTGACACCTAGATATTGCACAAGGGATGTGTGAAAATCACCTTTCATGAGTATCACAGAAGAAAAATGTGTTAAGAACAACTGGCCTGGAATATCCAGTGATGTGTTGGCCTTGTTAGTTACTAGAAGTAGGTTAAGATGTGGCTTATGACCTCGAGGAGCTTATAACTGGCAGGATGATGTTAACACATATCTATGAGATAACTGTACAGATAATATATTATTAAGAACTAAATTATGCAGTTTGTACTATTAAAGTGAGACAAGGGAGGGCGGCAAGATGGCGTTGGTGTAGGAGGGCACACACTGCAAGCTCCCAGAGCAAGGCAGATTGTGGACGGGGTCCTGCCCGGGGGTCTGTGCTGTGCAAGTGTGGAGTGAGAAGCTTGGGACATCTATCTGCGCGGATCGGCGGCGTGGACCGAACGGTGGAGATTCGTGAGTTTTGAGGCTGCCGGTGGAGGTTGGCACAGGCGGCTGGGCCCCGCGGTTAGGGAAAAAAAAATAAAACGGCCATTTGGAGCCGCGGGCGGGGCGAAAAAGTTTTATTTTCTGGGGAGCTGGCTGCCTGGCGCCCCTTGGACCTTGTGTGAACAGAGCAAACGAGCTAGTCAGCACCCGGTGAACCGGAGGGGGAATTTTGGTCGGGGAACGCAGCTGATTTCCCTAGCCACCCAGGGATAAGACCCGGGCCACTGCGGAGCCAGGAGGAAGGGACACTTCCCAAAGAAGGGAGGGTTCGGTTGGAAGACAGGGAAGGGTATTTTATATTTTTAAACATTGATCTGGCTGCCTGCACCGCCCCGTGGCTTTGGGGAGCAGATAAGCCGAACTGAAGCAGCACCAGGCTGAGAGCAGACGCGAATCTGCACTCAAACTGATTTACTGAGCAGCCCGGTGACGCTGGAGCTCGGCGTCAGAAGGGGCGGAATCCGCCATCTTTAGCACTCCTCACTGACTAACATCAGAGCTTCAGCTAACCTGGGGAGTCCGGAAAGTGGGACGTGCTTGATTAATTTCCACGGGCCCAGCTAGGGTCCCTTCTGTAAGGGGGTTGGTCTAGAAGAGGAATTATTTTGGGTCCTGCATTTGGCTAAAAAAAAAAAAAAAAAAAAGTGAGGTCACCTCAACAAATGAAAAATAAATTCTTTTTAATTTAGTTTAATAGCTAAAAGCTGCTTCAGGACCTGCATATAGAACCCTGTGGGGAAATTCATTGATAAACACAAGTAGGCAGGAAGGATCCACGTGGACCCTAGGGGAATCATTGACCACCCTTAGCTCTGTTTGACTGCTTGCCTGTGTGGATCTTTGATTTCTCTCTGTTACTTTCTGGTCTATTGCTATTATTCCCATTTTCCTCCCCCCTTCCTTTTTCCTTCTATTTTTCTTTTAAATAGGTGCTGCCAGCTGGTCGCTTCTTTGCTGGGCTTCTTATTCAGTAATTTCCCACTCACTGTATATATTGATTCTGTATTACAAACTATTGCTTATCCTTCCTGCATGTTTCTGCCTTCTGTTTTCTGTTGTGGCTCTTAGAGACAACATTTTTTCATAGGCCCACAACTTAAGGGTGTCAATCCCATCTATTTTGTTTTCTTCTTCTTTTTTCTTTTTTTTTTTAATTAGTATTAACTTTTTCCTTTCAGACCTTTCTCTACTATTTCTCTCCCTCCTCATAATTCTAGCCTTCTAAATCACTATATATATATATTCCTCCATTTGTTTTCCCAGTCCATTATAGGAACTCCATATTTTTTCCTAGTACTCTACACTGCCTACACAAGTTAAATATTCATCTCATTAAATCTCATTTTGCCCCTCTTCTAAGTTTTATCAATATTTCTATTATCCTTCTGCCTTCCTTACATCTTTTGATTCCTTTGGCCCTAACCTTTTGCCTTCAAGGGAACATAGAAAAAAGTAAGGAAATAAATTAAGAAGAAAAACTGCCAAAGAGAAAACTTAACTCACACGCAGAACCAACAGCTAAATAAAATTCTAGAGCATAGAGAAAAGCTAATCAACTGAACAAACCCATCAAGATAATATGATGACCAGAGGGCAACAGAAAAATACAAATGACTCTGAGAAACTGGAAAACATGGACCAGTCCAGTGCACAAAATAAAAACCAGGAAGCAATGCAGTACATCGAACAACTAATCAAAGCTATCCAAACAAATATCATGGACCAACTTAAAGAACTGAAGGAAGAGATTA